>CAUYUJ010020171.1:445504-490504 GCA_963575745.1 Prorocentrum cordatum
GAGGAGGTGGAGGAGGAGGAGAGATGGCCACGTCGGATGACCGTTCTGCTGTCAGGGCCTCAGGGTCTCAGCAAGAGGAGGAGGAGGAGGAGCAGGAGGAGGAGGAGGAGGAGCAGGAGGAGGAGGCGGAGGAGGAGGAGAGATGGCAACGTCGGATGACAGTTCTGCCGTCAGGGTCTCAGGGTCTCAGCAGGAGGGGGGGGAGGAGGAGGAGGAGAGGAGGAGGAGGAGGAGGAGGAGGAGGAGGAGGAGGAGGAGGAGGAGAAGGAGGAGGAGGAGGAAGAGGACGAGGAGGAGGACGAGGAGGAGGACGAGGAGGAGGAGGAGGAGGAGGAGGAGGACCATGCGGTCCTTCGTGTCGGTGTTGGGACGGTCACGGCGACGAGGGGGGCGCAGAAGCAGCCCCGACCGCCCCGCGAGCTGTCTCTGCGCTCGAGCCCCGCCGCGCCGCCGCGCCCAACGAAGCTTAGAGGCCGCGGGGGGGCGCTGTCGGCCATCCTGGGGGGCCCAGGCCCTCTCTGGCTGGCCTGGGCGGTTTCAGCGCAGAGCTCACTTTGACTCCTCGGTGGAGGAAAAGGTACACCATACCGCCACCCTTCCCTCGTTTTCCCTGTTTGGAGCCTCCTGGGAGGCCCTCGTCGCCGCCGCTGGGTTTGCGTCCATTTTTTTTGCCAGACCGCACCCCAGGAGCGGTCCGAGGAGTAGCAGTACGGGTACCTGCTGGTTTCCGCATCGTCAGTTTCTGATTCCGATCCGTTTCGACTTCGACGTCCGATCTGGATCCCGATATCTCAGTGAAAGCCTGACTGGCCGGCCTATTTCCACCGATCTGACTTCTCCCGGCCTTACTGCCGATTTGACTTGTCGAGTTGATTATTGTCTCTCTGAAAGAAGAGATGCCGACAAGGCCCGACCACATCGTTGTTCAGTTTGGTTTGCGCCTTTGTTATGTTCCTCGCTTCGTGGTTCGTTGTTGTTTCGTTGTGTGTTTCGCTATTGCATCACGCGCCTCGTCGCGTTGTCCGTTTCTTATGGCACAAGTTTCGTTTTAAACGTTTGTTTACACGTTTCGCTTCGTTTCGTTAGTTCTTTTAAGCCCATTTCGCGTTGAACATCGTTGTGGTCGGCTCTTGAAGAGCTGCCGGTACCTCGCGGGGACGTACGAGTGGCCCTTTGCCAGAGTCACCCTTCGTGCGCGCCCACTGGGGTCCCGGGATCGCTGAATGCGATGCGAAGGCATCGGCTTGCGCGCGTTGGTTCGGTTCCCCCGTGCCCCCCCCGACAGTTGTGCACCAAGGGTCATTCTTGCCTACGGTCACACTTGTGTGCAGCCGAATACAGCTGTTCTGGGCCTCCCAAATGGGATCCGAATGAGCGAGGTCGCAGAATCGCGCCGCACCAACGATGCATCGGCGATGCGGCTCGATGCGGCGCCAGAGTAGTTTCTCCACGCCAGCGTCGCCGATGCACCGCCACCGTCCCCGCTGCATCGGTGACACGTCAGCGATGGATCGGCGATGCGGTGCCGTCCTCCGACCCCGAGGAGGAGGAGGAGGAGGAGGAGGAGGAGGAGGAGGAGGAGGAGGAGGAGGAGGAGGAGGAGGAGGAGGAGGGAGGAGGGAGGAGGAGGAGGAGGAGGAGGGAGGAGGAGGAGGAGGAGGAGGAGGAGGAGGAGGAGGAGGAGGAGGAGGAGGAGGAGGAGGAGGAGGAGGAGGGTGGAGGAGGAGGCCTCCCGCCTCCCGAGAAGCTTTCTGAGCCTTCTCCGAGGCCCCACCGCCTTCTGAGAAGGCCTGCCCCCCCTCGGCGCGCCGCCGCTCTTCGCCACGGCTGGATTCGCCCCGAAATCAGGGCCAGAGCGCAACCCTGCAGAGGTCTGGGGAGCAGCGCTCTCGGTACACGCCGGTCGCTGAAACGATGTGCTTGTTGACTCCCAGATCCGAATGTCTGCTCCTAGCGCCTGCCTGCTTCAGGAGTCGATGCTCTCTTGCTGTGTTCCGTGATTTTCTCTGGGCGAGCCTGAACGCAGCCTAGTTCAGCCTCCTTCCTACTTCCTACTTCCTTCCTTCCTACTTCACGACTACTTCCTTCCTTCCTTCCTTCCTATTTCACGACTACTTCCTACTTCCTTTCAGCTTCCTTCCTACTTCCTTCCTTCCTACTTCCTACTTCCTACTTCCTACTTCCTACTTCCTTCCTTCCTACCCCTTCCTATTTCAGCCTCCTTCCTACTTCACGTTTTCACCTACTTCTTCCGACTGGCGGGTACCTTTCTGTCCCCCGTTGAGGTTGCGAACGGCGGCGCGGACGACGACGACGACGACGACGACGACGACGACGACGACGACGGCGACGGCGACGACGACGACGACGACGACGACGACGACGGCGACGACGACGACGACGACGACAACGATGACGACGACGACGACGACGACGACGACGACGACGACGACGACGACGACGACGACGACAGAGATGGCGACGGCGACGACGGCCACGACGACGACGACGATTACGTACGAGGTGGCGATGGCGACGACGACGGCGGCGAGGTCGTCGCCTCCGAGCGCCGGGGCCGGGCGCGGGCTCGGACGGGCGGTCAGGAGGGGCACCAGGGTAGGGGCCCGCAGGCAAGTTTTTTTGAGGCGGGGGTCGATGATGTCGACGGCGGCGGCGGCGGCGGCGACGACGACGACGAAGAGGTGACGACGGCGACGACGACGACGACGACGATGACGACGACGGCGACGACGACGACGACTACTGCGGCGGCGGCGACGGCGACGACGGCGAGGACGGGAAGGGGGAGGAGGAAGAGGTGGGGAGGGGGGGAGGGATAGTGGAGGTGGAAAGACAGGGCCGAGGAGGAGGAGGAAGAGGAGAAGGAGGAGAAGGAGGAAGGGGAAAAGGAGGAGGAGGAGGAGTAGCACGAGGACAGGTGCAGGGGAGGAGGAGGAGGGCAGGAGGAGGAGGAGGAGGAGGAGGAGGAGGAGGAGGAGGAGGAGGAGGAGGAGGAGGAGGAGAGGAGGAGGAGGAGGAGGAGGAGGAGGAGGAGGAGAGAGGAGGAGGCAGGAGGAGGAGGAGGAGGAGGAGGAGGAGGAAGAGGAGACGGTATCCGATCGCCGACGGCGAATGCCTGCGCGGCCGACACGTTCTCCCGCGGTTCAGCATCCTGACGAGTCCTCAGCAATGCCAGCCGCAATGAGCAAGGCCTTTGCGGCCGCCGCCCTCGTCAGCGGCTCCCGTGCTGGACAGCCCGCCCCCATGCCTGGCGCCGAAGAGGATGAGCAGGAGAGGGGAGGGGGAGGGACGAGGATCAGCGAGGCGGGGGGAGGAGCGAGGGAGGGGGAGGGGGGATGAGGATGGGGCGCCGTCCAGCGGAGGGAGCGCTGTGGCCTGAAGGTTTTCGCAGCGGGGGGGCCCTCGTCTCAGAGCGGCTGGAGAGTTCGTGCCCCCTTGGCGGCACGTCGGGGCATGAGCCATCCATCTTCTTGTTATCACGCCACACAGACGCAGCGATAGCTCGATCAATGTCGGAGCAACGTAAAAAGGAGGACGAGGCGGACCAGGAGCGGAGTAGCTGGTTGCCTTGGCACCCGATCTCAGCCCGATGTTTCTCCCTCTGCTGCAGGGAGCAGTGATCCAGAGTTTGGTGCAATATGCACTTCGTATGGTTTCATGCAAGGGATGGGGGGGGCGTTGGCATTGCACACAGCAGGCAATATGCCGGCACCCCTGCCGTAATTATTATCAAAGGCCAATGCGAAATGATCATGGGGCGTCCGCGATTGCTCCTGATTTCGGTGCACTCTGCACATTGTAAGTTTTTCTGTAAGGTATGGGGGGTGGGGTTGGCAGTGTCTCGGGTTTCTCGCCAGTCGGGTTGGGGAGGCTTTTTTTCATTCTCAAGGGACAAGGATGAACCTTTCCACGAGGGAGAGGGACGGGGTTAGAAGACGTGCCCACCGACTCCCTAAGGGGCTGGTCGGATGGGAGCGTGCTGCCTCTTTCCATTTTCTCAGAGGTGCGCTCTCGACCCGCGGATCAAAAACTGTTTCCATGTTCTCCGCCTCCCCCGCATTATCATCAATTCGGCTCAGAGCTTGTGCCGCGTATCGGCTCCTCCACCTTTCCAGCGCGCGCTCCTGCAGTACTCGCCGGCGGGGCCCCGAGAGGAGTGAGAGGGGGGGCATGTCAGCCACGCGCAGAGGGGGGTGGGGGGAGGGGGAGGGCTTCTTAGAAGCACCCTGCTTCTTAGAAGGCGCGGGCCTTCTCTATAAGATGTAAGGCCGGCGCCTTCTAAGAAGCAGCCTCCTTCTAGAAGCCCCCCCCCCCCCCCCCACCCCCTTGTGCGCGCCGCCAAGCATGCGTTCTCAGAAGGCGGCGGGGCTCCTCAGGAGCCCTCCCGCCGTCCGAGCAACCGTCCCTGTCTTCCGGAGGAGAGGCCGACAATTTGTCCGTCAGAGGCGTGGACTGAAGTTCTGCCCCTGTAGAGAGTGCGCTCCCCCACCAGGGAGGCGGGTGATAACACGTTGTGCAAGTGACATATTGCAGCGGTATGTTAGCGAGTCTGAGTTCACTTGGAGTTATCATGGCATGATTGGCACTCATGCGCCAGGGGGTAACAGTTGCAAATTATTGGGGATCCGCATATCCCCACTAGCCCACTCGAATTGATTCCTGGGCGGTTTGCTTCGGGCAGGGGATGATGGGTCAGCCGTCAAACCGAAGCTTGAGATTAGGCCGAACCCCCGAGTCTGTTATGAAGGCCAGAGCCCTGCAAACCGAAGCCAGAGTCAGCCAGAGCAGCCACCCTTGGTAATGGCCAACCTCTCTCCTCGTAGCTTGATTTGGGATGCTGCCTGACTGCATGGGCCTCAGGGTGACACTTGTTTCTCGAAGGCGCGCCGCCGATGGTCAGGGAGGCCAGCGCCTTCTGAGGCCACCCGCAGCTGGGGGAGGTGTGGCCACCCGCAGCTGGTGGAGGTGTGTCCCTTTCTCCGCTGGGGTGCACGTCGGCCTCGAAGTCCCTCTCGAGAGATCGCCGCCGAGGTGGGCCTCCCGGGGGGGGCTGCTGATCGCTCTCTCCTGGGCGAGGGGACGATGCCCAATCCCCGCGCGCGTGCCCCCAGGACTGTTGTCTTTCGACGACTTCGCGGAGGCGCACGGGCGCTCCTACGAGGCCGGCACCGATGAGTACGTGATGCGCCGCGGGCTCTACGAGGACGGCGGGGGGGGGGCGGAGGACGAGGAGGAGGAGGGCCTCGGCTTCCACATGCCTCGAGAAGATCCAGATCGCGACGGCTTCGAGACGCCCCGAGACGTTCCGAAGTCTGGCGCTTCGCGACCTCCTCCTCCCCCTCCTCCTCCTCCTCCTCCTCCTCCTCCTCCTCCTCTTCCTCCTCCACCTCCTCCTCCTCCTCCTCCTCCTTCCCCCTCCTCCCCCTCCCTGGTGGAGGCCTCCTGGTGGAGGCCGCCGTGCGGGCCGCGGTGCTGGTTGGGGCGCCGCGACGCACCGTCGCGGCTGTTGCGCGCTCGGCCATCTCCGCCACGCTCTTCGCGCGCTGGGGCCGAAGCCGACGGCCGAGGCGGCCCCTGCCGCTGCGGCCCCCGCCGTTCCTGCGCGGCCTGCTGGTGTCCGCCCGCCGCCCCCGCGGCGAGGGCGGAACGGCGGCGGCCTCGCCGCCGTGCCCTCGCAGCACGGCGCGCCGCGGAAGCGCCGCCCGCTGCTGCTGCCGCGGCGGCTGGCGTTGGGTCTGCTGCTGGAGCTGTTGCCTCGGGCCCGGGGCCCGAGGGAGCGGAGGAGGCAGAGGTGCCCGACGCGATGGAGGAGGAGGAGGAGGAGGAGGAGGAGGAGGTGAAGGAGGAGGAGGAGGAGGAGGAGGAGGAGGAGGAGGAGGAGGTGCTCGACGACGGGTGGGCCGACTAGGCCAGGCCCGTCGTGCTCTCCTCGGCGGCTGGCGGTGCTGCGCCCCGTGCGACGGCCGTGGAGGCCGAGTGGCATGCGGCGCTGACCCAGCAGTACCGCCAGAGGCCCGGCGCTTCGGCGGCCGACGTCGTGCCGTTTTCCGCCCCGCTGCTCGGTGCGCTCCGCCGCATCGCGGCCACGTGGACGGGCTCTGGCGCCGGCGCGGGGAGGGGGCAACAGCGGGGAAGGCGGCGATGGTGCCGTGCCCCCCGCGGAGGGGGGAGGCCGCCGCCCCCCCCCCTCTTGAAAAAGTGTTCGCCTTCGGCGCGCTCCACTTCATGTTCCTCTCGGGCCGCCCGCGGCCCCGACCCGCCGCCTCTTCTCGGCTTCTGCTCGCTCGCTCGTTCGCTCTCTCCTCCTCCCCTCGTTCTCCGTAGCCATTTTGGCTGAGGCCGCCTTCCCGGCTTTCTCCGCTGCCCTTTTGCCCGCGGTCGGCGGCTCGGTGGCGGCGGCGGCGGGCGGGTCTTGGATGGCTGCGGGGGGCTGCCCGCCGATGTGGCGGCCCAGCGTTCTCCCCAGGGTCGTGGAAAAGGACTCCCTCGGCGCTGCCGCGACGAGGCGTGCTGCACGGAGGCGCGGTCGCGCGCCCCTGGGGGCGGCGCTGCGTCCGCTGGTGGCGGCACGGGGCGCCCCGGGCTCGCGGGCGGACCGCGGGCGCGTGTCGAGGCTGGCTCTGCAGAGACTCGCAGCAGGGCATCGCGTCCCGGGCGTGATGCGGCCCAGGCGGAACACGGCATGGCACGCGCGCCACGTGCCGCCTGGCGGGTTCATGGCGGCGTCCTCGGCGGCGCTGTCTTGGGATGCTGCCGGGCCCCGCAGGGGGCGCACGGCTGGTGGCGCGCGGGATGAGGCCAAGCTCTTCGTGGCGTGAGGTGTTCGCCGCGCAGTTGGCGCGCGTTGCAACTGCAGTACTGCGGTGTTCGCGCCGACCCGCCGCGCAGATGCCGGGCGTGACGGAGCCCGCGCATGGCACCGAGCTGCGCGAGAGCGTGGGCGTGGACCCGGAGTTGTCGGCCGAGGGCGCGGTGCTGGACGTTTCCGCCGCGGTGCGGGATGAAGCGCGCGTCGACGAGGATGCCGAGGAGTTAGCGGGGGCACAGGTCGTGCAGGCGCCGATTGCAGATGCAGAGGTGCAGAAAGACGCTGTGCCGACGCCGAGCGCGACGGAGCTGCATGGCGAGAGCGAGGACGAGGACTCGGAGGTGGCTGCCTGCCGCGTGGCGCATCCAGAGCAGTTGGGAGCTCTGGCGCGGCTGTGGCTCATGGCTACCCTCGTGCACGACGTTTGGGGTCGGCCGAGGGTCCTGTGTCGGATGGCTCCTTCGCGGTGCAAAGGGGGGCGCGCGGCGGCGCGGGCGCCGAGCAATTCATGGGCGCGCAGGTTTCGCAGGCGCCGTTGGCTGGCGCGCAGCGGGGCGGCAAGGAGCGCGAGGGCGACGGCGTCTCGGAGGCTACGTTGGCCGCTGTTCGTGCCCCTGGCGGTGGGTCGGAGGACTGCTCGCGCGGCGCGTTCCTCTACCTACTCCGCCGCCGTTCGCCTTCGTCTGCGAGTGGCGCTCGAGGACATTCCCCGAGCGGACGGCCACTTCGATTGCGTCGGATGAGCTGGGCGCGGGCGCTCGCTCTCTCCTTCTGGGTCCGCCTCGTGATCCTCGTGCGGCGCCCCTCGGCGCGGTTTGGAGGGGCTACCCGTTCCCCCGTCGGGGCGGGTGGGCGGCCGCGGGCGGCTGCGGGGGGTGCCCGTTTTGTCCCCTGCGGGGGTGGCTTCTTTCCCCCTGGTTTGCCTTAGGGGTGGGCCAGGGTCGGTCGGATGCCTGTCTGGGCTTCTTCGGGGTCCTTCCCTCGTCGCCACGGCGTCTGCGCGGCGCGCTCGCGGCGGCGCGGGTGCCTTTCGACATTTGGGGCCCTGGCGGTCGTCTGGTTGCAGGCGGCCGCCAAAGCCTCTTCGATGATGGTGCATCCATCCTCCCTTCCGCCTTGTCCTCCTCCTCGTCCTCCTCCTCCTCCTCGTCCTCCTCCTCCTCCTCCTCCTCCTCCTCCTCCTCCTCCTCCTCTTCCTCATCATCATCATCATCGTCGTCGTCATCATCATCATCATCATCATCATCATCATCATCATCATCATCATCATCATCATCATCCTCATCGCCCTCCCCTTTTCCTTCCCCCTCCTCCTCCCCCTCCTCCTCCTCCTTTTCCTCCTCCTCCTTCTCCTCCTCGTCGTCCTCCTCCACGCGGGCCCTCCTTGGGGCCCATGGGGCAGTCAGACAGCGACTTTCGGAGGAAGGAATGGTGACACCATCACCACCACCACCGCCGCCATCGCATCGCCACCATTACCACTACTACAACCACAAGGGCCGCCAGGGGGGCCCGCCTCCAGCAATGGGGATGTGGGGATGTCTCGGGCGAGAGGGGGGGGCACGCCACCAGGACGACCCCCCCCCAGTGCCTCAGGCCTGTGGTGGTGGTGGCGTCGCCCCCCCCATGTTCCTGGACCCGGCGGGAGCAGTCGGTCTTGCAGGATGAGGCCCCACGACACGAGCAGAAACACAGCGTGAGGTCAGAGGCCCGGGGTGAGGCAGGCGCGGCAGCAGAGGCCGAGGAGGGGCGCAGAGGAGGCCGGGCGCCTGCCCGCGACACCAGGATCCAAGGGCTCCCACGAGGGCGCGAAGTTATTCGCGCTTCGCGCTTCGCGGTCCTCGTTCCTCCTCCTCGTCCTCCTTTTCTCCCTTCGGGGGGGCGGCGCGAGGGCGCGAAGTTATTCGCGCTTCGCGCTTCGCGCAGCGCGAAGCGCGAAGTTGGGAGCCCTTGAGGATCGCGAGGGGGCCTGGCCCGTGGACGCGTGAGTGGCCCCTGGCCGGACTCGGCGGGGCGCCTCTGACGGGAGGGTGCCTTCGGGGCCGCTGGCCCGGAGTCCCCCCCCCCTCGGCTTCTGGCCTCCACGCTGTGCTCAGTTGGGCACGGAGCGCGCCCGACGCCAGGGCCGTTTCGTTCGGAAGGCCGCCCAGGGACCCAGGGCTCTCCCTGGAGCAGCCTGGCGCCACCTGCGGCCAGGGCTACCCCGCGGCAGCACCCCGGTGCCGCGGCGCGGTTTCTCCTGCCTGCCGGCCTGCCACCCGCCCCCTCCGCACCGCCGCTCACGGGCAGGGCTCCGCCGAGAGGGCGAGGAGGGCGAGGGGGGAGGCTGCCCGAGGCGGGTCCGGCCGCACACGGCCCCACGAGGCGGACGGGGGCGGAGGCTCAAAGCGGCGAGGCCACGACGACGGCGGCAGGCCAAACGACGCCGACGGCGGCCGCCGGCCCAGGAGCGCCTGGCGAACGCCGAGCGCCACAACGCGCAGGAGGGCAGGCTCTGGACGGCCGGGGCGACCGCCCTCCCGTGGCGTGCCGTGGGGGCAAGGAGAGGCTTATAGGGACAGCGTTGGGCTCAGGGGGAGGCCCGATTGTCTCGGAGAGGTTCCCGCTGCTTCCTCAGCCACGCGCAGAGGGGGTGGGGGGAGGGGGGAGGTCTTCTTGGAAGCACCCCTGCTTCTTAGAAGGCGCGGGCCTTATCTATAGTCTATAGATGTATGGCCGGCGCCTTCGGGAAGCAGCCTGCTTCTAAGAAGCCCTCCCCCCTCCCCCCACCCCCTTTGTGCGCGCCGCCAGCTTCCGCCACCCGTGGTGGGTTCCGCCAGCTGCGCCTGCCCCGGGGCTTTCCAGGGGTACCGGAATCGTCCCGAACGGCCGCCAGAGTCGACCACACGTAAGAGTGACCTTTCGCCGGAGTGACCTTTGGTGCGGGCCCGTTGGGGTCCCCCGATCGCCGAACTCGACCCGACAGTAGCGTCCTGCGCGCCCGTGTTTGGTCCCCCTGCGGCGCCCCAAAGCCGCGCGCCAGAGGCCACTCTTACCCAGGGTCACTCCTGCGCGCAGCCGACAGAGGCCCAAGTTATGGCCGCCCGAACACGAAGGAGCGCAAGCGGGTACTCCAGATTTCGTAATAAAGGGAGGGGGGTCTCATTTCGGGGGGGGGTCTCTTCCAGGCTATCTTTGAGGGCCTGGGGGGTCTGGGGACGATGTTTCGGAGGGTTCTCCCACGGGGGAGGTCGGAAATGGCTTGTCTTGGAGGGTCCAGACCCCCCTCCCTTTTACTACGAAATCTGGAGTAACGTTGGGGGTGGATGGGCTCAGGGAAGACCGCACCGGTGCCCAACCTCGCCCGTGGACGGCCGAGGGGGGCCCCCATGGCCCACCCGGGCCCAGGAGCTAACGGATGTTCGCTGTCGGGAGGCCCGTCGCCGATCGAGATCGGGGGAGCGTAAAGACCCGGGTTTGCCAGGACTCGTGTTCGTAGATCTACGGGACATTCT
Organism: Prorocentrum cordatum; assembly: GCA_963575745.1. Classification (NCBI taxonomy): domain Eukaryota; class Dinophyceae; order Prorocentrales; family Prorocentraceae; genus Prorocentrum; species Prorocentrum cordatum. The sequence continues at coordinate 455,828 of CAUYUJ010020171.1, forward strand.
GACCGTACGCACTCGTGTCGTAGATCCGGTGGGGAGATCAGTTTTGGGGCAAATGAACTCTGTAGTCGACCCCCCATTCGAATCGAGCATATGGACGGCACGGGACCGACGGCCACGAGATTTCGCCATTCGGCTCGACAGGTAGTTCTCTTCAAATTTATCGTTGGAGCGTAAGACCTGGGTTTGCCAGGACTCGGGTTCGCCATCGTTTTTTGACGACCACGCCTCGGATTCTGACGAGGAGGAGTTTCGTGGGGTGTCTGCAGAGGGAGGCCTCGTCAAAATGCAGGCTCGGCCTCGTCCTTTTTTTGACGACCTCGTCGGGTATTTCCGAGTCCCCTGTACCCAGGTCTTACGTCCCCCTGATATTCGGGGGTGGACAGACCTCCTACCCTGACACGTCGATCAAGGAGTTGGCCGTTTTCGGTTCGCGAGAGGGCGTCGCGGCCGTCATTTCTGCGGGTCCAGGTCCGTCGATTTCGGTCCCAGGCCGTTTTCACTAAGGGGAGGACTACTAAAGGGAGGTTTGTCCACCGCCGATCCTATCGGCGATGTATCGCCGACTCCAGGTCGATGCTCCCCCTCGTCGGGCAGTTCCCCCATTGCTGCACCTCGGAGAGGGGCGGGCACGCGGGGAGGGAGTCCGCCCCCTGCCGTCAGGCGATCGCAAGCATGGATCAGGGGGGCGTGGATTAGCGACGGGTCTCGCTTCCATGGGGAAATCGCGGATTTCCGCCGCCGAGCGAGGCGGCACCCATGTTTGCGCGCCCTTGATGCTGTTCCTGGGGCCTCTTCGACGCGTGTTCCAGCCGCTGGACGGCCACGGGGTCCTTCTTGGGCTCTGCTGGAGGTTTCACGAAGGCCTCCTGAGCCTGGACAGCACGCCGGAGGCCCACGTCCAGAATTAAGCTGGGCGTGAGCCCGTTTCTTTATTTGTTTGGGGCATGACGGGCGTCATGGCCCCCGATCCCCGCCCCTATGACGTAACGCTCCCCCCCCCCCAGTGCGCTCCGGGAGCTGCCGCCGTGCGCATTGGATGGAATCCGCGCAGGTGTCCGCGCAGGAATCCGCATAGGTGTCTGGTCTGCAGTCGTCCTCGTCGCTCGTCTTTCGTCGCTCGTCGCTCGTCGCTCGTCGCTCATCGTCGTCGTGCGCGCGGACGCCGGGCCGAGGACGGCAATCATCAGGGGGGGAGTGGAGGGGGTCGATGACGTCATGTTTCGCGCCGGCGGCGTCAGGGAATTCTTAGGAATCACGGAGGACGGGTAGCACCAGCATGTTGGTGGCGATCTGCGCCACAACGCCTGTGTACACCACAGTGCCCACGTGCACCACAGCGCCTGTGTACACCACGTCGCCTAGGTACACCACAGCAGCCGCGTGCAACGCAACGTCAGTTTGTGCCACCGCGCCTGCGGGCACAGCTGCTCTTTGGTACACCACAGCGCGCGCTTACACCACATCAGCCGTGTGCACCACGGTGCCTGTGTGCACCACAGCAATCGTGGGCAACACAGCACCACTGTTGTATATATAATGCCAGATGGAACCTTTATGACAAAATGGAGCGCTTGTGGATTCCACAGCAAACAATACATAATGATCCTTATGGACAAAGGAGCGCCGCTGGAATCTACGAGTCCCCCCGAGTCCGCCCGCACCACCCTAACTCCTCCCATCTGCGTCCAGGAGGCTCCAGCTGCATTGGCCGTCCGAGAACAGTGGACCGATTCAACAGACCATTGTGCGGTGCACGATGAGACGCGCACGTGCGCTGTAGCGCCCACCCGCACGACAGGGGGTAGTAAGCAGCGAGGAGGGAGGAACGTCGCATTCGATTATCAGCAATTTCTTCGCGTGGCGTTCAGCTTTCCGTACGTACATGCTCTTTCTATGTGTCCTATGCACGCAGGCATTGTGGTGTACACTAGCGCTGCGTTGCACGCGGACGCTGTGGTGTAGACAGATGTGTGGGGTGCACAAGCGTTGCGGTGCACGCAAAGATCGTGGTGTACACATGCGCTGTGTTGCACATGGTTGCTGCGGTGTAGACATCTACACCGGCGCTGTAGTGTACGCAAGCATTGTGGTGTACACAGGCGCTGCGTTGCACACGGCTGTTCCGGTGTACGCAGGCGCTGTGGTGTACACGCGCGTCGTGGTGCACGCGATCGCTGTGGTTTACGCAGGCGCACTGGGGCTGATCGCCACCTACATGCTGCTCGCGTCGTCGTCGTCGTCGCTCGTCGATCGTCGCCCGTCGCCCGTCGCTCGTCGCGTCGTGCGCGCGGGCGCGGCTGTGGTGCCGGCTGGAGCCACATTGGGGGGTGGCGTTACGTCATACCTCCCCCCTGCCCCCCCCGTGACGCCCGTCATCGCCGAACATCAAGAAACGCGCGTCGTGCACCTCTATAGGATGAATTTGTCAAACACAGTTTTTGAAAATACCTTGGGGATGATTTCTGGAGCATCAGTTCTGCAATTTTTGAGTATGTGCTTGACATTTTGTCAATTTTCGTCCAAAATCCGCCTGTAGGGGGGCACGCCTAACCTAAATCCAGAAGCCCGAAACATTCAACCGCCCGAGGAGTTTGTAAACGGCGCGAGGTGGAAGCGGTTCAGACAGGAACGTGGGAGCACGAGGGTGATATCTGAATTTTGGAAACACCAGCAGGCCAGCACGAGTGCTTTAAATGATGTTTTGATCGTTTTGCTCACACCGCCGTCCCAAACTATCCTGCCCCGGGCGTTTGCCCGCGCGTTCGTTGCCATTGTAGCGCTGCTGGGTGGCGGTGCTTCTCGTAAGGTGTTGCGTGGGCAGGCATGGGCGCTGAGCAGTTGCCCAGGAGAGGCCGTTGGGGCCGCGTCAGTGGCATCTTGGGTCTTGGGGCCATATGGCTGGCCCTCTCTGTATCCAGTGACCCTTCGCCACCTCCAGACCACCCACCGTGTCTGGGTCGTGGACAAGAGGCATATTTGGAGGTTTCTTTCAGTCTTTCGGAGGCCTCTTGGAGACATGGTTGGAGGCTCCTGGGGCATCTTTGGGCTTCTTGGGCCGCTTTGGAGAGTCTTCGGAGCAGTTTGGGGGACTCTTGGGGGCATCTTTTCGGGCAGGGGGGGCCTCAGGTGGGCGGGAGCCTCTTGGGGGCCTCTTGAGCCGTTTTGGGGGGATATCTTAAGCAGTTTGCGGGTTTCCTTGGGAGCATGTTGGGTTGTTATGAGGCGATCCTGGAGGCCTCTTGGGCCATCTTGGGCGGTCGGAAGCGCGAAAAGACGAACACGTTGAACTTCAACCAGCACGGCAGGAAACTCAGTGAATGTTGCTTCACTGGACCCCGTGGGGAACCTCTTGGGGCGCTGCTCCTGGGGCTCTCTGGCGGTTCTTCCTAGACTGCCAAGAAGCCATCGTGGACGGCATGGCGCGCTCCTGAATTGTGTGTCGGACCCCCTTGGGATCTCCCACAGGCCCCGCGGAGCGCTCCTGGAGCGCATTTTCACCACCCACCAAACCACCCCAACCCGAAGGCCCACATTTTCCCTCGATTTCCAGTGGGGGGGGGGGTCGGGGAACATTGAAAAAACACATGGAATCCGTACCCCCCCCAACCCGAAATTCGGGTCCAATTCGGGTCTTCGGGTTGGGTTGGGGTGGTCTGGTAGGTAGTCACATTTGGGGGCCGCGAGGGCCGCGCCCAGGACGACAAGCAATTCTGATCTGGTTTGGCCGGGGTGCTCCTCGTCCAGGGAGCCCTGGGCCGGGGCCGCCCGGCGTGCGCGCTGCGCATGCCTCGGGGGCGGCAGGGAGAGGGGGGGGCGATTAGGGGGGGGGGATCTGATGGCGGGGGCTGTGAGATCTCCCCAGATTGCATGGCGCCTCTTCTTCTTCCAATACGTCCCCGGCCACCCCCCTCTTGGACGCCCCCCTCTTGGCCGCCCCCCTCTTGGCCGCCCCCTCTTGGACGCCCCCTCTTGGCCGCCCCCCTTCTTGGCCTCCCCCCTCTTGGGCCGCGCACGTGCCGCCGGCCATGATTTGCGCCACCCCCCTCTTGGACGCCCCCCTTCTTGACCGCCCCCGCTGCAGGCAACACGTCGGGACCTATGACCGCAGATCTCAGCACGCCTTCTGCCCGTTGGGCAGGCGACTGTTGCCGAGGGGGCCGTCCTTGCTGGCAGAAGCCAACGCGCGAGTGTGCATACCACCGGGTCCGCGCGCGCACGCAGCTGCCCGAATGCACGTGTTCCCTGGCGCGGTTGTGCAGAGTGGCGCGCGCGGATCGAACGTGCGAGGGCGAGCAGCCGTACGTCAGCCGAGGCGGCCTCGTTGGCACGAGGCCAGTCGAGAGCAGGACGCCGGTCGCAGCGGCAGGGAAGGTCCGAGCTCCTGGGCGGGCAGCCTCGCCTGAGGGAGGATGATCGAGTTCACATGCGCGTTGAACGCATACTTACATCACTTGTATATCTGCACGCCTCTGTTTATATATAGTATATCTAATCATATATATATATATATATATATATTCTTGTGTATATATACACATTTATTTTTATACATCTATATATAAATATATATGTATATACATACGCACACATGTAATGGCCTACGGCCAGTGCCGCCGATCCGGGGGGCTCTGGATGCCGTGATCTTCGGGGCTCTGTGGCCTCCTCCCTCGTCGATGCTTCCGGTCCTCTTTGTTCTCCTTTGGGGGGTGGGGGGGGCTGGAGCGGTCTCGGGGGGGGTCCGGGGAGGGTTCCGAGGGGGGGGTCCTGGGGGCGTTAGCGGCCAGGTCTGAGGGGGGTCCCTGGGACCCCCCGACCGAAAAATTTTGGGGATGCGCAAATCATCAAGAAGAAGCCAGATCGGGGACCGCCCCCCCCTCCCCCCTTTTCCGGGGGGGCCTTTAATTATATATACATATATATATATATGTATGTATGTATGTATGTATGTATGTATATATGTATATGTATATGTGTATATATATATATATATGTATCGGTGGTGTGTGTGATAGCAAGCGCGGGCCCCAAGCAGTGGCTTCTTCCAATCGATGCGGTGCTGTCTAGTTGGCGCAGTCTGAGTGGTGCAACCCCTGTCGTGAAATCTACGTGGCGCTAATCACTTCAAATCAAGCAATACAAACATATCCATGCAAAGCAATGTAAAGCAATGCGAAGCAATGTATATCAATTCAGCGCAACGCACAACGACGCAACGCAACGCAACAAAATGCAGAGCATTTCGAATCAGTGCACGTCAATGTAAAGCAACGACCATCTATGCGGCGCAAAGCAATTCACGACCATTCAAAACAATACAGAACAATGCAAATCAACGCAACGCGACGCAACCTCTGGCAAAGCATTGCAAAACAGTGCACAACAATGCGAGGCACTGCAGGGCACAAAACAATGCCCAGCAATGCACAGCAATGTCAAGCAATGCGAAGCAACGCAAAGCGGGCGGCGACGAGAAGGAGGCGGCGACGAGGCGGCGACGGCGGCCACATGGCGGCCAGAGCGGCCCGCAGGCCCAGGCGACAGGCGGCGACGAGGCGACAACGGTGGCTACATGGCGACCAGAGCGGCCAGAGCGGCCCGCAGGCCCAGTTCCCTAGAAACGGAAGCCCCTAAGTGCAAGCATTGCTTTGGGGATCGATCTATATATTTACAAATGCATGCATACATATAGGTATACATACATCTACACACATATATATGTATATAGATATATATATACAGAACAGATATAAGTACACCTGTGTCGATTGCCCCACGTCTTTCAATACGGATGCTTCCCACGCCACTCCGCCCGACGCCCCATCCCAGCTCCCCCTTAAGCGCGCCGCAAACACCCGGTCTCACGACTCGGCCACCCCATGCCGCGCGCCAGACGGCCCCGCCCTCTTATCGCCTCCTTCCGCCTCCGTCTCTGCGCCCGCGGACTCCCGCGGAGCTCGCGCCTCATGCCAGAAGCGCGCGACTGGGGCGCACGCCTCGACGCGCCCGTGGAGCAGCGGGGCCCGCCCCCCTCCTCCTCCCCCTTCCTCCTCCTCCTCCTCCTGCTCCCGTTCCTGCTCCTCCTCCTCTTCATCTTCTTCTCCCTACCCCCACCTTTCTACGCCGGCCCCCCGCCGACAGGCGGGAGAGGAGGCACAAGCACACGACACACGCGCCCGTAGTCTCCGAGCGTGCTGCATGGACCCCCCTCCCCGCGCGGGACACGACGTGCTCTTGCTGGCACTCGGGCCCGCCGCCGTGCCCCTCCCCCTCAGGGGCAACGATAGGGGGGGATAGGCATAGGGGGGGAGGATGCATCGACCCCCAATCGCCCATTGATCGCCGATAGGGGCCCGATAGCCCCAATCTGCCCAGGAAGGTGCGGATTCACTATCGGGGGCCCATTGCCGATATACCGGCGATGTATCGCCGATTCCAGGTCGATGCATCCCCCCTTTACGCCAGTCCCCCCCTATCGTTGCCCCCCCCACCCCCCCGCGGGGCTCGCGCAGGCGCCCCGCGGTCAGCTCCGAGGTGGCCCCAGAGTCGTGTTGGAGAGAGCGTCGGGCACGCCTCGGGCGTTTCGTCAGGGGGAGGGGCGAGGGTTGTTCTGGGGGGATTGGGATGCAGGAAGGGGGCCCTGGGTCAAGGAAGCCCACGCCTGGACGGAGGCGACTGTATTAGGGGCGGGTCTCATTTCCATGCAGAATCGGCGCGCTCCGTCACCACATCCGGCGACATTGGCCTCACGTTCGAGGGTACCCTCCCCGATCGATGGACCTGGCGCCAACGCGCCAGATCCATGGATCCCTACCCCATGTAAGCGTGCGCCCCGAATGAAGGGGGCCCCTGGGGCTCCACAGGTGCACGGAAGGTGCAGCTTTCCTCCCCTTCCTCTTCCTCCTTTCCTCCTCCTCCTCCTCCTCATCCTCCTAGTCCTCCTCCTATTCCTATTCCTCCTCCTCCCTCCTTCTTCTTCCCCTCCTCCTCTCTCTCCTTCTCCTCCCCCTCCTCCTCCTTCTCCTCCTCCTCCTCCTCCTCCTCCTCCTCCTCCTCCTCCTCCTCCTCCTCCCCCTCCGTAGCCATTTTGGCTCAAGTCCGTAGCGTGGCCCGAGCGTCAACAGCGGACGTGAGCATTCTGGCAAGGGGGCACCTCTCTGGTGCAAGCGGCCCCAACTGCTCTCCTGGCTTGCCAGGCATACTAACGTACCTTCCTTCTTGCCTGTCACGGCACGCCGATGGGAACGGATGAGTTGCGCTCAGCCCCGTGGCGTGCGGACGGGTCGACGAACAAGAAGGCCACAGTCGTGCAACGCAAGCTACACAAGCCCCCTGTCTCAGGGCCCTCGTGGCGATGCGGTCATTGCGGATGTGCACGCAACGAGGAAAGATGGCAGTGGTGCAAACATTGTTTCTCATATCGCACGCCAGAGCCAGGATGGACCCAGCCGCAGCACTGGCCGTCTCGTGCAGGCAGGTCGTGGTCAGGATCAGACAACTCGTGGAATGACAGCCGTCAGAGTTCAGAGCACCGGCTGCCGCTGGCTGCCGGCCTCCAGCCAGGTCCGAACTCCTCCACGCCAGCGCTGGCTTGGACGAGCCTTGATGGCCTGGATGCTACTGAGTTGGGTTCTCTGCTGGCCATCGCCAACAAGACGGGTGACAAGAACTTGGCCACGCGGGTTCAGGCTCGCATCAACATCCTGGCAAAGCCTACCCCCCCAGTCATTGAGAAGACCATGGAGCAGCGACTGGCAGAATCGCGACGTGAATGTGACAAGCTCCTTCAGCGGCTCTCTCGTGAACTGGACAAGCATGACAAGTGGAAGGCCCAACTGCAGGAGCATGAGGACTACATCATGGGCCTTCGTGCAGAGTTGGAGATCATGGACACCCAACATGCGGAGCTCGCCTGCAAGCTCGCTGCCACAGGCAAAGCTGCCGCTCCCGAACCAGGACCAGCGCCTGCGCGGATCAAACTGGAGGACCTCGTGTCTGGCAAGGTGGGCACCCTGGACTTCGACCTGGGCCTCCTGTCAGACATGCCTGATGGATTGGAGCTGGATGAGGACGATCGCCTACGGATCGAAGAACGTACCACACAGTTGCGGGAGCTCCTTTCCACGAAGGCCAAGGATCTTTTCGCCTCAGCTCTGGATGAGGCCAAGCGAGTGGTCCAGGAGCATGAATCACAGAAGACGCGGCTACTGGCCAAACGTCGACGAGTGCAGGATGCTGACGATGAACCCCAGCCCAAGCCAGGAGGCGCAGAGGGTTCCCAGCCAGAGTCAGCTAGTGTTGGTGGTGATGGTGCAGAGACCACTTCGGAACCCCTTGGCCAAGCTGCAGAGGGGCAGGGATCCCGACCAGATCAACAGGCACAGTTCGCCTCAGTTCGAGAGAGATTGGCCAAGTTTGAGCGCAGGGGGGGCCACAACAGCGAGTCCCCAGCAGCTACCTGATTCAGGGACATCGGTGTCAGCTGGGGTGCTCAAACTCATCTCGCGCACACCGCCATTCCAATGCTACCCAAACACGGACATACCATTTGGATGTGCATACCACGTTCTTGCTCAGGCATGTGCTCCCCCTGGTCGAGCTATGCGGTCTGACAAGTTCTACCACGCAGCACTGGACACAATTCGGAAGGTTCGTGCTATGATGCAGTGGGCCCCGCCTTCGAGTTCGGTTGAGATGACGGGGACCCCGTCGACGTGTACACCGTGTTCTATGCCGTCTGGGACTGCGAACAGTACGGCTGCGGCGTGGGCGAGTCAGTCGGGCTCCACTGGCGCCACGGGCACACTGTGGAGCCACGTCCTTCCTGATGCATCGCCCTCCATGCAGTCAGTCCCTCAACCAGCTGGAGGAGTTCACTCGTCAGAGCGCAAATCCTGGGCTGCCCAGAGCAGTGCAGGTTCGCAGTCGCACCTGGGCTTTCCACCCGCCAGGGCACCCTCTCCACAGGAGGCGGGGGTCTCAGCGCGTGTGGGTGGGGGCTCAGGAGTTTGCTGGACTCGCCTATTTTGTGAGGCAAGCAGCAGTGGTGAAGTCGGGACGGCAACCGATACACCGCAGGCCATGGGCCTGCCGCCTGCTGACGAGACCAGAGCGATGGCAGTGCAGGACTATGCAGATATGCGAGCTGACCTCAGAGATTGGGCAGCGGCTTGGTTTGACATACATCTTGGGCTGAATGCGGGCAGTGGTGACTGGCGGCTTTGGTGCGAGGCGTTTCTGCACACGATCTTGGAGCGACAAGGGAACGAGCCCTTGCGCCGCTTGTTGCAGGCCTGGTTTCCAGGTCGCACCTTACAATCAGTCATGGAAGAATTATGCGAGTTGGCATGGAGACAGTCTGAGCCCAGGCGAGAGGCCTTCCTTGAGCGGCTACATGCGGCGCCCATTGATAGTCGTGTTCAGATGCAGCGCCGCCACTGGGGGCGCTTGGATGAGCTGAGAGCCATGTTCAGGAGGCTCTTGGGCTCGGATTTCCCTACGGTGCGGCTTCCTCGCCCCAGACAGCCTGACCCAGAGGATGATCAGGCAGACGTTGATGCTTGCATTGCTCACCTGGTGATGTTGGCGGATGAGGAGACCAGTATTGGACAGGCCAATCTTAGTATGATTCCACAGGCCATGCAACATCGAGCTTATGAGGCTCCCGACGGTCATCGGTTTGCTCCTCTACCTGCGGACGGAGGTCGAGTTCGGTGTGATGACTTGGACGATCCTGATGCTGACCCCTTCGCCAACCTCGATGACCAGTTCGGGAACGAGGGTGAGCTCTGTACGGTGGAGTCTAACATAGGATGCAGGCCTGACGCCATAGGCTCCAGCCCTAACCCGTCTCGGGAGGTTTCTCTTGGAGGCCCTGAGGCCGCGCTCTTGGGTGTCTCGGGGAATTCCTCGTCGAGTCTGCCTTTGCTGGATGCCGCCCTTCCTCGGGACTGTAACGTGGTGTCAGGAACGCAACGCGGCAGACAGACCCACGCTGGTGACAATGCGCCCACACATGAAGAGCCAGCTGTACTGCAGCACCGTACGTCCGACAAGCATGTGACGATGCTCTTTGCGAACATCACCGAGTGGGGCGCCAAAGTGCGCAGCTTTGTGAACAGTCACAAACACACCTATGCCATCGTCGGACTGGTCGAGACGCATGTCCCCGACACCAAGTGCGCTCACTGGACCGAGGAGCTCAGGAAGGACGGGTGGAGGCTCTCCTTCAAGGCAGGCTTTGCTTCTGGGAGATCGGACTCAGGTATCTCTGCAGGTGAGTGGCTTCTCACGCGCTGTCACTTGGCAGCTACGCAATTCGATCGATTGAGGGACCAGGCGATTGCCGACTCGCGCATGGATCCCTTCAAAGGCTTCTCGGCCACGACGCTGCATCTCAAGTCAGGCAACCTTGTATACATTGCAGCGTACTTGCTACCGTCACTGGGGATTTCGCAGTACAACAATGAGGTGTTGGTGGCTTTGGGCGCTTTTACCAAAGCTCTGGCAGATCCTTGGGTGATAGTGGCGGACTGGAACAATGAACCGCAGACCCTGTTGGATAGTGGATGGGTGGACAGACTCAGGGGTCGGCTTGCGCTGCCGAACTGCAAGTTCACGTGCGACAAGGGCCAGGGACGAATGTATGATTATGCTATTGTCTCTAAGCAGCTGACTTCGGACCGCATCAGGCTCAGGCAGGTAGTAGCGGTACCTTGGAAGACTCACTGCGCTATTGCCATTGACGTGCTGGGCGCCAAGCGGACTTGGTGGCATAGGTCGTTGGAGCTTCCTGAACCGCTACCCAGGGCCAACCGCCCTCAGCAGGAGCCAAACCCAGACAGCAAGCGATCCCTGAAACGTAAGCAGGTGGCAGATGCACGCAGACAAGAACTTCCTGAAGAGCTGCGCGAGGCTTTCGATGACCTGCCTTCTCAGGAGCCACAGCCAGAAGGCCCCAAGGTTGCGTTCAAGGTGGAACAGGCAGAATGGCTCAAGATCTATGGCGAAGTGGAGCAGGAGACCTTCAGACCACGTACTGCAGCAGCACAGTTGTCGACAGGCCCCCTGTCGACCTGGAGGCCTGCTCAACGCTCCACCTTGGATGATAGATATGGGCGATGGGTCACTACATTGGAGCGGTCTATTGTGGCGGTCAGCGATGTGGAGGACCCCGCTGTGTTTCTTGGTAGAGGGCAAGGATATTCTATTTCATGGAGAAAGATGCGCCCAGCTCCAGGTAGACCTCACATGTGCGATCCTGTTGCAGAATGGTGGGGGATCGCATCCACACTGCTGGCTCGAGGCGTTGCCTTGACACGCTCAGGCAGGGACCCTCCAGAGGCGGAGAAATGCCTTGCGGGCTTTCGTTCCATGGTACAGAGCCTGACAGAAGCCAAGCAGCAGGAGTTCTTCGGGAAAAAGGCCTTGACCACCGCAGTGCAAGAGTGGAAGGATGTTGCCCTGCAGGTGTCGCACCTCAGCCAGAATGAGTTGGAGCAGCTCCAGGAGCACACCAACGTGTGGGTCGACCGCGCCCAGGGGCGCTCATTAGTCAAGTCACGCCAAGCCTTCATGGACTGGGCTAAGCAGATGTGGGCTAAGAGGCCAGGTGCTATTCATCGACACGTTCGTGCTCCTCCTCCTGACCCACTACCGCGTGAGATCATCTTGGATGGAGTGGACACTGCAGACCCCTGCGTACTCATTCGCACGAAGAAGGACTTTTGGCAGGGAGTTTGGCAGGAGGACAATGACAGCAGGGAGCACTTGCTTTGGACCTTGGAAGGATTGGCCAGGGATGCTCGTGAAGACCCCTTGCCACCACTGAATGAAGGACAGATCGAATCGATACTCAGACGACAAGCACCAAACAAAGCGAGAGGAGTTGATGGCTTGGGCCCAGTTGATCTTCAACGTATGCCTCAAGATGGACTTACTGAGCTCACGTGCATCCTCAATCAAGCGGAGCTGCTGCAAACGTGGCCGACAGCGTGGTTAGCTACGATTTGTGCGGTTATTCCGAAGCCAGCTGGAGGTACGAGAGTGCTTGGAATGCTACCGCAATGTTGCAAGACGTGGAGCCAGGCGCGCAGTTCGGTCACCTCCAGCTGGTCGGATGGACTTTCTGCTTTCTGGGACACAGCCATCAGGGGCAGCAGTGCCCTGAGAGCTGCTATGACGCGAAGCCTCATGGACGAGGCCTCTGCTACTGCAGGCAAGGCAACGGCGACTGTACTGCTGGACATAGCCAAGTTTTACGACTCCATCTCTTTCACCCTCCTGGTGGTTGCGGCGCGGGGGCTCAACTTCCCTCCCACGGTGCTGCTCATGGAGATCCTGCTCTTCATGGCGCCGCGCATCCTCAAGGAGGGCTCGGTCATCAGCGAGCCGTTCTGCCCTGGCCGCTCGATTGTGGCTGGATCGTCGCATGGAGTTTGCCTTGGAAAAGTGTTCTTGCATTCTGTTCTGGAAGCTGCGCACGCTAGAGCCCCTCAGGCCTCGTTATGGACCTTTGTCGATGACACTGTGGCAAGATCTGAGGGCACCCAGGCCACTGTTGTTTCGGAGATGGAAGGTTTAGCAGAAGCTTTCTCGGAGGGATTCAGTCTCAAGAGGCTCACGGTCTCGGACAAAACGGTTGTCTTGGCGTCCTCTCCTGAGCTTGGGAAGCGCATAGCCAGAATTTTCAGAGCCCGACGGATGCCCGCTAAGTTTGCTTCTGTAGGAGTTGATTTAGGTGTTGACACTGCGGCAGGTCGCTTTCGGACCAGGAAGAAGGCACGCCAGAGAATGGCTAAAGCCAGTGGTCGTTTTTCTAGGATTGTGAAGATGCGCAGGCTGGCTGGTTTGAGGAAAGTCACCCAGGGCGCTTGGCGCACGGGAGCCTTACCACAGGCCAGCTTTGGCCATCAAGTTTACGGTATGCCACCGAGTCAGGGCTTGCTTCTGAGGCGACAAGCTGCTCGCACGGTCTCGGGAATGGGTAAGGGCAAATGTTTAACCACTGTTCTGCAGGCTGTGCTGGGGGATGGAGACCCCGCCCTGGAGCTACGCCGACAATTGGTGGACGCCTGGCTGCAGCTGTGGAAGCGCGTCCCTGCCCTCCAACCTCGTATTCGACGGTCGTGGAGTATCGTTCGGTCGCAGCTCGATTCGCTTGGTGCCAAAAGGTGGAGAGGCATTCGGGGGCCCATAGCTGCAGTCCAGGCCACCCTTATTGAAGCAGGATGGGAGCCCAGGGAACCTGACCTGTGGGAACGACCTGAGCATGCGGAGCATGCGTGGAGGTTCCCACGAATGGGCGACCCAGACTTTGATTTACTCCCGATAACTGACCACGCAGACCTGTTGCATGAGTTCGTTTCTGACATGAAGGCTAAGTTGTGGCAAGGTGCTGCAGGGCACGAGGCAGGCGACAGTTTGAAAGAAGGAGCTGACCTCCTTCCACTGCAACAGGAACTCCGCCGTTTCGAGTCTCGGGGCCAGTCGGATCTTTGGGGCCTCACCTTGTGCGTGGCCTCAGGGGGCCAATGGCCACGTCAGCGTCAAGTCGACTGTGGCTACACGGTTGACGTTACTTGCCCAAGGTGCAAGGCGGCCCCTGAGACCTTGTTTCACAGAATATGGCAATGCGTGTGTAATGTTGATCACCAAGATTTTAGCAGCACGCAATCACTGGTTTCCCAGGCCACGGCGCAATGGGAAGCAGACCCTTCTTTATGGCTGAGAGGAGTTCCGTCGAGAGACCTCACCTGCCCCGTCTTCCTTGACCCCCTTGAGGCCCCTCCTCTTACGTACTACGGCTCCTCTCGCCTCAGTGAGTTTTGTGTTGCCCCTGGCCAGGGCCCTCCCCACATTTTTGGAGATGGGTCAGGGGGCAAATACAGCAGCGACCCAAGACGCAGGAGATGTGGTTCTGGAGTTGCTCTCATTCGGAGAGCCGAGGATGGCTCCTGGGAGCCCGCCTCGGGCGTTTCGTCCCCCCTCCTGGGGCCGCGGCAGACTGTGTCGCGCGCGGAGATAGCTGCGCTCGCCATCGCTCTGGAAGAAACCACGGGACCCATCATTTATGTCACTGATTGCCAGCCAGTCCTGGATGGGTGGAGAGCGGGTCGTGCCCACGGCAAGTTAGGCCCGAATCAGGACGCGTGGTTCAGGGTGGCGGTGGCGTTGCGGAATCGGGGGGAGGCTGAAGTACAGGTCGTGTGGACGGCTGCCCATCTTGAGGACTCTGGCAAGGCTCTCAGTGCGTGGCAAGTCTTCCTCACTGCTGGCAACATGTGCGCGGATGAGCTGGCGGGGAGAGCGGCGGACGAGGCCTTGTTCCAATATACTCGTCAGCCTGCCCCCAGCACTGACACCTATGATTGCATCGCCCACCTTGTCAGGCGCAGGGCCAGACGTGCGTTGATATGCTCACTCCAGGTTGACCCCTGGCAAGCTACCAGGCTCGCCAAAGTGCGGGTACCCCCCCCCTCCAGGAAGGCCGTTGCCCTGAGGGACACCTCGCATGATTGCGAGCAGGTGGGGAACAGGTGGCGTTGTAGAGTGTGCAGTCAGATTGTGGCCTCCACCCAGCTTCTCAAGTTTTGTGCCCAGTCTTGTCCTGGTCTGGCCCCTGAGGTCCGAGGCCAGAAGTCGGAGTGGAGCCAATTTGTGTTGGGAACTGGTGAGATTTTGATAGGGGCCACCTCGGCCCACTCGTCCCACAAAATCTTCTACTGGCCTGAGTTTTCCTTGCATTTTTGTGTTTCTTGCGGGCTCACCGCCACTGTGGATGGTAGGTGGCTCGCAAGACCTTGCCAGGAGCCCTCCCCCAAAGGAGCCCAGAACCTTGACAGGATCCGTCGAGGCATTTTTCCCTCGCACAGGGGACCCCCGAAGGCTGTGCTGCTGGCCAGTGCGCGGCGGGAAGCTTCGGATGCGGTCCAGCGTGCGAGGGAGGCTCGGGAGGAGGGTAGTATTCTGCTGGCTCACGGTGAGGGGGGTGTGGGTGGAGCGGCCCGTCGACCCACCAGGATCCCTCACCGTGACGGCGGGGACTCATCTTCGGATTAGTCCCCGCCCAACCCGTTTTGTTTTGTGGACGCTTGTCCCTTCATGGTCACTTCTGGTCACTCCTCCTCCTCCCCCTCCCCCCTTGAGCATCTCTTGGGAGGAGCTCACAGCGGCCGGAAGGTGGCTGCACGCGACGGCGGCTCGCGCGCCGCGGCCTGTGCCGGAGAGCTGCCCCTGACAGCGGGGGGCGGCGCGAGAGCGTGGAGATGACGGCACGTCGCACGTCCAGGGGCGCGATGCGCGGAAGACGGCGGTTCGGAGGAGCTGCATCGGGGGTCGATGGTCGAGACGCGAGCCGCGGCAGGAGCTGAAGTGTTCGGAGGTCCGCGCAGATCTCTCGGGTCGGCGATGGACCCCCTCGCAAGGCCCCTGCGCTCTCCGCGGCAGGGAAGGGACGGGGAGTGGGGTTCCAGCTCCGTGCCAAGAGAGCAGCGCGGACGTGCCGAAGATAAGGTTTGTCGTTTCCCTGGGTCTCTCTTTGTAGAGGCATGGAGAAGAGGGAATGGACCCCAGGTGAACAAGCTGTGGGATTGGACCGATGCGGAGCTGAAGACTCTGCGCGGCTGGGACGGCAGCAAGATGCCAGGAGGCTGCTGGGCCTTGTGTGGGCAGGGGTAGTTAGAGATGTTGCCATGAAGCAGTCAAGCGGTGGCAGTACGGATGCAACATTTCATCACACGGGCTGCTGGTGAATCCTCGTCTGCTTGTCCGAGGTTCTTGCATCTTTTACTTCGGGTCCATGCTCCTGTGGTTGACCGTACATCCGCGGGCCCGTGCCTACACCGCCTGGCAGCAATGGGGCCCACTGGTCGCCATGGCCTGGCTGGGGCAGAGCTGCCCCTGCACCGCGTCCTCCTCGCCCCCCCGCCCCTCCGCCCCCCCCCCCACTGGCGGCTCGCAGGGCGGGGCGGGCTGAGGGGCGCGGCCTTGCGACAGAGGCCCCCCCAGGCCCTTGCCTGCCATTACCAGCCTGGAACAGATCCCTATCCCTATGCTGGGCATCTCCTCATCACGACGCCAATCTTAGGGATTCCCTTATTTTGTGAGGGCGAATCCCTAAGATTGTCATCGCCTTTTGGCGTGCCAATCTTAGGGGTAGGGCTACGTGCGAGGCTGGCTATGCCAGGGGTGGGGGGGGCGCATGCAGGGGTCTGGCGCTGCCCCCGCCTGCGCAACAAGAGGCCGCCCGGCCTTGAGAGGGCCCCGGTGGCCTAAAACGACGCGAAGATCGGGACAAAATCGGATCGGGATAACCCGAAGTCTCTGAGAATCGGCGGGTGTGGAGGATGTACTGGGCGCCGCGGCCGCTCCAGAGCGTTCCGGAACGCTCTGAGAGCGCTGCGGAACGCTGTGGAGCGATGTATCCCGATCCTAGCCCTGTTTTATGGCCCGCCGCCGGCCTCCGCGCCTTCCTGCTCCTCCCGGACCCGCCGGGCTGCCGACGAAGCAGCGGGGGTGCTGGCCGAGTGGTGCCTGGCCGCCGCCTCGGCCGCGGGCCTCGCTGCGGGGCCCACGTCGACCCGACTCGGTGCCGAAGCTGGCCAGCTCGATCCGAGGCGGCGTCGACCCTCCGCCGATCGGGCGCGGTCCGTTACTCGCAGGGCGCAGCTGCGCACCCAGGCGCAGCTGGACCCGGCCCGGTGTTCCGATGCGATGCCGACGGCTCCTGTCGACTAGACGTAAGAGTGACCTTTCGCCGGAGTGACCTTTGGTGCGGGCACAGATGGGTCCCCAGATGGCTAAAAGCGAAGCAGTAGCAGTTGCTTGCGCGCCCAGGTTTGGTCCCCCCGCGGCCCCAAAGAAGTCGCGCACCAAACGTCACTCTTACCCAGGGCCACTCTTACGTGTAGCCAAGGTGCGGCGGAGGAGGGGGGCCTCTCTTGCTGCCCGCCCTCCCCTGCCCGCACCCGCACCTGCAGAGCCTATACGCCCCCTGAGGTCCTTCAGCTCAGCGATCTGGCCCCTGAGTGTCTCCATGGCGACTGGGGAAGCGAGGATTACTGAACTGATGGATTTCGGTAATTATGCCAGGACACCGAAATCCATCAGTTCAGTAATCCTCGCCTCCCCAGTTGCCATGGAGACGCTCAGGGGCCAGATCGCTGAGCTGAAGGATCTCAGGGTGCGTTTCCTGGATTGGGCCCAGGAGCATCGCCGAGTGCATTCCACTACTCGCAAAGTGCCTACTCGCAGACGTCCGAACAACCATACGTCAGACTGTGTGCAATCTACCGTAAATCCCCCGCGGCGGATCCAGGCCACTTGCGAGCAGTTGCTTTGCGAGCAGTGGAAGGCGCTTGTCAAGAGCAGCACCACCCCCATGCGTGATTTGCTCCATCCGCGGGCCCCCAAGGCATCTGCGCTTCTGCGCGCTTCGTGCTCCACGAGATGGGCAGGGGATCGACCATGGGCCTGTTTCCCACCACCACCACCACCATAAGTTTGAGGGGGAAGGGGGTCCTCCTCCTCCTCCTCCTCCTCCTCCTCCTCCTCCTCCTCCTCCTCCTCCTCCTCCTCCTCCTCCTCCTTCCCCCCTCCGACTCATGGTGGTGGTGGTGGTGGTGGTGGTGGAAGACAGGCCCCTCAACAGAAAGGGACTTTGCCCCAGACCTGATTTGTCCGTCGAGTCGGGGCGAATCGACTCTGCAGTCGATCCCCCTGCTCGCCGCTCGAGCGGGCGTCCCTCCGCCCGCCGACGTGCCCGACCGCCGCGGGCGCGGCGGGCGGCGGCGCAGGCCGGCGGCGAAGGCAGCAGCGGGCAGGCCGGCGGCCAGCGGAGGGGAGGAGAGAGGGGACAGGTGCAGGCACGGGGCAGGGGAGGAGGGGCCAACAACACACACAGACACCGTTGATCGTCGATGCCCCAGAGAACATATGGGAGAGTGTGGGAAGTGGTGGGGATGACAAAAACACCCAGAGCCTACTGGGGAAGGATGGGGAAGTCTTTTCTTTGGTTTGTGTGTATTTGTGTGTGTGTGCGTCCCAGGGCCCCTTCCGCACGGGAGCACCGCGTGGGCATGGCGGACGGCCGCGGCCCTCGGGCCGCACCTCGGCCGCCCCGGGGCTGCCCCAGCACGAGCGAGGGGCGGAGGGCGCCGTCGCGCCCTCCTCTCTGAGCTCCCCGCGGGGGTCCAGCGAGCTCCTCGAGGCGATCGCCGACGTCCGCAGGCGCTTTCTCTCCCCCAATCCCCAGGTTCTGCCCGAAACGTTTAGCCGCTCAGAAAATGGGGGGAACCCTGGGATACACTCCAGGGGGGCCATTCGGACGCACCCCTATCTGGGATGGACGCCACCGCATTGTATATCCTAGGGTTCGGCCTCAAATGTTTGGTCCGTTCGAAAACCCCACGAAACCTAGGATAGGGGTCGACACATCCCGTGTTAGACGTCCCAACTCTGGTGGAGGCTGGGGCGTGCCAGCGTTGCGGTATGGCCGCTGCGGACAAGCGGCGGGGAGCGTCTGGGTGCTCCCGCGGCTCAGTCGTACGTCAGCTGCCGATAGCGGTTCGACCCCGCTGAACGGTATGCAGTCGACGTTGGCATTGGGTTTGGCCCGGGGCTAGCTGAGTGCCATGTCGTAGATGGTCCTGAGGCCTGCCGTCGGTTTCTTGGCCTTGGTGCCGATCTGGCGGCGCGATGACTCATCAGCCAGAGCGTCTCGCGCATGTGCCACGAGGATTGGCATGCTCCACTATGGCGCTGATGCCGATGACCAGGCAGACGGTCGCCATCATGATGGTCGTCCTGTAGAGCGGATTGCCGAGGTCGAGCTGCTTGCGCTCGCGCGCTGTGGCGGCCGCGATGCCCCAGGGCAGCTGCTGTGTGCGGAGCGGCCGCGGCTGCTGACCCTCCTTGACCTCCTTCCACCTGGCTGCGCTCCACGACTCACATGGCGGGCCCGCCACAAGGCATAACACCTTGCCTGCCCGGACGGCCGCGGCCCAGAAGTTTATGGTTTTCTTCTTGGTCTTGTCGCCCGTGTCGGCGTTGTTGGCAATGTCCAGGCTGAGCACCGCCACGGTCATGCCCAGGAACTGCTCGATGTGCCTTTGTAGGTCCCCTCGTCGGCGGGGGCCGTTGAACAAGTGCAGAATGTAGTGCGCCGCTGGGGGACGTGGCACTGGCACCGGACACGGGGCACCTGATTCAGGTGTTTCTAGGCACCGCTAGTCTGTCAAGGAGCCCGCGGGAGCTTCGGGCTCCTCCAGCGAGTCGACCTGATTTGCTAGTAGAGCCAGTTGCCTCTGCCAAGTACGGTGTCTAAGTTGATCTGCTTGCCAGGATGAATATCGCGCCCACGCTCTATTGGTAAGAAGATGGCCATGATGCGGTGACATCTGCGAAAAGTGGTGAGTCTTGAGGCCTCCCTTTGTCCATGCAATGCTCGTGTAGCCAGCACAGATCCTTAGCGATACGTTGCTCCAAGATGCTGGGTCCAGCCAGTCGAGGCCTAGTAAATATTCAGCTGCTGGCTGGCAAAGTGGCAAAGTTTCACTAGGTGGCGTAGCCACTTTTGTCGTAGTACTGCAGATAGCGGCTGTTGGTCAGCGCTAAGTAGGGACCTCGTCGTCTAGCGTGTGCGAGTCTGGTGCCAGGTTCATGTTGACAGCGCTGGCGTAGTTGGCTGCTGTTGAGATTCTCTCACACCTAAATGTTGAACAGCTGGCTTGAACTACCCAGGGAGCTCGCGTAGCTGACCTTGGCCGCCTTTTCGATGTCCACTTCGTTGACCGTGCGCCTCAGTGGTCCAAATGCGCCCTTGGCAGACATGGCACGCCTGGCATCGTCGGGGCCATCGCTGAGGTCGTCCGCCTGTTTGCTGCCCAAGCTCGCGGCTGCCCGCACGATCGGCGCGTGCACTCCAGGTTCCGTGACCCGTAGCTCGGGGCCGCCTTCCGCGGAGGTGTCTTGCTTGAGTTTTCTTGAAGCTTAGCCGAGCAGGGCGACGTGGATCTCCGTCTTGTCAAAATTGATAGCGAAGCCGTTGGCACGCACGTGGGTTTCCAAGATCTTGGCTGTCGCGCAGAATAGATGCAGTGCCTGAAAGTTGTCTTTGAGCATCAGCGGGTAGGCCGCATCGTCTACAGAGAACTGCTCATCTCTACGTTGTACTGAGCCGTCTGCTGTACAAATCCTTGACGCTTCGCGTCTCCCGTTGGTCTTGGCGCCTGCTTCTCGTGGTACGTCTACGAGCTGGTGGTCCCTTTCTTCCAGTTCGCTCGCGGTGTCGTTGAACCTGAATTCTTCGCCATTTTGGCGCTGAACTCCGCCTGGCGGCTCCCCCCAGTCCACGGTGCCCTCTTCTGAGCGGCAGCGAGGCCCGCCTCCGGTTAGTTCCTCCTTCCGCTGTCCTCTCTCTGCCCGGTTTCCTCTCTCCTGGTGCGCAATTGCTCGTAGCCCGCTTTCTGCGCTTCTGACGGCTTCCGGCGTCTCCCGGTGCGCTTGCGATCAAAAAAATACTCCCGCCAGCCCATCCAACACCGACGCCCAGGCAAGCTGTCTTTGAGCGTCGTGAGTTCCTCGGGGATCCTCTTGAGGCCTCTTGGGGGTTTCGTTGGCGCTTCTTGGAGTCCGCTTGGGCGGTTCTTGGAGCCGTCGGGGCGCCTCTTGGGGTCCTCTTGGGGCGCTCTTGGGAGCTTGAGCGGCGATCTTGGAGGCAGTTTGGAAGACATCGAGCGGGCCCCGGGGCCCCAAAAAGTCGACGAGCAGCCTCCGGCGCGGTCGGCATTCCTCCTCTTCGTGCTCTGCCTGCCGTCCGTTCCTCGTTCTGCTCGCCTGGGCAGAAATCGCACATACTGAGGGCCCTGATAGAGAAGCCCGCGAGATAGCAGAAGCGAGGGCATCTTCGAAGACCGCGCCTCCTGGGTTCACGACCCCACCCGCCTCCTCCGCCTTGTCCAGCCCTCCGCTTGCATCCTCCTCGCTTCCGCCTCGCGATCACGTGCGAGCTACGAGCCCTGCCCTTGCGGTCTCAATTACAGTTGTGGTATCGGACGCCCATGTTGGGGTTTGACTTGGCTGCAGGCATCCCTCGGATTCTGAGTCCCCACAGGCGTTTCAAGAATCTGCCTCGCAGGGTCAGGGTTCTCGCCGCCCTTGACCTCATCCGTGCTCTCGCCTCCGCCCTCAGTCTGCGCCGACTCCGTATTCTCGGCTTCTCAGTTTTGCCTCCTCTCGTTCTCCGCCCCCTGCGCCTTCACCGCCGTCCTCGGCCTTCTCCATGCCCTCGTCCTCCTCCCCTCCGCCACACCCGACTCCCCCGCGCGCTGCAGTTGTTCCCCTCCGTTCTCTGGCCTTCTCCTCGCCCCCTTCGGCCCAGGCCGCCCGGGCCCTGGCTCGCCTCCTGGGCCTCTGGACTTCGCCGAGTTTGCATTGCGCTGGGCGTTTCGACGCCGCTGGTGGATGGTGGCCGTGCTGCAGCAAACGGTCCCCTGTGCGCTGCGACCGCGCGCGGAGCGACAGGTGCCAGCGGCCTCCGCAGCGTGCAGCCCCACCAGAACGCCTTCCTGCAGCAGCGTGGCGCTGACCTGCCGAAGGAGAAGGCCCCCCTTCGTCCTCCTGACCCGGAGGGGGCTCCTCCACCATGTCCTCCTCCCTCTTCCCACCTCCTCCTCCTCCTCCTCCTCCTCCTCCTCCCTGTCCTCCCGGCTCCTCTCCCTCCTCTCCCTCCTGCGGCCTCCTCTGTGTTTGTCGCGCCCCCCCGCTCTCCCTGACCCTTCTCCTGCTCCTTGTTTCTCCTGCTACCGCTTCCTCCCCTGGGGCCGAGCTCATGCCTGCTCCCCCTTTGATTTGTTTTTGCATTGGGCAAACTTCGGGAACACAGCCTGTAGCGTCCGTGCGCAGACTATGCGGATGCCGACTTGAACCACGAGGCCAACAGCTTGTACCTGGCGGGCGCGGTAAAGAGCCTCCCAGGCTTCCTGCTCCTGCCCGTCACCTCCCGTCCCCGGTCCGCCCGCCCACACCACCACCGCTCACGTTGCATCTTCGGGGGGCCTCGCATGTCCCCAGCATTGGTGTCGTTTCTTGTGCCCGACGAGGGCTCGATGCGGACTCGACGCGGATTTGGCGTGGATCCGACGCGAATTCCAGACGTTTCCGACACGGATCCGACGAGTCCGACACGGATTCGACGCGGATAGGGTCGCGACGGGACAGTCAAGGTTCCCCCAGGATGCAACATAAGGCCCGCCCCCCCCCAACCCACCACCGCCATTCCGTGACATGCGGCGGTTCCCAGTCCTCTTTGCTGCCCTCTGCCGGCCCAGCCGTGCGCCGTGCGCATGGGGGAGGGTCCCCACGCAGGCGCAAATGAGCGTCGATTCCAAGCAGAATGTGGAAGATTTGGGAAGTGGAGGGGAAGCGGAACATCCAGAAATTGTGAAACATATGGGGGATCTTGGGATTTGTGTCTGTTTGTTTGTTCTTCCGCCCCGTGTGATCATACCATTTGCCTTGGCTCCGATGCTTTCCACTTTTTATTATTCCGTCCTCCTCATCTGTTCCCCGCTCTCCGTCGTTCCTCCACATCCTCGAATCCTCCTTCAGCGGGGCAGTGCAACCTCGGGCTGGGGGCGGCGGGGCAACGCGAGGCTTCTTATTGTTCTCTCGCGCTAGATTACAGTCCTTCTATATCCTCAGGATGGGGATGATGAGGAGGAGGAGGGAGAGGAGGAGAAGGAATAACAACATCATATGAGTGAGGAGGAAGAGGAGCTAGAGAAGACGTACGCGATTCCAACGATGATGGCGATGATGATGATGACGATGATGATGATGACGAGGAGGAGGAATCCTTCATAACGGATACATGAGGAGTCCGTAAGATGGGATCCCGAAGGGGGGATCCCTAGTAGGGAGTATTTACGACATAATCCTTCATAAGGAATAATAGCGAAGGAACTCGTAACAAATAATCGATGCCACGGAATCCTTACTCAGGAATATGTACGAAGGAATCCTTAGTAAGGAATCTTTACCGAGGAAACCTTATTGAGGACCCTTACATGGGAAATTCGTAATAAGCAATCTTGCATTCAGAAACTAAGGAACCCTTCAAACGAATCTTGAAAGAGGAATGCTTAAGAAGGAATTCTATGTGAGGAACCTGTCATAAGGAGTCGCCGAGGTATCCTTTTATAAAAGGGTCCGAATCAGGGAGTTATTACTCATTAGTATATACCCAGGAAACCATACTGAGGAATGCTTGCGACGGTAATGTGATTAGGGAATACAACATTAACAAGGACCTTTCATAAGTAACCCTTACTAAGGCATTCCGAGGAAGCTTTGCTGACCTAGTGAATTCTTAATAAGGAATATTGGTTCGAGAACCAGCCACGAGGAATCTTGAATAAAGAATATTAACCCAGGAATTCATTATACGGGATCCGCACAAAAGGAAATTTAGCAAGGCACCTTTGATAAGGAATCCGAATTAAGAAATCCTTCGCAAGTAACCTTTACTGCGGACTCCATCGTAAGGAATCCAAACAACGGAATCCTGAATAAGGAGTCAGTATTAAGGAATGTTTTATTTGTAATATTCAAAAAAGGAACCTTTCATAAGGAACATTGATCCAGGCACCCTTTTATCAGACCTCCTTGATCAGGAATTTTCTCCAGAATCCCTCAAGCGGAATCCTTTGCAAGGAATCTTAATAAAAAAGGGGCCATACAGGGGTCCCCAACGACAGGGCCTTTTTGAGGTTGATTCGAACATCCTTAACGGCTGAAAAATCCTTAGTTACCGATGCGATAAATCTGTAATAGGGAGTTGCACAGGAATCCGTAATAAGGAATCTCAGCTAAGGGGCTCAGAGAGAAGTATTGCGAGGGAGGCTGCGGCGAGCACTGGGGCCTGCAAAACCCCCCAAAACACAAAACAGCGTTTCCACACATTACGGTTCCTTACACCAAGGCGCCAACTACTGCGGATTGTTGGTTGTTCCGGCTGTATGCAAGGAAACACGAGTTTACGAAGCGGCCGAAAACGCGTTCCGACTAGGAGGAGTCGAACACGAACCCATTATCAAATTGTTGACGGTTCGCGAATCCCCACCAGCATGCGGAGCATTTTGCTCAGTGCATGTGCACTCCACGCATCGCGTGTAATTTGCCGTGTTCCGTTGCCCCGGACATCGCTGTTGCCGGCTGACCTTTGTCGCGCGGCCGCCGACCAAAAAAAGACATCCCCACCAGCGCCCCTGGCAGCCCCTGGCAGCACCTGGCAGCCTCAGGTTGTCGCACGTTTGCAGCCTCTGGCAGTCAGCAGCCCACAGCCCCTTCCCCTCGGCTTCTTCCTGGTCCTGGGCTGAGGCTCGGCGGTAGGCTCCCCCTGCTCTTGCTAGGTAAGTTAGGCCCTTGCGCGGCCCGCTCGGACCTTGACACGCCGTCGGCGCGCTCGCCTGCGGCTGGCAACAAAAAGAACCCCCACCAGCCCATCCAGAAACGATCCCACCAGCCCATCCAGAAACGATGCCCAGAGGAAGTGGGCAGCACACAGAGGAAGCCATTATGAGACATCCTTGGATATCTTGAGCCATCTTGGAGGTCATTTTGGGCTCCCCCAGGCGCTACTGGAATTATCTTAATCAGTGCCCCCAAGAAAGGCCAACATGTGGTTAAAACCTGCGTGCCATCAGTGACTTGGCATTGTCGCGGGGGCCTCTTGGAGCATCTTGTGTGCCCCGGGGGGGCCCCTGGGGGGCCTCTTGGGGGCCTCTTGGGAGTCCCTTGGGGGCCTCCTGGGGGCCTCTTGGGGGCCTCTCGGGGCCATCTCGGGGCCATCTTGGGACCTCCTGGGGCCTCCTGGGCGCTTCTTGGGGCCATCTTGGAGGAGATCGATCAAACAAGAGGGGGCTTCAATTAGGGCCCCCCCCATCAGGAGGCCAAAATGGGGCCAACACCCTGGTAAAACCAATGAGTTGCGCTTCCTCGCCGAGGCCGTTTTGGACGCCCTGACACCTCGCGACCTCTCTCCCCTCCAGGTCCAGGGAAGGGGGTGTGGGGGAGGGGTTAATCCCTCCCCGAAGGGGAAGAAGGAGGGGTGGAAGAGGAAACGCTTTAAACCACCGACGCCCAGAGGGCTGGTGGGATTCAGCGCACCGTATGCCAGGAACAAGCTGTTATTTCGCCAAACCACTGTTCGAACTGAGCCCGCTTATCCTTCGCAAGGGGGAACCTATCGACCCGATCACAGTGCAGCCCAGACAGAGGACACAGGAGAGTAGGCCGCCCCTGGTTTAATTGGGCGGAACTAACAAAAACTGAATACTGGAAAGCTGTCCGAGGATCGCTACCGCCATCTCTACACTTCGCAGAGGTAGATCCCACGAGGCCCGTCCACACCCAAGCTGTCCGAAATGCCGCCCAGAGACAGTTGATTATCTAACCGTCGTCGTCACCCTGATGTCTTTGGTTTGTTCTCCCCGGTCATTTGCGTCTTCTCCCAGTCCTTCCCCCCCTTGCCCCATACCCGCTAGTGCTCGAAGGGATGCATTGGGACAGCCGACAGGCATTACGCTCCGTCACGCACGCGCCTCGGCACCCGCAGCGTTGGGCGCGGAAGCGCGGCTCTCGCGCGTCATTTTAGCACCTTTATGTATATACACATGTACATATATATATATATAGATTAGTGTGTTTGGGGGGGTCGCAGGCTCACCGTGCAGTGCTGCTAGGGAGGCTGCGGCGAATAACGGGGCCTGCGAAACCAACACGACACATTGTGCTTCGTGGCGTCACAAACCAAACAAGCCGAACAAAACGACCATACACAGTGTTTCTTGGCTCTGGCGGCGCCAAACACTGTCTGGTATGGTTTTGCATGTCTACAAAGAGAAGGAAAGGAGGAGGAACAGGAGGAGGAGGAGGAGCAGGAGGAGGAGGAACAAGAGGATGAAGTGGAGGGGGAGGTGGAGGAGGAGGAGGAGGAGAGGGCGACGGAACATAGGAACGGGAACCCAGGAAACAAACCAAACAAAAAACAACGAAGAGAGGTATGATCACAGGGGGCGACCGTTCGTTTGTGTGTTTTGGGGGCCCTTCACAAAGTGTGATCCAGCGGGGGGCTTGAAGGCTTGGGATTGATTTCCGCCCTCTCCATACTCTCCGCCGCTCCCGTTTCCTCTCATCTATTCGTTTTGCCTTTGCCTTTCTGTGGTGTCTCACACCTGCTGTATCATTGAATCACGTTGCTCACTCCGCTGGCCCACCGTGTATGTAGGGCTTCAGTGGCCTACGCCAAGACCGTGTCATGGATAAGAGGCCTTGGTGGGAGGTTTGTTGGGGTCTCGTGGGACGCTTCTCTGGGTCCTCGTGGCGGCATTTGGAGGCCCCTCAGGGCTAGTCTTGGGGGCCTCTGGGGGCCTCTCGGGGATTTTTGAGGGCTTGCTGGCGATCTCGTGGGTCATCGTCGGGGGAAAGGGCTCCAGATGGTAGTTCGGATTTCCCTTTTGGAGGCCCCCCTTTGGGCCAGCTTTGAGTCCTCCTGGGAGCCTTTTTGTTGGGTTGTCTTGGGGCGATGTTAGGGGCCTCCTGTGCCGTCTTGGGAGGGCGGAAGCACGAACAGGTGATAACGCGAAAATCTGACAGATACGAAAGGGTGTTCAGGATGTTTGCCCCTCGATGCCCTTCTTGGGCGTTTTGTTGAAGCTCTCTTGAGGCGTTTCGGAGGCGTCTCGGGCCATCCAGAGATCATCCAGGGCGTTTTTGAGCGCTCTGGAGCCGTCTCGGACCAGTTGGGGCTCTCTTGGAGGTCCACTGGAGCGCTCATGGAGCGGTCTGGGGGGCCTGGAAGGCCGCACCCAGGAGGAGCACCATTTCTGGCCCTGGATCGGCAAGGGTATTTTTCGACCAGAGACCCCACGGACGGTCCCGTGCGCTCGAATTTGACACGTGTTTAAACCCGTTGCGGGAGATTTTAGCACGCCTTTGGTCCGCTGGGCCCGGACATTCAGTGGTTATGTTTCTCCCTCTCGCTCTCTCTCTTTCTCTGTGTTTCCGTTTTCTTGTCCACATATATATATATAGAAACATGGGTACGATTCTACATATAGGGTATATTTACATGCATATATTGTTTTATATATCTATATATGTACGCACGTATGTACACATGCATACGCATACATTGTACACAAATAGCTATATGCATACATACGTATATACAAACAAACATACATGCATACAACGAGATACATATCTATATATATATACATACATATATATGTATGTATATATATAGGTGTGTGTGTGTGTGTGAACATGAAGTTGTACATATAATCATACATATCGAGAGGTACATGTTGTCATGTAGGTTCCTCTCTACTCTATGTTTCTCCTCTGTGGCCTTCTACTTCGTTTTCTTCGGTCACGCTGTGCCGCAGGCGCCAGCGGGAACGCGCCAGCCGCCCCTGCCCTGCTCGACTGCGGCGGCACAGGGACGCACGCCGAAGCAGCATGCGCTCCCGGAGAGAGGGCTCGCCGGCGGGGAGGGCGAGTCCGGACGGGCCCCGCGGCCCGAGTCCTCCGTTTTTTTTTTTTTCCTCCAGCGGGGGCGGTGCGAGAGCACGAGGGCTGACGCGCCTCGCGCGGCGATGGGCGCGAAGCTCACCGTCGCTGGGACGTCCATTTCCCGTGCATTTTTCGGTCTCGTGGGTGTTTTTGTTTTTGGCTCGTTGGTCGAGGGTGGTCCTCGATGGTTCTCGCCGAGGAAAAGTGCACACGTCCACGCGATGCCAGGGAAGTCGTGAGACCAATTCATGGGCTTATGCATGTTTGTAATTCCAGACATATGCAATGATGTAAGTTACACTTATAGTCTGTGAATATATATATATATATTTATATATATATATGGATGTGTATGTGTATGTGTAGTTTGTATATATATATATACATATATATATATATATGTATATATATATACCAACGTAATGTACATGTGGTCGTACGTATGTTTGCACTTGTGTTTGCGTTGGATTATTTCTCTGTTGCACCCCCTCTCGCCCCTGCCGCTGAGGTCTGGGGCGAGCTCGCCATGGCCCAGCGCATCAAGAACCAGCAGAATCAGGGCGCCTGCGGCAAAGTCCGTCACCATGCCAGCGCAGTGCAGTCCAGATGCTGACCCAAGGGCCGCTGCGGTTCGGATGCAACTCCTGGGAGGTCAAACTCTGAACCTTGGTCCGAAATCTGGATTTATCCGGCTTGATCCCGCTGAATCTGGTTGAATCCCGCTTAATCCGGCTCACTCCCGCTAGATCCGCGGCCCAATTCGGCGTAGCAGCCCCCCAAATGGGGTTTAATTCGAGCATGTTCTTTGCGGGGAGGGCAAAGGGTGAAGTCAGGAAAGTCGTTTCGATTGGTTTTCGAGGCTTGAGTCTGCAAAAGGTGAATCACAAGACAGGTTGACTTTCGAGGTGCAAAAGCCCATCTGGATTTCCACCTGAGCCCTCCACCCTGAGAACATGCTCAGTTCATCCTCTGATGGTCTCCGCGACGAAGAGCTCCCAGCAGTTGCCTCCGAGCTGTGGGCTCACGAGGAGCCTGTGGTTCTCGGGCCGGTCCCGAGATCTACGTCGTGGGAGCCTGTTCGTGCCCCAGGCTCCTCGTGGCCAGCAGGGCCCGCTCGTTCCGTGTGCGGCGCTCGCTGCGGCAGCTCGCTGGCTGTGTGGCTGTGCTCTCCTGTGTGGTGACGCGCCGCCCAGGGGGCTGCAGCGTCTGGCACCTCTTCGTCGCCCTAGGCCAGGTCTGTTCCTTGGGGCGTGTTTCGCTATTGCTTGGGGCATCGTGGGCATGAGAGCCCCGGGCCCCCCCCCTGGCCCCCCCCCTTCTACATCCGCTCCCACACAGTTCGTACACCGCTACCCCCATAGAGCGGATTCGTGCGAGACGCCTCTCCGATGGAGGGCTCCGCTCACTGGCTTGGATGGAGTGCCGAAGTGCCCCTTCACAGGCGCAGTCGTCTTGTTTCACCCTGCTCGCGCGCCGTCTGGCGCAAGGCTTCTGACCTGACCCCCCCCCCCTATAACGTAACGCCCTTGCCCCCCCCAGTGCGCTCCGGGCGCTCCGGGCGCTGCCGCCGTGCACACGGCAGAGTGGAGGCGTTACATTGTCCCCCCCCCCCCATATCCCCTCCCCCTTCCTATGATTCGGAGGTGGATCGACCTCCTACCCTGACACGTCGATTAAGGAATTGGCCGTTTTCGGTTCGCGAGAGGGCGTCGCGGCCGTCATTTTTGCGGGTCCAGGTCCGTCGGTTTCGGTCCCAGTCCGTTTTCACTAAGGGCAGGTTTATTAAAGGGAGATTCGTTCACCGCCGAATGATGCACATTATCGCCGACGTCTGGCACCTCTTGCCCTATAGGCTATCTCTTTTCTCTGGAGGGCTCTCGTGGGGCCTGCGTGGGCCACTTTGGAGAGGTGGTGGGGCTCCCGGTGGGCCGCCCTCGGTCGCTCATAGGCACTCGGGGTGCCTTCGTGGGCCATCTTGGGCGCCTCTCGATCGTCCTGGGAATCTTCTGGGGATGTCTTGGGGGCCTCCAGCGGCCCTATTCGAGTTGTCCTGAGTCATCTGGGGTGCTTCTTGGAACAGTCGTTGGGTTCTTTGGGCATCTCTTTGTGTCCTCCCATGTCTTCTTGAAACCTACTAGGAATCTTCCGGCTAGTTCTGGCATTCCTGGATGGCCTTTTGGAGCCCTTTGGGCGCCTCTTGTGTTCTTCGGGGTTGCTGGGTGCTGCTGGAGGCAACGTTGTGCCACCTGGGCGGCCTCGGCGGTCGGTTGGGCGGGACCAGTGAGGGCGTGTCGCGTGGGGGGAGGGGCTCGGAGTACTTGCATCGGTCGTCTGCGGCCACTTGCGAACCCTACCCCTGCGGGTCCAATCTACGCGGGGTCATCGAACACCCCCGCGGCGGTTCTCCAGGCTGCAGACACTCTTCGACTTTGAAGCCCAGCTGGCGTTTCAGAAATCTGACCTGCATCGGTAGGGTTCACATGCGCTACAGTCGAAGCTGAGAGGAAGGATTAAGGATGATCGATTTCCCAAGGGTACCCTTGCATCCTTGTCTCTTCGGTCATCGCCGGTCATCCTCAACCGCTTTAAATGGCCAGCCCTGCTCGAAAAGCTTTGACATGGGCGTCGAAGGCCATTGGATCCTTATCGCGTATCCTTAGTACCAATTTCGACTGTAGTGCCCTGCCAGACAGCACGTGGCACTGCACGACGCCTATCTGCGCGCTTGAGGGCGCGGAGGCGGACTGCGGCAGCTGCTGGGCCATCGCCGTCTCCTCGGTGCTCGAGGCGGGCCGACCTACCCTGTCTCAAGGGCGCACCTCGCGCACCTCCTTGCTGCGGCCATCCCGCTTCGCCATCGCACACGTCTCGCCATGTTAGAGAAGGGGGTGTCCTGCGGTGAAGCGGGTTATGAGGTTTTCCACCGCTTGTGGCACCTCGGGGCCTTCCTCGGGCTCTGCGACTGTTAGAAGTCGAGTCAGGACGGACAGCTGGTCCTTGGAGAAGGCCCCAGGTGTCTAGGACCCATTTCTCTCACGACCCGTTGTCTTCACTGAACATCCCGCTTTGGCGCGTCTCTCAGGACCCGTTGTCTTCACTAAACATCCCGCACTGGCGCGTGCACACCGCACATGCTCATCCCCATGCATGCGCAGTGCAGTCAATCCGATAAAAGAAGGACCACGTTTGGCTCAGGAGGAGCTCTGATTTTCTGGCAGGTCTTTAGGTATAGATCGGGGAACCTATTCGTGGCCGAGGCTCGCCGTTGCCGCGTGCCTTGGTAGCCCTACGGCTGTATGCGATCAGTCATGTGTGCCCACGCATCCACGCGCAAAACTACGGGTGCGTCTGCACGAGAAGCGCTCACGTCCCTTCCACACACACAGGCAGACACACAGAGACAGACAGACAGACAGGCAGACAGACAGACACGCAGACAGGCAGACACGCAGACAGGCAGACAGGCAGAAATACAGACACGCACGCGCACGCGCACGCACACGCACAGGCGCACGCACACACACACAAGCGCGCACGCGCACGCACACGCACACGCACACGCACACGCATACGCATATGCACACGCACACGCGCACACGCACGCGCACGCGCACACGCACGCGCACACGCACGCGCACGCGCACGAGCACGCGCACGCGCACGCGCTCGCGCTCGCGCTCGCGCACGCGCCTTCGCTCTCGCACGCGCACGCGCACAGGCACACGCACGCGGACGCGCGCACACATGCACATACGCACACACACGTGCGCGTGTTCGTGCGCCTGCGTCTGTGAACGCGGCGAGGCTAGTGTGCACATTCGCATCCTGCTGCGCACAAAGCACAGAAACACACATTCACATTCACACACACACACACGCACGCACGCACGCACATTCACTCATACACACACACACACACCTTTTCTCCGACGCGCTCCTCTGAATTCAAGCGACGGGCGCACGGTAACGGGACGCGTTCACCACGGATCGGCGTCCTTGTAAGTTGGTGCGGCAAGTCTGCAGGCATGGAGGACGCGAGCAGGCGCCATTAATCATTCGCACGCACACACCCGCACACACACACACACACACACACACACACACACACACACACACACACACACACACACACACACACACACACACACTCACGCACGCACGCACGCACGCACGCACGCAACGCACCACACACACACACACACACACGCGCGCGCCGCACGGCACACGCACACGCACACGCACGCGCACGCGCACGCGCACGCGCACGCGCACGCGCACGCGCACGCGCACGCGCACGCGCACGCGCACGCGCACGCGCACGCGCACGCGCACGCGCACGCGCACGCGCACGCGCACGCGCACGCACGCACACTCGTGTTACTCGTCCGGCGGGATGACGGCACGGCCGCGAGGAACGGTCGGGGACAGTCAGAGCCGTTACAATTTCCATCAGGCGTTGCAGGTGGGAGGGTCCGCGCAGCAGCGACCTGGCGTGCAGATAGGAAAAGAGTGAGCCCCACCCAGAAATGTGGACGGCGCGGGCGGAGCCCAACGGTTGCGTGCGGGAGGGTTGCGTGTCATTCAAGTTGAATTTTCTTGAGCCGGCGGCTTCGTGCCCAGCAACGTGGTGGTGACCGTGGGTGAGGGCCGCGGCAAGCGGGAGGGAAAGAGGGACCCATCAGAAGTGGCGACCGGGGCGGGGAGAGCTGAAGACGGACGCAGGAAGGGGCGAGAGGCAGGATGTCAGGAGTGAAGAACAGGCGCAAAGACGCAAGTAAACGCTGGTCTCCATGCAGAGATGGGAAAGCACGGGGAACGGGGGGAATCAGAAACTGCTGGGAATACGGAACCTGTTGTGAGCTCTTGGAGATGTCTCGATGTATTTGTGTCCCCCCTGGGCAGGCAGGAGGCAGGAGCGGCGGCGCGAGGCACACGTGCAAATCTACACGGGCAAGGCGCGGACTTTCTCTGCGCAGCAGATCGTGGAGCCCCCGAGGGCGGGGGGGCGGAGAGGCGATGGAGGAGGAGGAGGAGGAGGGAGGGAGGGAGGGAGATGGAGATGAAGGAGGAGGAGGAGGAGGACTGAGAGTGAGGATGAGGATGATGATGAGGATGAGGATGAGTGTGATGGTGGTGGCGATGATAATGATGAGGATGAGGATGAGGATGAGGTTGAGGATTGGGATGAGGTTGAGGACGATGAGGATGAGGATGAGGATTATAATGATGATGAGGATGAGGATGTGGGTAAGGATGATGCTGATGAGAATAAGGATTAGGATGATATTGAGGATGAGGTCGATGATGCTGATGATGATGCTGATGATGATGGTGCTGATAATGATGATGGTGGTGGCGATGATAGTGACGATGAGGATGAGGACGATGAGGATGAGGATGATGATGCTGATGATGTTGATGAGGATGATGATGATGATGATGAGGATGGTGAGGATGAGGATGCTGATGATGGTGACGATGAGGATGAGGATGAGGATGAGGATGAGGATGAGGATGATGGCGGTGGCCATGATGATGATGATGAGGATGAGGGCGATGAGGAGGACGATGAGGATGAGGATGATGGTGATGCTGATGCTGGTGAGGATGAGGATGAGGATGATGCTGGTGCTGCTGTTGATGCTGATGCTGATGATGATGATGGTACTCATGAGGATGCTGATGCTGATGATGATGATAGTGGTGGCGATGATGATGGGGGTCATAATGATGATGATGATGATCAGAATGAGGATGAGGATGCTGATGACGAACATGATGGTGATGCTGATGATGCGGATGATGATGAGGATGATGATGCGGATGATGATGAGGATGATGATGAGGGTGATACTGCTGATGATGATGGTGATGATGGTGGTGGCGATGATGATACTGAGGATGATGATGATGATTATGATGATGATGATGATGATGATGATACGGATGAAGAGGATGAGGATGACGATGACGATGACGATGACGACGAGGATGATGATGACGATGACGATGATGATGATGGTGATGACGATGATAGTGATGGTGATGACTATGATGGTGCTGCTGCTGATGATGATGATGATGAAGACGCTGATGATTATCGTGATGATGCTGCTGATGATGGTGATGCTGGTGCTGCTGATGATGATGATGATGATGATGATGATGATGATGGTGGTGATGATGATGATGCTGATGATGATGATGATGAATGTGATGATGACGATGATGCTGATGGTGATGATGCTGATGACGGTGATGATGACGCGTATGCTGGTGATAGTGATAACAATGCCGATGTTGGTGGCTGTGGTGATGACGACAATGATGCTGCTGATGATGATGATGATGATGTTGATGGCGCTGATGATGATGGTGGTGACGATTATGATGATGACGATGATGATGGTGATGATGATGATGATGTTGATGATGATGATGCTGATGCTGCTGATGATGCGGATGATGATGGGGAGGAGGAGGAGGAGGAGGAGGAGGAGGAGGAGGCGGAGGAGGCTCAGAACGCGTTCCAGAAGGCGCGAACCCTCTCGGTGCAGCAGGTCGTGGAGCCCCCGATGGGGGGGGGAGGGTGGTCAGTCGGGGGTGTCCCTGCGGTGGTGAGGGCTCGGGAAAGAGGGGAGGACGGTGTCGTTGGCCCTTGAGATGTTTCTCCATCTCAGGGGGGGGGGGGGGGGGGGTGGGGGGGGGGGGGGGGGAGGGGGGGGGGGGGGGGGGGGGGGGGGGGTGGGGGGGGGGGGGGGGGGGAGATGGAGATAGAGAGAGGCGGAGGAGGAGGAGGAGGAGGAGGAGGAGGAGGAGGAGGAGGAATGATGATAAGGATACTATTGATGATGATGGCGTTGCTGATGATAATGATGATGATGATGCTGGTAATGATGATGATGGTGATGATGATACTGATGATGGTGACGATGATGATGATGATGATGATGCTGCTGATGATGATGATGATGATGATCATGGTGCTAATGATGATGATGATGAGGATGATGGTGGCGACGATGATGATGAGGATGCGGATGAGGCTGGGGATGACGATGATGAGGCTGAGGATGAGGAACAGGATGCGAATGAGGATGAGGA
>CAUYUJ010020171.1:495504-508004 GCA_963575745.1 Prorocentrum cordatum
CTACTGTGTGTGCGCGTCGCTCCCCATGGGGCGACGCGCGCCCCGAGAAATAGCGCAGTTTCTGTCTCGTGGCGGGCGCCTTCTGGCCGTAGCGCTCGGGAAACGATATCAAGGGCTCCCCCGAGGGCGCGAAGTTATTCGCGCTTCGCGGTCCTCGTTTCTCCTCCCCCTCCTCCTCGTCCTCCTTTTCTCCCTTTGGGGGGGCGGCGCGAGAGCGCGAAGTTATTCGCGCTTCGCGCTTCGCGCAGCGCGAAGCGCGAACTTAGGAGCCCTTGGATATACTCTACAATACAGTTGTAGTGCATGGTCGGGTCGGGCGCACGCCTCCGAGGAAGACATTGGTACTGCTAGGGGGGGGGGGGGCCAGGGGGGTGGAAGCAAGGGGGGGGGGACTGGGAACTCCAAGGGCTCCCTCGAGGGCGCGAAGTTATTCGCGCTTCGCGCTTCGCGGTCCTCGTTCCTTCTCCCCCTCCTCCTCGTCCTCCTATTCTCCTTCTGGGAGGGCGGCGCGAGAGCGCGAAGTTATTCGCGCTTCGCGCTTCGCGCAGCGCGAAGCGCGAAGTTGGGAGCCCTAGGAACTCGCGGAAGCACGATCGTGGATGAAAGGCGCGTGGGTTAGCGACGGGCCCCGCTTCCGTTTCCAGCGTGTTATCGACGTGTGAATCGGTATTTCGTCGCCGAATCAGGCGGCATTGGCATCGTGCTTCGGGGGGTACCTTCCCCGATCCGTGTCAGTGTGCGCCCGAGGAAAGGGGCATGTACGAAATCTGCTGCATGCAGATGGTTTTGGCCCCGCCGCCAGTGGATTTGCTCCGTGCAGTGGCGCCTCCGGCGCCGGGGGGCGTCGGAGAAACCAGCAACCTGAGTTGATTCGCCAATTCCTCTTTACTAGCCCCCCCTGGCACCCGACCCGAGCAAGGGGCGCGTTCGAGGAGGGAACCGGAGGAGAGAAGTGGCGAGGGGAGCGGGGGTGGATGAGGGGGAGGATCATAGGTAAAGGAGGGGTCGCGGAGGGGAGAGGAGGGGAAGAGGGAACATGCGGAGGAGGGCGCGGCGAGAGGATGGAGGAATGGGCGGGGCAGGACGGGCAGAAAGACGATGAGGCGCGGGAGGGGGGGTGGAAGGGGCAAGCTTTGGCGGCGGCAGTAAAGGGGAGGGTTAATCAGATAGGCGATGAGACAAGTGAGGACGGTCTATAGGTGGGAGATGAGAAGGAACAAGAGGAGGCGGAGGGGAACGATGAGGACGAGGGTGGTATGTCATGATATTGTGAGGGAAGACTGCGAAAACGTGGAGGGGCGATAATGCGGAGGAGCAGGACAGCGGGGTTGATGCGTCCGATTTGATTCCGATGGTGAACAAAGAACAACCAAGGAAGATGGGGGACAGCAGGGAGGAGGACGATCATGAAGGTTAAAAGACGGATACATGGAGACCAAGAGTGAGGTCTTCGTTCGGTTGGGGGACAGAGAAGAGGGAGCAGGACAAGGAGAAGAGATGAGCAATGGAGCAAAGGGTGAGCAATGGGGGATGGAGCGGACGAAATCCCACCAGCGCTCTCATAATCATGACACCTGTCCCCGCCCGCTCCCCCTGGGCCTTACCGCACCCTCTACATTACCATGCACGGCCGCCCTGTGCACAGACCCTGCAACGACCGTTGCAATACATTAGCAAGGTCCTGCAAAACGGCCTTAGGATACCTTGCAATACACTGCAAACCATGCCCCTGCAATTACCTGCAATGCCCTGGGTTGCCCCGCTATGACCCTTCAAGGTTTTCAGTGATGCCTTCTCGCTTGTTGCTTTCCAGGCCTCAACGAGCGAACGAGCAAAGCCACCACAACGGACAGATGCCCGGGCCTAACTAAGACGAGGTGGGAGAGTCCATGGCCTCTTGGATCGGGTACCTATCATAAAACCGACATGCTATGGAAATGCGAGACGCAATGGAAATTTACGACAGAGGAGAGAGGAGGAGGAGGAGGAGGAGGAAGACTTGATTGTGGATGTCGGCCTCCTGCTGCGTCGATGTAGTGGTGAGGGTCCATCAGGTTGAGATGTCTTGAGCCAGGCAGACCCAGGTGAGGTCGTTCGGCTGGCCTCTGCATTGGTTGGTGTGGCCGTTGGGCACAGGTCGGGCTTGCATCTGAGGGCTCAAGGCTGCCCCGCGATCGCCGACTAGAGAATCAAGGGGGGGCCATACGGGCTCCAGTACGGACCCGAGTGGCTCCACCCAACATCGCTCCACGAGCGTCTCAAGCAGACCTTCAGCGGCGATTTCTCTGGCTCCCAGGGTGGATGGGGAGGGGAGGGGGTGAATCGTGGACCCCCCCTCGTTTTACGGAAGCCCTGCCATCATGGGGGAGCCCCCTATCGAGAGTTTCTGGCCCTGCCGGAAATCCGCTGCGCGTGGGAGTGACCCTCGGCCGCAGGGACCCCTCGGCGCGGGAGCCACACGGGCCTCCCCAGCGCCGGCCTGCGCGCCGCGAGCCGGGCCCCCCCGCGGCCCGCTGAGGCCGCGCCTGCGGGTCACTCCTCGCCTCGCTCGTGCCGCCCCTGCGTGCGGCCAGCGAGCCCCGCCCCCTCGAGATCTGCCCGCGTCGGCACAAGGGGCGGCGGCGACGACCGCGAGGGCCAGCCCCGCCGAGAGCGGCCCCTGCCGCCGAGCGGCCCGAGGAGTGCACGCCGAACCCGAAGCACTGCGGCGGCGACGGGGGCTGCCAGGGCGCGCCGCGCGGCAGCGCCGCCGCCCTCGTCGCTCACTAGAGGTCACCCGAAAAGGGGGTCGCGAAGGTCATCGGGCCTCGCGCAGCGCGGCCTGGGCTGGAGAGGCGCCCTTCCTCCCGGGCGGCGGCGCGAGGCCGCGAAGGTGTGAACGCGCGTCGCGCACCGCGGGCCGCGGTGCGCGAAGCTGCAGGCGAATCCGGGGAGCGCTGGAGCCGCGGCACGAGCTGGTCGCATCGCCGGGCTGTCTCTCTGAGCGAGCGGCGGCGAGGGCGCGAAGAGTCGGCCACTACAGAGGGTATGCTTGCGCCATCGGCACCATGGGGGCCGGGGGGCACGACCCTGCCCTCGTCGGGCCTCTTCGGGGCGCGGGAGAACTCTATCGAGGTCCCCGCGCGCCCCCCAGGGTGCCCCCCAGGATGTTCCCCAGGGTGCCGGTGGCAAACCACACCCTTTGCAAACCACACCCTTTGTTTGGAAACTAGAACCTATACATTACCAGTGGCGGGTTATTTTTTCAATCCCAAGACTTTTTGAGGGTCGGGGACGACGTCGGGGTGGTGTGGTGTATACATTTCCCCCGCTTTCCAAGGGAAACAACGAACAAAAGCATACACCAGGATCCCATGTACACCAGAATCAGCGTTCCTGTGCGAACTTGAGCGCAGGGTCGGAAAGCATCGGTGTATAGAGTTCCTTTCCCCATTTGTAGCCGCCGGAAGAGAGCCGCGCGTCGCGCACTGCTCCGCGCGCCCGCGGGCAGCCGCATCCTGCCGCCCTCGGCGGCGCCGGCTGCGCCGTCTCGCCTCTTCGCGCCGCTGGCCCCCCCCCCCTCCGCGGGCCGGGGAGGCCTCCGCTCCTGGGACGTCGCGTAGGGGGCCCGCCATCAAGCGGTCCGCTCTGTACCAACCCACCCCCCTCCTCCCTCCTCCCCTCCCCCCTCCCCCCTCCTTCCTCCTCCCTCCTCCCTCCTCCTCTTCCCTCCTCCTCCTCCTCCTCCTCCTCCTCCTCCTCCTCCTCCTCCTCCTCCTTTTCTCCTCCTCCTCCTCCTCCTCCTTCTCCTCCTCTTCCTCCTCCCTCTCCCCCTCCGCCTCCCCCTCCCACTGCCCCCTCCCCTCCCCCTCCTCCTCCTCCTCTCCTCCTCCTCCTCCTCCTCCTCCTCCTCCTCCTCCTCCTCCTCCCTCCTCCTCCTCCTCCCCCTCCTCCCCTCCTCCTCCTGGACTCCTGCTCCTCCTCCTCCTCCTCCTCCTCCTCCTCCTGCCTGGAGTGGGCATGTAACGGGGGCCCCTGCTGGGGGCCAGGATGGGCACGAGAAGCGTGCGTTGGAACGCCCCCCCCCACATCTTCTGTCCCTCCCCACGGAGCACCGCCCGAGCCCTGGGCCCTCCCATCTAGGCCAGGGGCAGCGCTACGGGTGGATAGGCTCAGAGGCGGTTGCTGTAAGTCTTCTGGGTTGTTCGAAGGTGTCCGAAGCTGGGGGCTGGTTTCTTCCAGCTGCGTCTGGCCGAGGACGTTCTCGGGGTGCCAGACTCGTCCCGAACTGCTGCCGGAGGCCAGAGTTTTGTCCCGGAAGCCACGAAGCGGAAAATAAGGGGCGACGTCAGGGTCGAATATTTATGCTCGGGGGGGTGCATCGCCCCCCAATCGCCCATTCATCGCCGACAGGTGCTCGATAGCCCCTCCCGCCCAGGCACGTGCAGATTTGCTGTCGGGTGCCTATCGTCAATCTATCGGTGATGTATCGCCAACTCCAGGTCGATGTTTCCCCCGAGTCATAACCATCCTAACGCTCTCCCTCAAGATGGGGTTGGAGGATCGCGCGGCGTCACCAATGCATCGGCGATACAGCGCGATGTGGAGCCCCTTCTTCTCCTCCATCCCGCCGTCGCCTACGAATCAGCTTATGCGTCGGCGATGTGGTGGGGCCCTCAGAACACATCTGCTCCAGACCACAATTGGAAGGCGTCCATTCGCGACACCAGCCTACCACCGCGATGTGGGGATGGAGGCCGCGCAGTCTGGCGACGGCGACTCCTATCTCCACC
This sequence comes from Prorocentrum cordatum, assembly GCA_963575745.1. Taxonomy (NCBI): domain Eukaryota; class Dinophyceae; order Prorocentrales; family Prorocentraceae; genus Prorocentrum; species Prorocentrum cordatum. Next base: position 500,277 of record CAUYUJ010020171.1, read on the forward strand.
CTGGGGGGGATAGGTCGGACAGCGGGCCAAAGGCTTTCCCTGCTGGGGATGGGGCAGTATGCCTAGCGATGCGGAGTCGTCGCAGCCGCCAGGGCAGCGCTCTGCCCTCCTTTCCGCTCTCATTCCCCCTCTCTCCTGCAGATCGACGGCTCCCTCCTCTTGGGAAGTTGTCGATCTTCTCTGCTTTGTGTCGGTCCCAGGGCGTGTTCCGTCAGGTGCACCTCGGAGGGTGTGTAGAGGAGCGTCCCCAGCGGTCCGAGATGTGTCCCGAAAGCCAGCTGGAGGGGCTCCATGCCTCCTCCTCCTTCTCCTCCTCATCATCATCCTCATTCTCGTTCTCATACTCCCCCTCCCCCTCCTCCTCCTCCTCCTCCTCCTCCTCCTCCTCCTCTTTCTCCTCCTCCTCCTCCTCCTCCTCCTCCTCCTCCTCATCGTCATCCTCATCCTCATCCTCATCCTCATCCTCCCCCTCCTCTCCCCCCTACGTTTCTACGTTTCTCGCTATGCAGCGTCTTGTCGCGCGCCCCGCGGGCGCGGAGCGCTCTGCAGCGGCCCTCCAGGGCCGTGCGGGCACTCAGACAGCGGCCCCGGGAACCCGACCCCGAGGAAAGCAGGGAGCCAGGGACCAAATAATCATAGAGAAGGGAGAAGAGGGGCCGGGTTTCAGAAAAACTACAAAGATGAGGGCCCGTCTGGGCCCTCAGCGGGCGCCGCGCTCGCCCGTGCCAGCTCAGCCAGCTCGGCGCGCAGCCAGGCCTTCGGCCTCCTTGTGGGCGGTCGGCCTCTTGTGTGGCGGCTGGGCTCCCTTCGGCGCCTCGCGCTGAGCCCAGCCGCCCGGTCATCAGGTGGATGGCCGCCTCCTCTGCGGCGGCCTCCACCCTTCGGCGCTTGGCGCTGTGGAGGCCCGCCGAGCCTCTCTTGGACTTCGGCGTCTCTGCAGCAATCTCCTCGCCTGCCACGCGAGGGCGGTGGGGAGACACCCTTCGGCGCCAGGCGCTGTTTCTCCTTCACCGCGGGGCAGGCTGCCCCTTCTGGTCGGGTACTCCATGGCTTCCAGTACTGCCTGACGTCGCAGAGCTGCACCTTGTAGGGCTCCCTGTAGCGCCGCGGTGTTGCCGACGTCAGTCATGACCCTCCTGCTTTTGAAGGGCAGGGGGGTGCTGATCATCTGATGTTGTAGCTGTCCCTCTCCCCCCTGCTCCTGTTCCTGGCCTTGATGTTTGTTGGCCTTCGGAGGGCTCGCTCGTCGACGCGGCTGTGTGCGGCTTGAAACAGTTGGCAGAAGCTTGTGAGGGTCTATTGCACCTTTTTGGAGCAGAGGTTGGTCAGAGGACGCCAGCTATACTTCCCAGGCCAACGATGCAGCTTGTTGTTGTCGTTGCTGCAGCAGTGGGTCACCCCAGAAGCCCCAATCTCTTCCCCAAGAGCGCTCTGCTGACATGGATCTCTGCGACAGCCCCATCGCCGAGGAACGGATCGCGGAGGCTGAACATCGGGAAGCACTAACGTTTGCACTCCCTGGCAAAAGCTGGAGGCGCGCCCAAAGCAGAGAGGGGGGCGGGCCTCCCCAGACGGCCCGGGCGGGCCCCGGCTTTCTGCGGAGAAGTTCTCCGAGCAGTTGTCTGGGCCTTCTCCGACGCCGCGGAGGGATCTCCGCAGAGCTGGAGCGCTCTGGGCAGCCCCGCCGCCCTCCGAGAAGGCTTGCCCCCCCTCTCCCTTCCCTCGTGGGCGAAGTGTGCGAAGTCCGTACCCGCGGCCTCGCGGGCCGAGCCCCTGGACCACGACCCCGCGGAGACGGGGAGCTCTCTATCGCGGAGGCCCCGCGGGGAGCGACCGCGCCTCCGCGGGATCGCGCCCCGGAATCCAGACCGTCAGGGCGCGGGCACCCTCTACACCTCAGGCGATGCTTAAGAAAACTTAAGTTTTCGGCCAGAGTCTCGATTATTCTTAACGTTTCAATGTAAATCTTAAGATTTTGATAGAAATCTTGGGTTCTTGTTCAAGTTCTGAGACTATGAATTTCTTAACCCATGATTTCTTAAGCATTTCGCAGGGTGTACGTTCGCCAATCGTGAGCCTCGCCGCATCGGCTCGCCGCCGAAGCAAGCCATCAGCATCGTTTCACCGATCCCCAGACCTGTCCCCACCCCGATGCCCACCATCCTGCCACCCCACTGGGGACATGCCTCTCGAAGCCCGACGGGAACAGCCTCTTTCCCCATCTAGGGGCGCAACGAGGGGAACGAAGCGCGCTCCGCGCGCCATGGAAGGGGGTCCAGCGCCGAGCCGAGACATCCGCGCGGACCTCCGAGTTTTATGTGTATACCACTTTTTGTTCCCCTGGTGACTCAGCCAGTGGGTCCAGGCCAAGCCCGTGTGGATAGGGATCGGCTCAACGATGCTCACGCCAGAGGCAAGCGGGTCGCACCAGCAGCAGCGCAGGCGCCGCACGCCCGCGGGCGTCCCGCCGGGGGGGGCCGCACCCCTGCGCGGCGCCCCCCGCGCGCCGCGGGTCTCGGGTGAGGCATCGGGGCTCCGGGGGTCCACGCCGTGTCTCAAAGTCCCGAAGTCGGAGATAGCTGGGGCAGAGGGGGAGGGCGAGGGAGGCAAGCAGGAGCCGGCAGAGGCGGCGGCGGGCGGAGGGCGGAGGAGGGGGACGAGAGCCGCGGTCGCGCCCGCCGCCCAGGCGCCACGGCGGAGCTCGGCATGGAGTGGGTCCTCAAGAACGGCTGCGCGGAGGAGTCCGAGGTTCAGCATCGTTGAACCGGCCCCTATCCCACCATCGCTAGGGGGTTGCTAAAGGTGCCCCCGGCCCAAGCTGCCCCCAGCTTTTCGCTCAATTTTAGAGCCCCTGGGGCCCTCTGGGCCTCGTGAGGGGTGGAGGCCGTGGGGGCCTCCTTGGAAATGTCTGGGGGCACCTTGGGCCAGGGGCACTTCCAGCCACACCCGAACCGCTTGGCCACGCACAGAGGGGCGTATTGGGGAGGCAGGAGGGCTCCTTAGAAGCACCCCTGCTTCTTCGAAGGCGCGGGTCTCGTCTCTAGATGTATGGCCAGTGCCTTCGAATAAGAGGAAAAAAAACATCCTAAGAAGCCTTCCCCCCCTACCCCCTGTGCTCGCCGCCAAATCCCACCACCCCAAGTGGGCCTATACCCCTCGAAGCCCGAAGGGAACAGCGTCTATCCCCACCTGGGGGGGGGGGGGGGGGGGGGGGGGGGGGCAATCCGCCAGTGGGGCCCAGGCCACGCCGCGACAGGGGTCGGTGCAACGATGCCCCGAGGTGCCCTACACGGGCCAGGAGACCCCCCCGCCCGCGGCGCCCGCCCGAGCGCCGCGTGGCCCGGAGGGCGGGCACGCTCTCCTGCGCACCCCTCGTGGCGCGCGGGCGCGGCGGAGGAGGGGCTCATCGGCCCCTCCGGACAGAGGCATCGGCTCCGCGGCGCTCCGTCCCCAGGCCTCGAGGCGCGGGGGCGCCTGCGGCGGGGGGGCCGAGCCCAGCGCCACGTGCACACCTCGGAGGCGATGCACGGCGCGTGATTGGTTGTCAGCTTTCTGCGCGTGCCCTGCAGCGTCCCAGGAGATCCCCCCTGGGGTTTGAGTCGGGCCTGTCCCTCTACAGGAGGGATATTCAGAAATAGTCAAAACATCGGCTTGGGACGATTTTGTTTTTGTTCATTTTTTTGTTTGTTTTGTTTTGTTAGACTATGTTTTATTTTTCGTCCAAAATCCCCAGGTAGGGGGACAGACCCGACCTAACCCTGGGTGTCTGGATGCCTCCAGAGGCACACGAGGGCCAGGAGCGTCAGGACGCCTCGATGTTTGATTTTCCGCCTTCCCTCGTCCCCGTTTTCCCGCCTCGACCCCGATCTTCTCCCTGCTCATCTTCCAGAGCAGCGCCCCCGCCGACCCTGTCCACATACAATGCTCGATCCTCCTCCCCCTCCCTCTCCTCCGCCTCCTCCTCCTCCTCCTCCTCCTCCTCCTCCTCCTCCTCCTCCTCCTCCTAGCGCCCCCCTTATGGTCCAAGGCTGTGAGCCTGCTTTGAGACCACGAAATCACTCGATGGGCCGCGGGGGACGAACTCGGCGCGGAGGTCCACGCGTCGACCCCGTTGGCATTAGCAGCACTTCAAGATTTGGAACCCTTTTTCCCCGCCCGCTACGACGACGACGACCACTCCCACCCACGTCCCTCTCCTCCGTATTCAGAGTGACCAACATCATTGCTGGCATGCTAGGCAATCACCTCTCTAGCCACCAGCTCACGATACTAGCAATGGCCTCAGGGATGCTCGCGCGCGCTGGAGCGCCGCCGCGATCTGCCTCTCGAGGGGCCCCTTCGGCGACGCTCCGACTGACTGCGCTGCCTTGCACTCCGCGAGCGCCAATTCCATCGGCGAACTCACCGCCAGCGCCTCTGGGCGTGGGCGCAGCCCCAGAGTCGCCTTGACGTAGCCCTGCGTCTTCTTGCTGCCTGGACCCCGCGGTGCCTTCAATGTGGACTGCGTGACCAAGGGCGCCATGAACTGCGGCGTCTGGTCCTTGAGATACTTCTGGAAGAACGTGTTGGCTGCCGCTTGCGCCTGCGCCGATCCCCGCGCCGTCGCAGCTCGGACCGCGATGGGGGAACACCGTGATGAACGGAGGCCCTGGACTGGAGAGATCGGCATCCTCGCCCGCCTCCTTGCGCCCGTGGATTTTCTTCGCCGCGCCCGAGTAGAACTCGCTGGCGCGACTCGCTCGGCGCGAGGAAGGTCGACGGCACGACGGGCAAGAGCACCGCCTGCACTCGAGCGGTGGCCAGCGAGAGCGCCGCCACCCTGTGGGGAAGAGACCTTTCGCCTCGCTCTCGTTTGCCGTTGCCATCCGCCTGCTTCGCCTGCGGCCCCGCGCTGCCTGCCGCATCTTCCTCGGGTCGCTTTGGCGCAATGACCAGGCCAGCCCGCGGAGGAAGCTCTTCCTCGCCGAATATTGCTGCGCCCAGCTCTACTCGCGGGGGCATGCTGAAGGTGGCTGAGAGCGCGCCGGTTGCACTCAGGCAGCTGCAAAAATGTTGAGCCACAAACTCTGCGCTGGATGTTCTCAGGAACCTGGAGCTCCGCAGTGGTGGGTGCTTTGCTTTGTAGGCAACGCCCACGGTGCAGGGCCCCTCTCGAGACGCTTGCAGCCCGTTAGCCTCTCGCCACAGACTTCCTCACACAGCGAACATTGATTCGTTGTAGCGATGGCGTGCGATATCTTCCCACTGTCATGTACAATGCGAATGTGATTAGCAAACCCTGACCTACAAAGTCCACAGGGACCCGACGATTCCTCCCATGGGCACACATGACAGCGTTCAATTAAACGGGCGCTAACTTCCGCCTCTTCGGGAGACCAATTGAGGGGCTCCCGCGGGATAGAAACGGCAAGGGCGGGACTTCGATCGATCGTGATGTCTATGCGTTTCAATATGGCCGGCAACTCTGGCACACACACGCGCGCGTTCACTCTACCGCGGACATCGCGCGCAGATCCTCGGCTGCCTCAGACGCAAGCACAAGCTACTCAATGTCCTCGTGGACTCTCAAAACCCACGGCTTCGCACCAGGGCGGATCGAACAACACTCACCGCGAACGTCTTGGCCCAACATCTGGCCAGACCAAGCTCCGATCAACTGTCAATGTGATTCGGGATAAGCGCTAATACGTTGAAATCACTTCAGTCTACGCGCTCTTTGTTCCATGCCAAGGGGTATGATATTCCAGTACTCAAGCACCTGCTGGGAGAACAAGCGACGAATATGGCGCGCATCTTCCCAGCTCGCATTACCTTTCATGGCGCGTCTGCAAAGCCCCGCCACCACAAGCTCTAATTTGCGAAGCTGGCCTACACTCGGCATGTAACTTTCGACGGCAGACAGGGGTTTCACACCGTGACATCGCAGCGCGCATCGCTCCCAGCGAAAAATAATATTATTCATGTGGCAAAAGCGCCCCAGGCGTAAGTATGCCGTCTTCGCTGCCTGGATGCGCTTGCCGAGTTCAATCTGGGAGGATTGAATGGAGGTCAGGCGAGGTCCTCGATAACTGACCGATTCTCCGCGGCCGCAAGCTTGGCTACCCAGCAAGTGAGCTACCCTCCGCTTCGCTGAAGGCGGGGCCGAACAAATGGCCTCCTGCTGCGTTGGATTTCGCTCGAGACCGATCCTCGCGAGCTCCTCGCCAAGCCAAGCATCGCTTTGTCGAAGAGGCCTTTTGGCCACGTCCAGATAAAATCGCGGTCCGAGTAATGGCTAGTTTTGCAAGATCGTCGGCGAACTTCGCCAGCCCGAGATAGACGCTCGTTGGGGCTATAACTTCGCGCTCAGCTGTCAGCAACTGCCCCAAGGGGCCCCCCCGTCGACACCTCGACGTCCAACGGTCGACCGACGGACGAAAGACATGAACAAACGACGCGACAGCGAATATATTTCCATGAGGCACGCCGCAGCCTGTTCGCAGGAGGAGATCGCCTTCCTCTGCAGGGGTGGATGCGCACGCAAGCATATATCGTTGCTGGCAGAAACGCATCCCCGATCCTCAAGCCAGCGCAGTCCACAGCTGGCCAGGCTAGGGATGCGAAGGCGTTGCTGCTTTTTGTTAGGCGAGGCCAGCCGTGTTCAAACGCCGCGACGTGCAGATGTCGGTTGCAATGGCGTCTTCGCGCCGTGGTCCATCTCGGAGTGGGTGCATGGTGGGCCTCGTTTCATCGCGCGTTCCAACAGGGACTTCCCGGTCGGGCCCAGGCCGTACATCGCCCGACGGACCGCCGGGCCAGGAAGCACGCATTCCTGCAGAGCGAAACCTTGGCTGCAGGGTCGCAAACTCGGAAGAAGACGAATCTGGCGGGTCAGGGAAACAACTCGGAGAAGCCAGCGTCTAACTCTCTCGCCCCACATCGGCGGGAGTTTCGAGCCGCACCAGCACAGCGACGAGGGTCCTCCTCAGGAGGCTCACCGACCCCAGGACCCCAAAGCTCAACAGGCAACGACTACCGAAGGACACCCTTTCCTCCTTAGAAGCTGTCTCCAGAAAGGGCGTCATGACATGACTGTGCAGCTGTTCCCTGTCGGTTCGCTGGCGGGGCTGGCGGCCGCTCGAAGTGCCTGCGGTCCCTGCCCAGGCCCCCCCCGCTCCAACCGGGTCGCCAGCGCCCCTCCCTCCCCGCCTGGCTCGGGCCAGGTCGCAGGCCTTTCCCTTCCTGTGCGGGCAGTGCACCTCGGACTCTAGAAGCATCGCGTTTCCCGCCGCCGCGTCGGCCTCCTGCCGGCCGCAAGCTCAATCTGTGAATGGTAGCGAGTTCACGGAACCGCCAGGCTTCATGGATCTCCTCCACCAGGGCCTCGTTCTTCATTTTGAGCCCCTGTTTCCGAGCCCTGGCACATGTCCTGGCGATTGCTTTGAGCCTCTGGATGCAATCCTCTTGCTCGGCGGGAGAACGCGAGTGCAACCTTTCGCCTGGAGAGCGCCGACGCTCAAGAAGTCGAATCCGCTCCACCTTGTGAGGACCTGTGTCAATGGGAGCATATATTGAGAACAGCGTTGTCCCTCCTCTCGAAGCACGCCATCCAACCGTTTCAAATTCGTCTCAGCAGAGTCCATCTTCATAGTAGCTTCCATCTCGGCCAGTCTAGCTTGTACTGCCGTCAGAAACTGGTAACTAACGTGCATGTGATCCTCGGAGAGCATGCGTCAATTTGTCCCCGTC
>CAUYUJ010020171.1:510504-580504 GCA_963575745.1 Prorocentrum cordatum
CTCGCGGCGGGGCGCATCGACCCCCCATCGCCCACTCATCGCCGACGTGGGGCCCGAGAGCCCGCCCCGCCCAGGGAGGTGCGGATCGGCCAGCGGGGGCCCAGCGCCCACGGGATACAGCGGTCGGCTGTGTTACAAAAAAAACCAAGGATTGCAAAAAAAACAAGGATTGCAAAAAAAACCAGGATTGCAAAGAAACCCAGGGATTTTTTGCAATCCTTCGTTCAAGGGTTTTTTTGCAATCCTTGTTTTTTTTGCAATCCTTCGTTGCCGATTCCAGGTCGACGCTTTCCCCCTAAGCCGGCCCACCCTATCGCTGCCCCTCTTGGGGGACGCGCCACAAAACGACGCGAAGATCGGGACAACATCGGATCGGGGTAACTCGAAATCTCTGAGAATCGGCGGGTTTGGAGGATGTACTGGGCGCCGCGGCCGCTCCAGAGCGTTCCGGAACGCTCTGAGAGCGCTCCGGAACGCTCTGGATCGATTTATCCCGATCCTAGCCCTGTTTTAGCCATGGGCGGGCAATGCGTGGGGGCGGCCGCGAGTGCCTGAGGTAGGAAGGCACCAACTATACACCAACACCGATCCTGGCCAGGACCACCCTGGGCCCAGGATCGGTGTATACGCCCTCCTGCCTCGCGCAAGAAGGCATATACACCGATCCTGGGCCCAGGGTGATCCTGGGCCAGGATCGGTGTTGGTGTGTAGTTGGTGCCCTCCGATGAGGCCCCCCTTTCTCCTCCGCCCTCTGTCGACCCCCCCCCCTCGCTGAGCGACGCCCGGCCCTCGGGGGGCGGCCGCGGGGGGCACGGGGGCGCGGGGGCGCGGGAGGGACTCGAGGAAGCACGGGCTCGGCCGCGCGGGCGCGGGCGCGTGCGCGCGGCCCGCGCGAGGCCGCGGGTGGGCGCCCGCGTTCTCGCGCGGGTGGCCGTGCGGGCGTCCAGAGCCCCGGATCATCAGGGGTAACTCGGGTCAGGGCTAACTCGGGTCCGTGTTTCGGGATTCCGAACCCGAGTTACCCCGGGCCCGAGTTACCCCGGATATTTCGGGCGTCCAGAGCCCCGAATCATCAGGGGTAACTCGGGTCAGGGCTAATTCGGGTCCGTGTTTCGGGAACCCAAACCCGAGTTACCCCGGGCCCGAGTTATCCCAGATAACTCGGGCGCCCAACTCGGTTGCCAGGTCGTCGCGCGCGAGGCTCCCCTTCGCTGCGTCGCTGCAGTGCATCACAGGCCGATGGCGGGGGTGGGAGCTCGCAGGCGATTTGTCTCCCCCACACCCCCGACTTGTCGACGAGCAGTGGAGCTGCTCAGAAAAAAACGGGGAATCTGGGATGCACTCCTAGGAGGCTATGCTATTCGGAGGGGCCCACCCCATCGTATATCCCAGGGTTGGGCCCCAAACGTTTGGTCCACTCGAAACCCACCCAAAGCTTGGGATAAGGATCGACATATTTTCTGTTAGGAGTGGGAGAGGGGATCGAGGATCGCGGGCGCAGGGTTTTTAGAGTTGCTCCTCGACGCCGCGGCTGGATCCGCCTCGAACTTCTGGTCAAAAGGCACCCCTGAATCTGTTTTCTGGGATCTTTCGGGGCTTGGCCGGAGGGATGGGCGGGGGATCCTCGGCCCGCACCGTATCATGATCACCGTTATCGGCGATAAGTGACCCTCTGGAATCACGCAATTAACCAGGCAATGTTATGTCCTTGCGCTCCCTGATTGTGACACCGTTCGGTGAAGTGGTTGCCGCCTGCCGCAACGATTGCCCAGCTTGCGGAGGACAGGGTAACTTGTTTGATGGTCTTGGCGGGTAAGGAAAGCAAAGTGCCTCCCAAGTGCTCTGTTCAGGGAAGCGTGTCTAAAAGTGTGGCGGTTTATAACATTTGTTTATCGTTATTTGCAACTGATTTCTTTGTGTGCCGCAAATAATTTTAGACCTCGCTGTTTCAATGTGAAGAAGTTCTGGCCGTCGCTTTTCACTCATGTCCTGGATATCCACATTCCGTTTCACATTTCTGAATACGTTTGCTTCCCGAGACGTCTTGTTGTTGTCGGGAAACATCGGGAATCACATGCCCAGCCCGCGCTAGTAGGGGCAGACAGCGACCCCGATCGCCCGCCGCCCCCCCGCCCTTTTTTCCCTTCTCCCTCCTTCCATTTCCTGGGTCCTTCCTCCCGCCCCTCCATTTACCCCCCCTTTCCCCTCCGAGCCTTGCCCTCCTCCACCACCTCTCCCCCCTGTCGCATCCCACACCGCTCCTGCCCCCCAGACGGGGAGGCGGGCGCTTCCCCGCCACCCTCCCGCCCGCCGCCCCGCCATCCCCGTTTTCCCCCTCCCTCCCCCTCCCTCCCCCTCCAGGCCATCCTCCCTGCCCTCCATCCGCTCCGACCTCCTCCGATTGGGGGCAGTCGTCTGTTGTCCATGCCGTCGGTCGTCCGTCGTCCGTCGGGCTCTGGCTGCGGCTTGGGCAGCGGTTTGGGCATCGGCTTCGTCTGCGGCTTGGGCGGCTCGGGCTGCGGCCGGGGTTCGGGCTCTGGCGCGGCGGGCTCGTGGCGGCGCCCGTGGCGGTTCGGCGTCGTCACGTCGTCCCTTCGGGGGGGAAGGCGGCGGCACCTCGTTCTTGGACGGCGCCGACGCCGCGGCCATGGGCGGCGGGGCCTTCGGTATGACAGGCGGCGGCGCCGCTTGCTCGCTCGGAGGGGGGGCGGGAGGTCGGGTGGGAAGGGGAGGGAGAGCGGGGAGGGGGGTCGGGAGGCGAGGGGGTGACGGTGGGGACATCGTGGGAGGGGGGAAGAGGGAGAGAAGGAGAGGGGAGGGGGAAGAGGGGCAGGATGCTCGAGGATCGCAGGGGGAAGGGGGTAGCCCGCGGAGAGGTGAGGGGCTCGGGGAAAGGGGTAAGGAGGAGGGGAAGGGAGGAGGAGAGAGGGCGTGGGGAGGGTCATCGGCGTGCTCTGCCGTTTTGGTCTAACGTCGCCGCAACCACGGCTGGTTCCGCATCTGGATTCTGACAGTGTCGCCCCTTGGGGAGGTCGGCGGAGCGATGTGTTTAGAGAGGAGGGGAGGGGGATGCGGGGAGTAGTGATTGGGGGGATTATGAGGGAACGGGATTGGGGAGGGGTTGGGGGCGGGGGCAGTGAGGGGGGAGATGGGAGGGAAGAGAGGGGAGACGCGGTTGCAGCGGGATGGATGTGTTGACGTGGAGAGGGAGGGGCAGTTTGAGGGAAGGACGGACGAGCGGAATGGAACGATACGTTGATTGATTATTGGAGTGAGTGAGAGGGGTGAGGAAGTGGGTGTGGTGGAAGGGCACGACGGGGAGGAAGTGGACGTGGGCGGGAATGGGGGAGAGAACGACACGAACGATCCGAGTATGAAATCCTGGTGCGCAGCACTGGTGTTCTTGCATGGCCTCCAGGCCCGAGTCCCATCCTTTGCACCCATCCGAGCGCGTCTTCCTGCTCACAGCTGTAGGCGCCCGTGGGAAGTGTCAGGTTCAGGGCGCTCAGGGCCGCGCCGTGCCGCAGCTTCGCAGCCTGCGGAGGCTGGCAGGTTCAGGGCCAACGCTGCTCCCACAGGGAGCTCCCTTGGGAAATCCGGCATCCACATGCGCTGTCGCGCGTCTCCAAGGTTTGGAGCGTTATCCTGCGGTCCACCCGAGGTCTTCGAAGTCCTCTTAGAGGCCCGTCAAGCACGCCCACAGATCTCGATCTCAGCTTCTTCTTCGTCAGCGATCGACTAGGAGAGGGGAGGAGGGGCTACGGATGGGGGGCAGGGAGGCTGGTTGAGATAGGATGCCACCAGAGGGTCTGACCAATGACTTGCAGAGGAGGGCCAACAACAACTGGAACCAACACAATCGCAACGACATCGCACAAGATAAGGGCGCGTGCTGGGATTGACGTGTCGATAGGGCCGTCTGGTGGCCGGATAGTTGAGAAAATCGAGCCGACAAAGAACATCTGATTTTGTGGGTTGGCAAGAGGCAACGTAGCACAAACAAGAAGCGGGGGCCAGACGCACACCGACCGTTGTGGCACAGCCTGCTGGGGTGGAATGCTTGCACCATGGGAAAGGCCGGGCGTACCAAGATCCAGCCGCGCGCAGCACGTCGGTGTATATATATATATATATATATATACATCTATGTATAGATATGAGAATGAAACCTTGCACCTAGTGGATGCGGTAGCCGCCCAGCCCGTAGTGCATCAAAGCCGAACAGTTTTGAAGGACCAGCACCCTTCGTTTTCCAGCCAGCCCTGACAAGTGCACAATTTGTTTTCCAGCCAGCCCTGGCAAGTGCTCGTCAATCTGTTCCAGCCCTGGCCGCCGTGTCCCGCCTGTTTCGGGCTCGTTCCAGCCATGGCCAGTTTTTCCAGCCACGGCCACTATCATTCGCCGAGTTTCCGACCCTTTCATTTCCAGGTTTCTTTGCGAGGATGAGGTGGTTCCTCCAGCTCATTGTCGTGAGAACGAAGACCTCCCATGGAGCGGACACGTCATTTGAGTGAGTTGTTGTGGAAATCACGTCATACTGACACCCGGCGCGCGAGGAAGTGAGGCCAACAATTGCGCTTATTGCATCGTTTTTGGCAAATCCGGCGAATCCGGCGCAGAATCCGAAGTGGGCGCCCTCGCTCGGGACATCCTCGCAAAAAGTAGTTGCCAGGGGAGCGGCCAAGAGTGCTTCCTGCACCGTTTGAGGGGCCAAGAGTTAAGCCGGGCCTGTCCCTCTACAGGGGGAACATTCCAAAGTAGTCAAAAACAGTCTGTGGGCGATCTTCTGAGTAGTTTGGAATAGTTTTCGAATTCTTGTTTGCGTATTCTTTCATTTTCCGTCCCAAATCCGCCTGTGGTGGGGCGGGCCCGACCTGTACCAAGGGTGGTTCTCGTACCACCTCTGCATCCACAGAAGCCATCGTTTATGACCTGCAGAGCGGCCGGCTTCACAACCATTCTGCTTCGAGCCGGTGTGCGCCAGGTCGCAGGCAAGCCCCGCCAGAGCGTGACCCTGCCTTCCATGACCCGCGGGCCCTTCGGGCTCCTCGCCCTGGCGTCCCTGGCTGCCGCAAGCCCCGATGAGGCCATGGCTGCCATGCACGCGAGCTGCTACTCGCTGCTGACGGGCATGGGCAGGTCTTCCTACAGCAAGACGGAGCTTTCGATGATATGCCGCGCTCAGCTTCCCATGGAGGTCTGCCGCGCGGCAGCGAACGAGCTCGGGGAGAAGCCCTGGAGCCCAGCCACCATTGGTCGCACGTGCGGGAAGTGGGAGGAGCAGTGGACCGAGCGCTCTCTGCGGATGACTCCCGAAGAGCGCGAGCTGGAGCAGACCGATTGGCAGGCAAAGATCGACGAGATCACCAAGAAGAAGGCGGCCGTCGGGATCTGCGCGAACAAGACGGCGCCGATGACCATGAACGAGTGCGTCAGCTACAAGTCGAGGGAGTACCCGAAGTACCACAAGCAGCTGAACGATGCGTACAAGGACAGGGCTCGTTTCGATTCCTCCGATTCGATTCGATTCGATGTCGATTGTTTCCGATTCCGATTCGATTCGATTTGGGATTCCGATTTGGGTTCCGATTTCTTCTTGGAGACATACTAGCCTGCCGATATCTGCCGATTCGACTTTTCCCGACTCGGCCGCCGATTTCTGCCGATCCGATTCATTTCGATCGCCGATCCGAGTTATCGATTCGATTCTGGGCTCTCCTGCAAGGAGAAGCGCGCGGCCTGGGATGCCCAGGGCAAGTTCGAGGCTGTGGAGCACGAGGTGCCCGCGCCGTCCAGCCCGCCCGTCGCGGCGGGCGCGGGCGCCGCGGCCCTCTGCGCCGCGGGTGCCACCGCGCTCGTCGCCCTCGCGCGCAGGAGGACCCACTCCCCGCTGTCGGAGCCGGCGGGGGAGCTCGATGCGGAGCTGACCCAGGGCTGATCATTCGCAGGACTCCGCCGCGGCCGTGGGGCGCTGGGCGCTTTTTTTTTGTTTTTGCAGCGGCCCACGCTGGGCTTCTGACTTTACGGGTTGTTTGTCGTCTGCCTGTCGGTCTCTCTCTCTCTCTCTCTCTCTGTGCCTTCCCTCCACCCCCGTCCCCCGAACTTCCTGTGTTGAGTGTGGCCAACGAGACTCGACGTGCCGCCGTGCCAGTAGGCCTGGCGCGCGGTGCTGCGGAGCTGCTGCACGTCTCGCCTTCCTTCCCCCCCCTCGCCCGCTTGAGAGACTACTGTTAAGTCGGGCGTGTCCCTCTGCAGGAGGAGTATTCAAGAACAGTCTGGGGACGATGTTTGGACTATTTTTGATAATTTTGGCGTATTTTTTCGTGGATTTTTTTATTTTTCGCCCCAAATCCCCTGTAGGGGGACAGGCCCGACCTAGGACTGCTGTCGGGATCGCAGCCCCCTGCCCACGGCAGCAGCTCCGAGTCGCACGGCGTGGCTGTCGCTGCATGGCGGCGACTCGGAGCTGGGCGAGACTGGCATGCTGCACTCGGTGGCACGGAGAGCGTCGCAGTCATTTTGCAGAGTAAGTAGTTGTAGGGTGGCAGGCACCTCCGCCGCTCTGGCGAGGCAGGTGCGGTGGGTGCCAGCGGAAAAATTAAACGCAGCGCGGCCGGCCAGTAGGGAGGAGGAGGAGGAGGAGGAGGAGCAGGAGGAGGAGGAGGAGGAGCGCCATTCTCTCCCGGCCAGGCTGGGAGACGCTCCCAAAGAACCAGTACGAGCCCCTGGCCCGCGCTCTCGCGGAGAAGGGCCCCGTCGCGGTATCAGTCGCCGCGGACAAGGAGGGCGTGGGCTGCCCCGCTGCTCCACCGTCATCTTTCTCGCCCCAGCATCGTTTTTTATCTGTCTCGCATGCATGCCTCAATATGCACTACAGTGTATGGAGGCAACGGCCTCGCTCACCGCGCTGGTGGTCGCTCAAGCGTTCCTTCGTTCCCTGCCTCCACATCCGTACCGTCGTCCTTCTCATCCTCCTGTTTCTCACCTTCGTTTCCTCCTCCTCCGAGGCAGGGCAGCGGTGCCCATGCAGCGCTGAAGAGGGAGAGGGGCGAGAACGAGAGGGCAGGGCGGATGACCCCAACCTGTACCCCCCATCTCTCTTTCCCTCTTGCATTTCCTTCGGGTTTGCTCCCTCGACCGTGACGCGCGTTCCCTTAGCTGCCACCGCCCCTCCAGCGCTACCCTCTCATGCTGTTTGCCGTCTATCCTCACGTCTTGCTGTCTTTGCGCGTGGAGAGAGGCCGAGACATGCTACCCACCAGGTGACGTCGCGACGGCACCATCAAGCGCGCATCCGGGCGTATGGAAAGACGAAGCCCGGCGTTCTCTCACTGGTTGCCGAGCGTGTCCGTCACGCGGTACGCCGTCAAATTGTGGGTTTGATGGGCGCTGCAGGTTGCTTGGGTTGGTTGCGGGCCACTCTTAGACTCCGCCTGTTTAGTTTCGCCCGCGGCCACGGCCGAGTGTCCAAGGGACCTCTTTGCGCATCAACCTCGCAGTGCGGTATGTCGCTGTGTGGGCCCAAGTCCCCGATCAGTATCCCCGCAAGTGCGAAGCTGAACAGGGCGGCATCGCGGCGAAGCAAATCTGCATAATTCCCAGATTCCTTTTGTCCTGACCATCCTCCTCTCACGTGTCTTCTATTTCAGCTCCTGCCCCCGTCCTTCCCTCGCTCTTCCCCCTCGCCCTCTCCTCTCCTCTCTCCTTGATTCTTCCGGACTTCCCTCCCTCCCCACGTCTCCCGCTTCGCCCACTCGCTCACTGAAATCACAGACGCGTGACCTGCGTACCCAAAGGAACTCGCCAGTCCTGCACTGGATCCAGAGTCCATTCTTTTGTCCACCCCTCTTCCCTCTCCTCCACCCCCCTCCTCCTCACCCCCCCCCCCTCCTCCCTCCTACTTCCTCCTCCTCCACACTCCTCCTCCTCACCCCGCCCCCCCTTCCCATCCCCTCTCCCTCCCCCCCCCCTCCTCCTCCACAGTGGTTCGACTACGAGTCCGGCATCTTCAACGGCTGCGGCAAGGAGCACCGAGAGAGCGGGGCCCCTCTCCCCGCGGCTTGGGGCGGAGGGAAAGAAGGGCACGTTCGAGGAGGAGGAGCAGGAGGAGGAGGAGGAGGACGAGGACAGTAAGAAGATGAGGAGAAGGATGAGGAGGATGAGAAGGAGAAGGATGAGGAGGAGAAAGGCAGTATCCAGGCATTATCGAGAAGGATGAGGAGGAGGAGGACGGGGACAGTAAGAAGAAGGGGTTGGAGGAAGCGGATGAGAAAGAGGAACGGGAGGGGGCGAAGAAGGAGAAGGAGAAGGAGGAGGAGGAGGTGGAGCAGGAGGGAGAAGGAGCAAGGGGAGGTCGCGGGACACGATGACGAATAGGATGGACATGACATCTCGTCGCACGAGTGGATTGCTCTCAGAGGGCAAGCTACGGAGCACGCGTCAGTCCGAGGACGCAACCAACGAGGAGTACCCAGCGGTCGTTGAAAGTAGGTCTTAATTATGGGACTCCCAGCTCCCAATCCACTTCATGCGCCTTCCTACTTCAAGGGTCGAGCGGTCTGACGGCCCGTTCCTCCTCTGGAGGGGCGGGCGTAAGCCCAATCTGCGCGCGGCGCCGTCCCACTTCATGCTCCTACCTACGCCTTCGGACCGACGAGAGCTCCTCGCCATCCTCCTGCACGTCTGTGCCTACCGGCTGAGAGGAGCCTCTCTTGTTTGGCTTGCTTGCCAGTCCGAGTCGCTGGCACGGCGGAAAGAAACGGCCCGCGCCGGGGCCGGCCGTGGACCTTACAACTTGCGATGAGCATGGGGGACCATTCGAGCCTCCAGCTGACTGCAGGCCTTCAGTTCGAAAGTGCATTTTCCGGAAAAGTGAGGGAGATGCTTGTGGTCATGGGATGAACGTTTCATGTCTGCATTGGGATTTGGTGAGACAGAGAAGTATGGTCTACACGTCTCTCTTCGAACACCCTTCGGCAGCCTCGAGTTGGGCCGCGTCGCCAACGCAAAACATTTTGAGGAGCGACGAGACGCAGGCATGCGATGGTTTTTTCCTGTTATATCTTGAAGCAGGCGTCAAATGAAAGAGGTGTTCATCAAGAAACCCATCCGGCTCATGAGAAACACTTCCTACGTCGGAAGAGCCCTCGGCGCGAAATGTCAAAGCCAACGACGGCATGTTGAGTTAATTGGGTTCTCATTCGGGACCTGCGATCCCGACGTCAATAGGATTGAATCGGGCGAACTCTGACGTAGACGTAGATGATGTCGGGCACGGACCGAACGAGTCTGGACATGGACCCGCGTTAATCTGGGTCCGAAAGGAAACTTTGCACATCACTTCGCATGCTTCCAAGAAGTTCAAAGCCAGAGTGGAGTGCAGGTCTACGTAGAGGTATTCGAGACATGGACACCTGTCAGATACTCAAGGACAGAGGTTGGGGAGACCAGGGGGAAGGAGCGGAGGACAGAATCCAGAGGAGGAGTGCGCAAAACAGTCGCTGCCTTCGCCTGCCGCGTTACTCAGGACATCCAACCTCACCAATGGACTCGCGGCTCCAGGGGCACGCGAGGCATGCGGGAGTGTTGATGAAGCGCGGCCAGTGACTAAGGGCGACGTCGGTGTAGTTCATCGCGAAGATGGCCAAGTGCTCGTTTGGGACATCTCTGGGGACGAGCTCGATCCAGAACTCGCGGAAAAAGCTCGGGGGGAGGAGATGGAGCAATTCAGGAAGCACGAGGTGCATAAAAAGTGAAGGAGGTGGAATGTTGTATTGTTGCCCGCAAAACCCCCTATAGGTACGAGGCGTATTGATATCAGCGAGGGTGCCGTGGCCGCTCCTGAATGCGGGCCCCGGCAAAGAAAAGAACACATCTGCAGTCACCCCTCCGTTGGACACTCAGAAACTGTGATTGTCCATTGCAGTCTTTGAGGCAATAAGACATCACAGAGTGGAACGCGAGAAAGGTTTCAAATGGATTATATATGCTAAGCGGAAATACGTTCACGCCAAATCCCAAAATAATATCTCCATCATGTTATCCGTTGAAAATCGTGCACTGGGCATCTCTGGAACAGTAGTGCAGTCAATGTACGGCACTGGGGACGTCGCTAGCAACGGCGCAGACTTTTGTGGAGATTTTGCACGTGACGTTGGCTTTGACAGCGGGGAAGCGTCCCCATGTGCGTTCAGGCATGACACGGTGAATCTGGCTAGCACTGCATGGATACGAGGGCGCTTACTTGGGGACTGGCATGTATCTTGGCTGGTCCGAAGGAGAAGTCAACCAATAAAGTCGGAGTTCAGATCCGGGATCGACTCGGAGCAGGACCGACAGATTTGACGTCCATCCGGATTCTCAACCAAATTCCCGGGTGGAGCCGGGATGGGCTATGACGCGAGGCGGATCGGAGGCACGCTGAGATATCAGTCAGAAAGTAAGGCCTCGAGCAATACGCAGTAATATGCCATGTGGAAACGCAGCCCTCAGGACAAGAAGGTGAGGATCCGTTGCCAGAACACGAAGTTCAGAAATTCCAGACATTCGTGGCTCGAGCCATTTTTTTGGCCACAAAACGGCTCAGACATATAGAGGTTCAGTGGAGGAGCTCGCACGCTCTATGTCAGCTCCGACCCGAAGGGTTTGGTCGAGCCTCGCGAAGCTGGGTAAGTACCATAAGAACCACGGCAGGCGTGGATATCAGTACTTGTACCGGGAGCGCACTCAGGAGTTAACGGCGTGGACTGGCATCGATTATGTTGGTTGTAAGAGGACACGTGAATCAACGTGTGGAGGAATTGTTGCGCGAGGTTTGCGTGTCAGAGAGTGGTGGACATGGACCCAGAGGTTAGTGGCGTTATCATCTGGACGAGCGGGGTGCTCTCGAATGGTAAGGGTGGATATGTAGCGTTCGGGTTGCCAGCCGTTCTCAAATATTCCGCCGTTGATAGCAGTGTTGCGTTGAAGATCGATACAAGTGTGCCCGTTATCATTGCGAGCCGGCGAGGACTAGGAACACTCAGACAGATCGAGATTTGCCAAATTCTGGGTCACATGAAAAAGTACGACGAGGAGACAGCAAAGTGAACAGGTACACGCGGGAATCTCGCGGACGTTCTCGCCAACTCTGGTAGCAGGGACTGCATGTCCATGCGCGTGCGAGGTACCAACCAACCCAAGTCTTGCAGCGGGCACGGGCTAGCGCCTGCTACGGAGCGCTAGCTCAACCCATCTCCAGGCTATCATCGTGTGCCGTTTTGGCGCAGGTTCAAGCTCGGGACCAGTTGCGATCCCGATGCTCGTCTACGCGCACTCCAGGTGATGTAAACCATTTCTGCATTACTTGGTGATTTGCGGCAGTTGAGAATCGTGTATCGCGCGTTAGCAAGCCCGTGCACGTTCATACCCGATTTCCGTTTACATCAGTTGTGCTTTCGTCTCGCACCATCACGGGCTAGGATTGGGTTTTGGTTTGTCTCCACGCATTTAGATTCGCCGTGGGGCGACCTATAGCTTCTGTTATAACGCTCGTACTGTCCGCTGCCCAGTTGTTTTTTGTCGACTGTATTTCGCCTGTATCCACATTCGGTTACCTGCTGGAGAGGAAGCGTTCGTTCATAGCGTTCCGACTGGATGAGCAGGTGTGCCAGGCAACGCAATGCCCGAAACAATGCGCGAGAATTTGCACCGCAGTTGTTTGGTGTAAGCGTCGTTTTCCTCAATTGAAAGCTAGCCCGACAGAAGACCCAAATGTTAGCAGTTGTGGGTAACGCAGTTACGAGTATCATCGTCGATGGAGTTCCCTATGGCATGGGGCCGCGGCACGTGTAGGGAATACACCGAACAGGGTGCGGTGAGCGCGTGCGACCACGTGTGATTGGTGTGCCGAAGTGGGTGCTGTAGTGCCATGCGAGCGCAGCCACTAGGGCCCTCGGTGGAGTTCCCTGTGGGACCGCGAATCGTGTGAGGGGTGTGCCCACATGGGCGTGGTGGTGCCATGCGAACGCAGCCACTGAGGCTCTGGGAGACGGTTGAGCGTGTGCCAGAGTTTGCGCGGTGGTGCTATGCGAGCGCAGCCATTGGGGCCTTGGGTGGAGCTCCCTATGGGGCCGCGAAGCGTGTGAGGGGCGTGCCGAGATCAATGCGGCGGCGCCGTGCGACCGCAACCATTGGGGCCCTCGATGTAGCTCCCTCTGGGCCCGCGAAGCGTGTGAGGGGTGTGCCGGAATGAGCGCGGTGGTGCCATGCGAGCGCAGCCAATTGGGACCTTCGGTGGGGTTCCTTATGGGGCCACGAAGCGTGTGAGGTGTGTTTCGACATGGTTGACTGGTGCAGAGGGCAGAAGCACAGGAGGGAGGAGGAGGACGAGGAGGCAGGGGAAGAGGCACGCAGGAGGATGTGACGCGGGGCGCTGCGCAAAATTCAAAACGAGAACCCAACACATGATGGTTTGGAACAGTAGCTCCTACCATATTGTCCGGAGGAGGAGGAGGAAGAAAAGGAGGAGGAGGATAATACATTTCCCACGACGATGGGGGAGGGCAAACGATTCGCGGCCACCTGGTTGCTTGGGCGACCATGCCCACGAAACCAGGACACCCATGCCTGAGTAGCAAACCGAGCTTGCGGGACCAGGCGCCGCCAGCGGGACCACCCTCGACGCAGAGCCCCGCCCCCCTCCACAGGACAACCTGGCGGGAGGCTCATCAGTGGAGGGGGGAAGCGGCGGCGCCATCGGGGGGGAGGGCGAGGGCAGTCCTGAAGGCCGAATTCGCAGAGGGCGTGGGAGGAACTGAGGGCGAAGCGGCGCACGCACACAACGTGCGCGACGTACCGTTCTTAAAGCCCTCACCTCCTATCGTGCCACGGTCCCCTCCCCCTCCCCGTCCTGCTGCTGCCGCTGCTGCTGCTGCCCCGAGGTCCCTCATCTGGCCTGCTCCTGGACTCCCTGGGTCCATGATAACGCAGGAACTCCAGCTGCTTCCACGAAGCGTAAGTCTGGTGCCCTGTTCAAGGGCAGGACTGTCCAGGATAACGGGTGACCAGATTTGGGTGCCGCCGTTCGAGCCGTTTCTTCCTGCGATTCTTAGCGTAGTGATTCCGAGGCTTGACGGGCCACCCCTCAAGCATCTGGCACATTATTTCGGGAGAGTTTGCGTCGTCAAGGGCCCTGTGGTGGGGCCTGGTCTCTGCGAGACGCCTCCCTCCACTTTCGATGGGCTGTGCAGCCTGGGCGACAATTCTGGCTGGTGAGTCGGAGTTGCGGCCTGCAGCTGCGAGCGAGCTTGCCACATGTGCTGCACCTCCGGGCCCACCCTGGCCGACTCGACCACGTGCCCGTGTTCCATGCGGGGGATCGTGTCGCGTCTTCGAGCTCTGGGGCCCAGGGTCAGTGGGGTGGCTTGTCGGTCTGTGGCATTATGAAAGGTGCGAATTTGTCGTTGTCATTGCTCATGCATGCACTTGCCTCAGCCAAACGTTCGGCCCAGGCAGTGTCTAGCGCGATGGTTTGCTTACATATTGTCTTCCCGCTTCCCATGAAATTGCAACGATGCAGCCCCTCGAGCTGTTCAACTCGGCATTTGGAGCTCCTGCACTTTGACAGCCACCACGTCCCCCTCCCCAGGGAAGAAATTCCGAGTCGCACTCAACATTTGTTGCCGCAAGTCTGCGCGGAGGCGGCTCGGCTGACAGCACCAGGAGGACCCCCATCTGAAGCCACGGACAACCGTGGAGGTATCTATCCCTACTCTCAGTCGTGCAGTTCGGCCCTAAGTACACTTTCGGTTTGTGTGGGCCGCCAGGCCCGTATCGTGCATGGCTTTGATCACCTGCCCCTGGGGGTCCACAGAGCAAACACCCAGCTAACAGCCTTGAGCCCACGGACCCCGATTGGGGGAACTATTTCCCGCTTCTTTCCCCCTGGGCATTGGAAGCGGGGCACTTGCAGAATCGGTGGTGCTGATTTCGTACTGCCTGTTTGCAACGCTGGCAACTCCGATACTCACATTGGCCAGCTCACCAAACCTTGCCCTGGATTCAGAGCTCGCCTTCACGGAATGCCATCATGGCCTGTTGAGCGTAGCGCGGCTCGGAACGGCTCGAGGAAGGGCTTACGAGCGGGAAGCTCGCGCTTGGCCGCCCAGCCAGTTAGCGCCACATCCTCGAGACCAAACTTTGTGAAGCACCTGATTGGGCCGGGGGGGCGCACGTCTCGTGTCGATCATCTCCCCCGTGTGAAGCTGACAGGTGTGCCACGAAGGCCGTTTCCACCCCAGCCTCTCCGAGGTGGGAAGGCACGCTGAGGCTGGCCCTCGCACCAGGGTCCAGGGGGCGGTCCAGAGGGCGCTTTGAGGAGGGGTAGGAGGTGGTGGTGGTGGAAGAGGAGGAGGAGGAGGAGGAGGAGGAGGAGGAGGAGGAGGAGGAGGAGGAGGAGGAGGAGGAGGAGGAGGAGGAGGGGGAGGAGGAGAGGAGGAGGAGGAGGAGGAGGAGGAGGAGGAGCAAGAACGGCATTAGGGAAGGGGGAGCGGCGAGGGGAGTGGGTCATGAGGTCGGAAAAGTTGGCAGGAGGACAAGGCGTGGGCGGAGGCCGAAGATGAGATGGGGGAGGGTGGAAGAGGAGCAAGGAAGAGGACAGTCAGATGGGGAGGCAGAGGGGGGGGGAGAAGGAGGAGGGAGAGGGAGAGGGGAATGAGGAGGATATTAGGGAGGATCAGGGAAGAGGGAGGAGGAGGAGGAGGAGCAGCCGGGAGGAAGAGGACGCGGACCAGGAGTGAGGAGTGACCGTGGGCAGCGTACCACTAGGACGCAGTCATCGACCATGCGGTCACTGCGATCGGATACGGCGAGCAGGACGTCGCTTGCTTGCCAATTGGTTCATGCTGCCTTCGCCGTCCTCTCACTGTATCTTGCTGCCCTCCCTCCTGTCCGCCTCAAGATAGCCCCAATGTAGTTCTCAGATATATTGTGCGGATGCGGAGACCAGTTCGAGTAGATCATCGCAGACGCAAGTCATGATGCCCGGGCCAATGTTGAGAAATGCTATGAGTTGGACTTGATGTGCACGAGACTAGTTTAGGCTACAGGTCCACCATCCCCCGGAAAACGCGCGCACCTTTTTATCAACCATTATCAGTTGTTGGAGAACCTCTTACAAAACATCTGACGAAATTCACGCGCGCGTCGTCGCGCTCGCATGCCGAAATACTTCCAACACCTCTTGGTTTCGTAAGGATGTCAAGCATCGCTTGTCAATCGAATGTAAAAAACACATGGCTTCGCAACATCGAATTTCAAAAAAAAGCTTGCGCGCGCGCTCTTGCGAATTTTTGCTACTTGAATTAGTCTGGCGAAGGGCCCAACCATGTGAGGAGTGTGCCAAAATATGAAGGCGCCGCCATGCGGACTGCGCCACTGGGACCTTAGGTGGAGCTACCTATGGGGCCACGAAACGTGTGAGTGGTGTGCCAAAATGGGGCGGTGCCCCCATGCGGACTGCGCCACTGGGACCTTGGGTAGAGCTCCCTTCGGGGCCGGAAACGTTCGAGGGGTGTGCCAAACTAGCGCGGGGCCGCCATGCGGACTGCGCCACTGGGACCTTAGGTGGAGCTCCCTATGGGGCCACCAAGCGTGTGAGGAGTGTGCCAAAATATGCTGGTGCCCCCATGCGGACTGCGCTACTGGGACCTTAGGTTGAGCTACCCATGGGGCCACGAAACGTGTGAGTGGTGTGCCAACATGGGGCGGCGCCGCCATGCGGACTGCGCCACTGGGACCTTGGGTGGAGCTCCCTACGGGGCCGCGAACCGTTTGAGGGTTGTGCCGAACTAGGGCGGGGTCGCCATGCAGACTGCGCCACTGGGACCTGAGGTGGAGCTCCCATAGGGCCACGAAGCGTGTGAGGGGTGTGACGAAGCCGATAACGATGATGGTGATACTGACGATGATGGTGATGATGACGGCCATGATGATGGGGATGATTATGGTGATGTTGATGGTCATGATGTTGCTGCTGCTGCTGCTGATGATGATGATGATGACGGCGATGATGATGATGGTGATGATGCTGATGATGATGATGATGACGGCCATGATGATGTTGAGGATGAGGATGGGGATGAGGATGATGATGATGATGATGATGCTGATGCTGATGCTGATTATGATGATGATGATGATGCTGCTGACGATGATGATGATGATGATGATGATGGCGACGATCACGATGACGATGATGATATTGATGATGATGGGAGGAGGGAGGGAGGAGGAAGGAGGGGGAGGAAGAAAGGAGGAACGCGGGGCGATGTCCCTTCAAAACGATTACCCAACACCACAGGATGGGTGGGACAAACTATAGGTTTCTCAACACTTTCATAACATGCGGCCAAACGGGCTTTGCGCGCGCATGTCTAGATCGCTCGAACGCCCCTGCGCGCGTGCTGTCGCAATAATCCTGTGCACAACAGTGGGCGAAGTGCACGCGCGCGCGTCGTCGCGCGCGCATGCCGAAATCAGTCAGCAACCTCTCCGTCCCGTAAGGATTTCAACACCGAGTGCCCAACAAACATATAACAAACACATGGTCAACATCAGCTTTCAAACAAGCCTGCGGTCGCGCTCTTGCGAAGTCTTAAGACACCCATCGGCTTCGCAACATGTTCATTAAATTCTGCCAATAGGGCCTCCCGCCCCGCATGCCGAAATCAGTCGAACGCCCTTGCGCGCGTGCTGGGGGGCACGGCCGTGTCTAATAATTCTATGCGGATATTCTCGCGCGTCGGCCGCGCGCGCATGTCGAACCTCTTCCAAAACACTCTTCACTCATCACCGAAGCGAAGCGAAGACGCCGTTATCGTCGTCGGTGTGATCAGCATCGGCGCCGTCATTGGCCTTGCCGTCGTCATCGCCACCTTCGTCACCATCGCTACTCTCATACTCGTGTCTACAGTTGTCGGCGTCGCCATGATTCCGCGCCCGTCCAAGTCACCGACTTACACTGAAGTGCCCGCTGGGAAGTGCCAAGCGGTCAGCGCCACCGCGGCCGCGTCCGTTGTGCTAAACTAGCTGGCCGTTGTGCGCGCGAACATGCGCGGGCCAGCGCGGCCGCAGAGATGCACCAGCCAATGCCGCGAAGCACTCATCGCAATCGCCGCCGTATGGGTTTTACAAACCCAGCTGCGGGTGGGTGGGTGGGCTGTTATCAAAAAACATGGGAAGGTGCCGAGCGCGGTGCAGGATAGTCAAAGGCACCACGTAGTTTGCGCCGCGTGGCTTGCGCCACATAGTTTACGCTGCATAGCTTACACCGCGTGATGTTCGGCACGTGCATCGCACTGCGTAGTTTGCATTGTATAGCTTGCACCACATGTTGTACTCATCGTGTATTGCACCACTTTCAGCCTGTGCCACATAGCTTGCGCCACCAGAGTACGCACACACACGAGGGCCATAAGTGTGGACTCACGAATCAGATACTTGCTAACATTTGATGTATACTACTTCGTGTTTGAATCACTGAAATCGTTAACTTGCTTATGCGACGAATGTGCGCTTCAACTCTGTCCGTGAGATTGACGCATGAACGGTCACCTGTAGTATTCCACGAAGCAGTAGAAAGTGATCGGCCTGCGGCCTCGGGGAACCTGGAACCCAGAACCGGAAACCTGGAGCCGACCAGGAACCAGGACTTGTCGGAGATTGATAGACCTCCTACCCTGACACGTCGATGAAGGCTTTGGCCGTTTTCGGTTCGCGAGGGGGCGTCGCGGCCGTCATTTTAGCGGGTCCAGGCCCGTCGGTTTCGGTCACAGGCCGTTTTCGCTAAGGGGAGGTGTGCTAAAGGGAGGGTTGTCCACCGCCAGAATTGGGAACCGGGAGTCCGGAACCTGGAACAGGGAACCGGCAGCCAGGAAACGGGAGCCGCGGCAGCCAGAAACCGGGAACTCGTTGACTAAATGGTTTTTGTTCCTCCACCTCCTCCTCCTCCTCCGCCTCCCCCGCCTCCTCTTCCTCCTCCTTCTTTTCCTCCTCCTCCTCCTCATCTTCCTCCTCCTCTTCCTCCTCCTTCTCTTCCTCCTCCTCTTCCTTTTCCTCCTCCTCCTCTTTCTCCCCCTCCTCCTTCTCTTCTTCCTCCTCCTCATCCTCTTCATTCTCCGTCTCTTCTCTTTCTCTTCCTCCTCCTCCTCCTTCTCTTCCTCATCCTCCTCCTCCCCTCCCTCCCTCCCTCCCTCCTCCTCCTTCTCCTCCTCCTCCTCCTCCTCCTCCTCCTCCTCTCTCCTCCTCCTCCTCCTCCGCCTCCCTCCTCCTCCTCCTCCTCCTCCTCCTCCTCCTCCTCCTCCTCCTCCTCCTCCTCCTCCTCCTCCTCCTCCTCCTATCCTTATTCCTTATTAGAATATACTCCTACTCCCCCCTCAGGCCGGCAGATAGGGGCCCCATCCGGGTGGTCCCATCCGAACCTGTAAAAAACAATACAAAATCAACATTTTCTTATTTTTTCCTCTCGACATGGACGTCCTGTCGTCCACGGCGATAATCCATTGCAAAAAATACCACAAAGAGCACACGCGCGCGTTCATGTCAGAATCCTACCGAACACCGTGTGTTTGCAAGCATTTCAACATAAAAACATCAAAAACCCAATGCTTTTCACAAAAATTGTACAAATTTCCCGCCCGGGCTCTCTTGCTGAAATCATAGGAAAACCATGGGAATCTTAAGAATTCTGTCAAATCCAGCGATTTCACGTCATCGCGCGGTGCACTCGCGATGCTCTGTCATGCACCCAGGCCGCGAATCCTGTGCAAAAAATACCACGCGGGCGACATGCGCGCGCGTCGCCGCGAGCGCATGCTCAAATCCTTCTAGAGTCGTCGCCGTCATTGGCACCGTCGCATGGACGTCCTGTCGTCCACGTCGCAAAATGCATGGCAGGAATGGGACGCGGCGCACACCCCGCGTCAACATGGTCGTGCTGTCGTCACGTCGCAAAATGCGTGGCAGGAATGGGACGCGGCGCGCACCCCGCGCGAAGGGGTGACATGTCGCTCTCGCCTCGGCGCCGCGCACCAACGTTTTTCCTCTCAGCATGGACGTCCTGTCGTCCACGTCGCAAGATGCTTGGCAGGAATGGGATGCGGCGCGCACCCCGCGCCCGCCCATCCAAACCCCCCCGTTATAAAAAAACACAATACAAGTTGGGGCCTTCTGGCTTCCTGCGGTGTACCGGGCCATTCTCGACTCGTCTGGCAATGCGTGCGCGGCATTCAACACGCGCTCGCCAGTTCCCGTCGGCAACCGCCATCGCGGCCGCATCAGCTGTACCAAACCGGCTGGCCGGTGTGACTTCGGCCCCCAGTTGTGCCAGCTTTGCTTCTTATGTTGTGGGAGGGCGGGTGGGACTGGGCATGCCATGCTTGACTCGCTCGAGCTGGCTAGCTTGACTCCTACTCCTACTCCTATCCTTATTCCTTATTGGAATATACTCCTACTCCCCCCTCAGGCCGGCAGATAGGGGCCGCATCCGGGTGGTCCCATCCTAACCTGTAAAAAACAATACAAAATCAACATTTTTCTTATTTTTTCCTCTCGACATGGACGTCCTGTCGTCCACGGCGATAATCCATTGCAAAAAATATCACAAAGAGCACACGCGCGCGTTCATGTCAGAATCCTACCGAACACCGTGTGTTTGCAAGCATTTCAACATAAAAACATCAAAAACCCAATGTTTTTTCACAAAAAATTGTACAAATTTCCCGCCCGGGCTCTCTTGCTGAAATCATAGGAAACCATAGGAATCTTAAGAATTCTGTCAAATCCAGCGATTTCACGTCATCGCGCGGTGCACTCGCGATGCTCTGTCATGCACCCAGGCCGCGAATCCTGTGCAAAAAAAACTACAAAGAGCACACTCGCGCGTTCATGTCAGAATCCTACCGAATACCGTGTTTTTGCAAGCATTTCAACATAAAAACATCAAAAACCAAATGCTTTTTCACAAAAATGCTTTGGGGTGTCCTGTCAGACCGTCGGGCTTCCTCCGGCCACCTCTGGCTTCCTGCGGTGTACCGGGCCATTCTCGACTCGTCTGGCAATGCGTGCGCGGCATTCAACACGCGCTCGCCAGTTCCCGTCGGCAACCGCCATCGCGGCCGCATCAGCTGTACCAAACCGGCTGGCCGGTGTGATTTCGGCCCCCAGTTGTGCCAGTTTTGCTTATTATGTTGTGGGAGGGCGGGTGGGACTGGGCATGCCATGCTTGACTCGCTCGAGCTGGCTAGCTTGACTCCTATTCCTACTCCTCCTCCTCCTCCTCTTGGAGGGGGCGAACTGGGCCATCCAGGGGGTGGATGAACAAGTGGGCCGTTCATCGGGTGGATGGAAGCGCGGTGGTGCGAGAAATCACAGCTGGGATTGCGGATGGCTCGGCCGTCCACTTTCACCTCGTCCCTCAACCATCTTTGAATCAGCTCCTGCCAGCTAGACAGCCCTGGGCCCTCTCGACTGTCTCCACTTCTCTTGCGTATTTAATGGTCCCACTGGCTTTCGATCTCTTCTCCCTTCATGTTTTCTCAGTGTCCTCCACACCTGTACTGCTGCCCTTCTAGACGCGGTGCACTCGCCTCGACGTTGGGTTGTCAAAAAAAGGGGGAGGAGGAGGGGAGGAGGAGGAGAAGGAGGAGAAGGAGGAGGAGGGAGAGGTGATAATGGGATGAATGAGGGAGGAGGAGGAAAAGGAGGTTCATAAGGATGAGCATGGAGGACGATGAGGGAGGAGGGCGGGAGCAGGATTGCGGAGGATGATGGAGGAGGAAGGAGGGGGGGCGGAAGGATGAGGACATGTGAGGAGGAGGAGGAGGAGGAGGAGGAGGACGACGACGACGCGGGGCGAAAAGGGAGAAAAGGGACGACGAGGTGCGGGGCGAGAGGGCAGGAATGCTGGCGGGAGGGAGGGATGGAGGGAGGCATGGGAGCAGGAGAAGGGGAGGGAGAGGCGGGGTGGTTTGGGATCGGTGCAAGGGCGCCCTGGGTCGCGGGAGCCAAGGCGGCCAGGCGCGCGAGTACCCTTCCCCCGAGGCGCGGAACGCCTTTCCGAGGGAGCTCTGGGAAGGGGTTCCATGAGCCGGGTGGATGGCCCACTTGGGGCCTCGGAGCATCAGCCGGACGGATGGCCCACTTGGGGCCCTGGACCAGTGCAGGGGTACTGGGTGCCCCGGTGTGATGTTCCATGAGCCGGGTGGATGGCCCACTTGGGGCCTGGGGGCGGCGAGGGGGTTGCGCGCAGGGCGTGCGAGGGTCGGGGGCGTGCATGAGCCGGATGGATGGCCCACTTGGGGCCTCGGGGGGGGCGGCCTCCAGGAGCCGGGTGGATGGCCCACTTGGGGCCTCGGAGCATCAGCCGGACGGATGGCCCACTTGGGGCCTGCATTCGGCCTCCGCGGAACAGCGTTCGGGAAGGGCTGCGCGCCTTCCCGGAACAGCGTTCGGGAAGGGCTGGCGGCGGAGGGAATGGGGAGGGGTGGGAGCGGGAGAGCACGAGGTTGGAAGAAAGGGGCAAATGGAGGGAGGGAAGGGGAAGGGGACGGGGGAAGGCGAAATAGGACAGGGGAGCTGGGGGAAGGGAGGGGGAGGGGGGGGGGAGGGATGAGGGAGGCAGAGTGCGAGAGAAAATGGGCGCGGTTGGCAGATGTAAGTAGCGGGCTAGCATCAGTGAGGCGCTGAACGACACTGGTGTGGGACGCGGGGCGACGACGACGACGACGACGACGACGACGACGACGCGGGGCGAAAAGGGGAGTGAAGGGAGAAAAGGGGAGGTGGCGGCGGAGGGGGCAAGGGGCTGCGCGGTGGGCGGAGGCAGGGGGAGGGCCAGCACGGGAGCGTGCACGGGGCAGACCAGGCGAAGTGGCCACTTCGGCGCCACAGAAAGGGCGCGGCGGTCGACGGGCACACCTAGGACGAGAAGGAGAGAGGGTGGCAGAACAGCAATTCCAAGGCTGCCCCTCGCAGACAATTTGGCTTCACTCGTGCGGCCTGATCCCGCTTCGAGGTGTCTCCATGTCGACGCGGTAGCGGGCCGTGGGCCGAGGCGACCGAACTGCTCCGAACGCTGGGCGGAAAGGCGTTCCAGAAATCTTGGAACGCCTCCCCGAAAGCCGTTCCATGCACCCTTTCGACGGCCCACCTTCTGGATGGCCCTGTTCGCCCCGCCTAATCCTCCTTCTCCTCCTCCTCCTCCTCATCCTCCTCTCCCCCTGCAACATGAATGCTGTTCGCCTCAATCCCCGAAGATGAACGGGAAGTGGCACGCCTCCTTCCGCGCGCTGTTTCTCACGCAGGATTTCACGTTCCGCGTATCCCCACCAGCCCATTCGGAAGCATTGCCCACGAGAGCTGACGGGAAAAGTGACGAAGGGTCACATCTAGGGAAACAAAGCGAGCAACCAGGATGAACCGAGAGATCTCTGGGAGCAAGGGGGTGGCCTTGGAAGGCCTCTTCGGGTCATCCCTGGGGGCCGCGTGGTGGCGAGGGCAAGAGGAGGAAGAGGGGGAGGAGGAGGAGGTGGAGGGATCCAAAGAGCGTCATCCCGGTTTTATGTTTCTCGTCTGCCCGGCTAGCCCGGCAATGATGGGGGGGAGAGCGGTGGTGGTGGTGAGAAGCTGAAGGAGGAGAGGTAAAAAGGGGGAGGAGGACGAGGATCAGGAGGGGCTGGTACGAGGGATCAAATGAGGGCAATCCCCGTTGTATGTTCGTCTGCCCGGATAGGTGGGCAATGATGGGGAGAGCGGTGGTGGTGGTGAGGAGGGGGAGGAGCAGAAGTTTAAAAAGGGGGAGGAGGTGGACGAGGAGCAGGAGGGGGAGGAGGGGGAGGAGGATTCGATCATAAGATAGGGGGGTCCTCGATTTCGGCCCCCTCCCACGAACCCTCAAAATCGCCTGCTGGAGCTCTCTTGGACCTCTTTGGGAGGGTATCGGAGCTCTTTTCGGGCTCTTTTGGGGGTCTGGCCCTCTTTGGGCCCTCTTGGGGCTCTATTGGGGCCCTCTTGGGAGCCCTGGAAGGCTTCTTGGGGCCATCTTGAAGGCCATCGATCAACTGAGGAGATGGTGTAACGTTCAGCCCCCCCCCCAAAGAGGCCAAAATGAGGCCAACACCTTAGTAAAACCAGCGATGTTGGCTTCCTCGCCGAGGCCGTTTTGGACGCCCTGACACCTCGCGGAACCTCCCAAAAAAGTCCAGGGGAGGGGGTCGGGGGAGGGGTAAACCCCTCCCCGTAGGGGAAGAGGTTTCTTTTGGACGAGGGAAGCGGAATCTCTTTCGACCATTTGTGCCCAGAGGGCCATTTGTGCCCAGAGGGTTGGTGGGATTTGATGTTTCCGATGTTTTGTTCGTGTTCCATCGGAACGCGTTCGGCGTCTCACAAAAAAGTTGCCGCTGCAGCATTGGTCTCGTTTTAGCATCGGCGCTTCGTTCCCGGCGCTCTCTCGCCCCAGCTCGGGCCACTTTACCAGACCCGAATATTTCCGAATCGTTGTCGCCCGTTTTTTTTCTTCTCTTCCGCCTGGTCCTTCTGCTCCACCCGTTCCTTTCACGTCAGTCCTTGCTGCTGCGATTCGTTTTCGTCCTCATCCTCCTCCTCATTCCTCATCCTACTTTTTTTTCTCTTGCTCGTCCTCCTGGTCATCAGCCACCACCTCCTCCTTCTCCCCCTCTTGCTCCTCTTTGGGCGCACTCGGAGCTGACACAAACACCCACTTCTTTTTGGATAGGAGAAATCCCCATTGACAGTTTCATGTTTCGTCCGTGTATCCGCGCTCGTCTGTCCGCTATCCACGAACATGTTGAGGGAAGATGCATGACGCAGCAGGCCCTTCCCCTCTTCCCTTCCAGTGCGCTCCATGAGGCCAGTGCGTACTATGAGGCCTCGGGTTCCACGAGCCCCGCGAGTCTTGATATTTCAGGGAGGGCTTTCCCTCACTGTTTCTAATGGTATGGCCCGCTATTTTCGTCACCCACTTATGGCCTATACATTCCCCACGAATGGCCACTTAACGCGCCGCTGATGGCCCACTCATGGCACAACGAATGGCCCCACTAGTGGCCACCTCATGAATTTGGCTCATGAATGGCCCACGAACGAGATTTACCTACTACTTGCCCACTAAATGGCCAACCAATGTAGTGACTTTTTACACTAATGACCCATGAATAATCCTCGAAGGGTTCACTTCTTACCTTTCTTCCGCGGTGACGCGATTGCAAAGGTCATTA
Organism: Prorocentrum cordatum; assembly: GCA_963575745.1. NCBI lineage: Eukaryota > Dinophyceae > Prorocentrales > Prorocentraceae > Prorocentrum > Prorocentrum cordatum. Next base: position 534,777 of record CAUYUJ010020171.1, read on the forward strand.
GTGCCAAATCAGGCGGTCATTAGCATGCCATTAGCCAGGTCCGAAGATATTGTGTGGCAGGGCCCCTCATGAGATGTTCGGCCTTCGGGCTCAGTAGGGCCTCTAATAATCGGTGGCCCTGGCGTGCGCTCGGGCTTTCGGGGGCCCCGCTCCTCCAAATGGCGCCCACAGGGAAAGTGCTCCCACTCCTCCCTCCTCCCTCCTCCCTCCTCCCTCCTCCCTCCTCCCTCCTCCTCCTCCTCCTCCTCCTCCTCCTCCTCCTCCTCCTGGCACCCTCGCGCCCACCTTTTCCGGTGGCACCTTGATGCTGGTGCGGGCTTCCCGATACCAGCATCATCGGAAAACCGACACCAGCACCAAGGTGCCCACTGGAGCGGAGCCCTTCAGGGTGCCTGGTCTTTGGACCTGAGGGCCGAGGATCCGGAGCGCTTGACTTGGCCGACGCGGGCCTGCCGCGGCCTTGTCTCGCCGGTGGGGTTTGAGGGTGGGTTCTGAAGCGATGTTTATTTTGTTCTCTTTCCAGCTCTTTCTTTTGCGATTCTGTGAACCAGGACAGGCTCGAGATCGTTCAAAACGCAATTCCAATTACAATGGTAAAAAACATGTTGTTGGTGCTAATCTCGGTTTTCTTTCCTCCCACCCTTTTCGATTGAGCATCTCACATTAGTTGTTCAATGCCAGGTTATCTGTGACATGCGCCTGCGGATAGAGAAACATGAATAGGAAAGGATGGGTGAGAGGGGTCGGATATCAGATTTGGCGCGAGCGCACCTACCTTATCCCTCTTCCCTCGGTTCCCGCTCTGGTACAGGTATTCGGAGCTGGGCCAGCCTTTTACTCTTGACTCTCCCTGCTTGGGAAGAGCAAGGAGGAGAAGAACGCGAAGCAGCATGAGGAGCGGGATGAGCAGGAGTGAGAAAGGAGGACGCCAAAAGAGAGAAGAGGTGTAGGTTCAAGACCCCCGCCCCCCATCAGCGAACATGTTGCACCAGTTTTCAAGACGATTGTGCACGGCGCCAAGGACAGAGCAACATTTTGAAAGCAAGCCGCTCTCCATCCGTGAAGCTGTTTCAAATCTTTCTTGACATTCAGGATCATGTGAATGGCCAGGGAGTCTCGGATGAAACGCCCTGCCCGCCCTGCCGACACGTCCGGGGGTGCGATTGGGCGGAGTGGCTTGCAAGGGAAAGGGATCGAGGAGGAGGAGGAGAAGGAGGAGGAGGAGGAACGATGGGGGACGGTGGAAGGGAGCATTTGGACGAGGAGGATCGATTCCTGCAGCCGTCCTGCCGAAGAGAAGGATCTGCCTGAGCGTAACGAGGAGTCAACCATAACTGCCTTCGCGGATCTTTCGATCGCAGGGACCATTTTAGGAGCCGTTGGGGCCCTTTGGGGGCCGCAGGGGCTTCTCTGGGGGACCTTGGAGGACATCAATCAAAGAAGGGGGTCCTTCGGCTGCGCCTCTTGAGACCCAACAGTCGCCTCTTGGGGCCCTCTTGGTGTGCTTCTGGAGACGTTTTGGGGCCCTGTTGGACCGTCTTGGAGCTTTCTCAAGGCCATCGGAAGCGAAAGGGCGAGACGGCAAGCATCACTGGCATTCGTTCGTTTCGGGCCTCCTTGGGGAGCTCCGTGGCCACTGGGCGCCGTCTTGAGGGTGTCTTGGGGCCTCGCGGAGGCATCTAGGCAATCATCGTGGGCCACCTTAGGGTATTGGAGACATTTTGGTGGAGCCATGTTGTCCCGAATGCCTCCCATGTATGCCATAGTGTCGTTATTCCATGATTTCGGTTATCAGCAAAGAAGAGATTCGTGATTTGCCTCGGGCGCGGTCACGAGGCCACTTCCGAGCCCGCTTCGGCACCTACAGCGGAGGTCAGTCCCGAAATGAGCCGAAAACGAAGAGCTGGAAACATTCAACAGCTTGGGTCCTCTCATTGTTCTTCGAACCTCGCGGGGGAGGACGAGGAGGAAGCGAGGGTCTCGGCCCCAGGGGACCGCTGGAGCTTGGCGGAGGCCTCGACCTGAGGCCCTCGTGTCCGTCTGGCAGCGGGGCGGGGGCTTTTACAGCACGAGTTCAGGACTGCCCACCCTGGAATGGGTCGCGCGCTCGGACTCGCAGGGTCTCTCTGAGCAAGCGAGCGGGCGAGGAGGTTGAGGAGGATGCTTGTTTGGTGCAGGTCCACTTGGAACCCGCCAGCAAACAGCTGGGCAGGGTTCGCACTCGTACTCGCCCACCTGCGGTCCCCTGGAGCGGCGCGTGGATGCGTAGATGGTACACAGGACGAGCCGCGCACCATGTGCCACGGCGCCCTTGCTCGTGGATGCATAGACGGTAGGGCGAGAACGAGGAGGAGGAGGAGGAGGAGGAGAAGGAGGAGGAGGAGGAGAAGGAGGAGGAGGAAGCAGACGCTACCAGAGTACCATCCCGAGGACGTAAGTACGGTCAACGTACAAGAGGGGGGGAGGAGGAGGAGGAGGAGGAGGAGGAGGAGGAGTAGGAGGAGGAGGAGGAGGACTGCACCCCCTGGAGGACGGGCACAAGTACTGGCTGATCCAGAACAGCTGGGGCGCCGACTGGGGCGAGGGCGGCCACATCCGTCTGGAAAGGCATGACCAGGCCGCCTCCGCGGCGCCCACGGAGGAGCATGAGGAGGAGGAGGAGGAGGAGGAGGAGGAGGAGGAGGAGGAGGAGGAGGAGGAGGAGGAGGTGATGAGAGGAGCACGCGCCCTGAAGCCATTGGGTGCCTCGAGAGCGCGTCGGCGACGCGCCGAGAGGCGGCGACGAGGAGCCCGAGGACACCCCGAGAGCCGGCTGCCCCGGCGACGGCCCCCCCCGAGGAGGGAGGCCGTGGCCAGGCAGGCCGCGGCCCGCGGAGACCGGACCCTTGGCATCGCTCGGACGTGTGCGTTTTTCCTTCGACGAGGGCCATCGAGGAACATCCTCGACCATTTGGCGAAAAGACCACGCACGAAACCAAACAAAACAAAAAAACAAAAATGACGTCCGAGCGGTGGCGAGGAGCCCCCGGCAGCCGCCAGCGGCCGCCCCGGGGGGCACCCCTGGCGCCCAGGCCCCCACGGCCCGCGCCCAGGCCCCCAGCTGTTTCCGTCGGGCGTGTCCCCCGACAGGGGGATTCTCGACGAAAAATGAAAATACCTTCAAACCTACACCAAAAAGGTCAAAAGATACACCAAAAGTAGTCCCCCGACGATGTTTTGATTATTTTTGGCGTATTGCTGGGGTACGTTTTATTTTTCGTCGAAAACCCCCCCCCTGTAGGGGGACGCGCCCGACTGAACCCCAGCTTTGCGAGCCACGCCCAGCGACTCGGCGGGCGCGCACCGGCCGTCCGCTGGGGGCCCTCGCCCACCCCGTGCGCTCGGCACGGCCCTTCAGACCGAGCCCTCCGCGGGGGGCCTGCTGACCCTCGATGGACGCCATCTCGCACCTCATCGCGTCTTCGAGGCTGGCGCAACAGCTCTGCGCGACACCTGCGCTGAGGAAGTGGGCCGCGACCTGGGCCACGAGCGCCTCGATCTCGTCCTCCTCCAGGCCGAAATCCGCCGACGGCGCCTGCGCCCAGGAGTTCGTTGACATGGCATCCCATCAGGCCCTGCTCCAGCATGGCCTCGACCAGGGGGGTTGTCCGAGCCGTGAAAACCGGTGGAGCGTACCCGCGTCCATGTGTTCGCCGAACTCGAGTTCGTCGAAATCGTCGTGGACAGAGAGCCTTGGCCTTGAAGGTCCTTGCCAGCGCAGCGTAATCGTCATGAACAGCTGCGCCTCTGGACACCTCGCTGGGGGCGATGCTTGGCCCGCTCCTCGTCCATGTCCAGGCCGACGTCCTTCGGCACCGCATCGATGCCGTAGTCGGACTCGTCGGCCGACTGCACGCGCGTCTCCAACTGGATGCCGAAGTCATCGCGCAGCCTCCCCTCCAGCTTGGGCAGCTCCGCAATCCGCCGCACGGCGGACAGCGCCAGCCTGGCGAACCTGGAAATGGTCGTTGTCGAAATGCGGCGCCACGGTGCTCAGCAGCGGCACCTCCACGACGCCTTCCTCGACGACGTCTTCCCCCGCGGTCTCCTCTCCGACGTCCTCCATCCCACTGGTGACCATGTTGTCCGAGACCTCGGCCAGCCGCCAGTCCGCAGCAAAGCCGTCCGCAGAGACGACGGCCTGAGAGCTCCAGCCTGGCGCAATTCAGCATCCGGGCGCCACCCCGATGCCGTCGCCTGCCAGGCCGACCCTGCCATCCTCGATGCCAGTGCCCTCCGCCCACGGCTGCTCGGCCTCTGCCCTTGGGCTGCCGCCGCGGTTCGCGGAGGCCAGAAGCCGTGGCCCCGCCGCAGCCTCGGCCATGGCCGCAGCCGGGGCGCGGGCGAAGCCCTCGGTGGGCGCTTGCGCCGCATGCCAGGCCGCGTGGCGGCGGCGGCGGGCGGCCCTCTCCCGGCCCCGCCAGGAGCCTGGCTCGGGTGCACCCCCGCCGCCGCAGATTCGCCGCAGGCCCGCCTCCGGCGCGTCCGAGCGCCGTTTCCCGGCCGCTCGGCGCGCGGCAGTGGGCCCCCCCTCTCTCGAGACTCTCCTCGCTGTCTGAGAGCCAAAGGCCGCCAAGGCTTCGGCAGCCCTCCGCAGCCGTCTCCGCCCGCCGCCGTCGTACGGGAAGGCGCGCGTCGAACGCGGGAAGTACAGCTTGAGCCACCATGGCCACGGAGGAGGAGGAGGAGGAGGAGGAGGAGGAGGAGGAGGAGGAGGAGGAGGAGGAGGAAGGGGAGGAAGAGGAAGAGGAAGAGGAAGAAGAGGAAGAAGAGGAAGACGAAGAAGACGAGGAGGAAAAGGAGGAGGAGGAGGAGGAGGGGACCTGGCCTCCCTTGGGCAAGGGGGCCAGTGGGGGCGGGCCAGGTTACTCATGCACAGTAGGACGCGCCGGGTGCCCCGCGCGGTGGCGCGGGGTAAGCCGTGTCCCCTGGCGCAGGAAGAACCAGGGAGCCATGGGGGCCGCCCGCCATGGTCGGGTTGGTGTATACTCCAGATTTCGTAATAAAGGGAGGGTGGTCTCATTTCGGGGCACGTCTCTTCCAGGCTATCTTGGAGGGCCTGGGGGGTCTGGGGACGATGTTTTGGAGGGTTCTCCCACGGGGGAGGTCTGAAATAGCTTGTCTTGCAGGGTCCAGACCCCCTCCCTTTTATTACGAAATCTGGAGTATCCTGGAGCCTGGCGCCTCTTCTTTTCTCTGTTTGGTGATTGTTTATTTCTCTCGGGCCCCGCCAGGCGCTTGCGGCCCCTAGCTTTCCAGGGGCTCGCGGGCTCGCGGGGCGGCGGGTTGCCCCGCCCCACAGTGGCGAGGCCCATCGCGTTCCCGCGCACGTTCGCGTCGTTCTTGCGGTGCCCTTCCACTGTGATCCGCGGGGCGTGGCTAATGGCGGTTGCAGGTAGCGCCCCTCGCCACGTCGTTTCTCTAAGTTTGAGATGCTCTAGACTCTGTAGCGCCCCAGGCTGTTCCCCGGAGAGGAGGAGGAGGAGAGGAGGGGAAAGGAGAGGAGAGGAGAGGAGCGGAGTGGAGCGGAGCGGAGAGGAGAGGAGGAGGCACCACCGAATCGAATCCGAGCGCGCCCAGACAGGAAACGGGGAAAAGGCAGACGAATGCAAAATACGAGCACGCGCGACTCGACGACGAGATAAAGTAACGCAGTCAATCGAACTACCGAAGACGAAGCCGAAAGCAGGGCACCATCGGAAGCGAGAGGGCGGGGATGGCCCTCCCTCCCCCCCGAGAGAAGGATCCTCACCCAGCTCGAGGTACTTTCTCTACATGCGCACCATCCTTGCTGGATGTGCGACCCGAGCACTCACCCCGCAGGCGGGGGCGAGGGGCCGTCGGCAGGGCCCGCGCACCACAGCGCATGGCGGACTGCAGGGGCGCCAGCCACCGGGGCGCGATGTCCACGAGCACTTTCGTCACCAGCCTCGAACTTATCCCTATCCCTAAGATTCGCATCGTGATGAGACGACACGCCAAAAGGCGATGATAATCTTAGGGACTCGCCTTCAAAAAAAAAAACGGGACCCTTAAGATTGGCATCGTGGCGAGGAGATGCCCAGCATAGGGATGAGGATATGTTCCAGGCTGGCAATTTCGGGCCCAGCGGGGCATTGAGCGGGGGGGGGCGGCGGTCGGGCGGGTCGGCGCCCCGAGCAGCCCAGGGGACGCCTCCCCGCGCGAACCCTCAGAAGGCTTCGGCTCGCTTCATGGGCGGAGGCCCGTCGGCGGGCCCAGGATCGGCGGCGGAGGATGGGGGTGGGAGCCGCGGAGCCATGCGATGTTGGCGCCCGACTCCGCGCAGGAGTGCTCAGGAATCCAGCGCGTCGCTCCAGCCACGACGCCATCCCGAAATATTCCTTCAGGGCCGTCGTCGTGAGCATCGGGCGGCGGTGGGCGCCCCATGCGCGCGGGGGATGAGTTGGGCCTTAGCGATCTAAGAGTGCCACGCTCACGCGATCGCGAGCATGGATCAAAGGGGCGTGGATTAGCGACGGGTCCTGGTTCCATGGGGGAACGCGGATCCCCGCCGCAGAACGCCGCCGTGCCGGCCGCATTTTCGGGAGGGCGCCTCCCCCGATCCATGGATGTGGCGACCGCGCGCCGAATCCATGGATCGATAATCCATATTTGCGTGCCCGTGAGAGTGCCACGCAGTTCCCGTCGGCCCCGAGCTTGGCCGCTCTCGCCCCGGCCCGCGCCACCGGCAGAACGCCGGCGGGTTTTCCAGGAAACCCAAGGCGCCGAGTACCACCGAGCCCAGCACGATGAGCAGCAGCATGTGGGAACGTCAGTTGCTCCACCAGCCCTGCACTGCCTGGGCTGCGAAGGCGGAGAATCGAAACATAAAAAGCCACATCAACATTGACTTTTGGCGCGCCGCGCGGATTTCTTGGACTCGCGCTGGGCCCCCCTCCTTGCCGCGCGGAGCGCGCTAGGGGCGGCGCCGAAGACGCCGCCGGGGGGTCCAGCGCGGATCCAAGAAGTCCGCGTGGAGCGCCAAAAGTTTAGGTTCATGTGATTTTTTCTTCTTCGAGAGAAGGGGATGTCCCGCCCGAGTCTGCCAGGTGACGCGCCCGCGAGGGGACCGTGGCCTTGGCTGGAGAAGCAGTGGGTGCACCAGTCCTCGCAGTTGTGGGGCCGCCCCCTGGCGAGCGAAAAGCGGCGCCTGCGGCGGCGACTGGGGCAGAGGCCGCGGCAGCTGGTGCGCGGAGCTCGCCGGCACCCGCGCCCTCGGCGCCGCCTTCGGCGGCGACTGGGGCAGCGGGGGGTCCCACTGGCAGAGCGACGGCGGGGGCTGCTGCCCGGAGAGCGTGAGCACCACGACAGGCCGCGCCCATGGCCATGGCCTGGCTGTTGATGGCCTCGAGGGCGGCGGCGCCCTGCCCGCCGGCCACGCGGGCGGGAGCAGCGCTGAGCAGACCCTGCGAGCCGACGAGGGTGGAGGTGAGGTTGGCCAGGTCGACGCCGCTGGACCCCGCAGCAGCCGTGGCCACGGCAGGCTGGGCAGCAGCCGGCTCGGCTTCCAAGCTGCCCGCCTCTGCTGCACACTGCGCCTGGTGCTGGCGAAGCCGGTCGACGTGGGCCAGGGCCTGCTCCAGGTCGGCGTCAGCGTTGCCTTGGGCGGCCTTGGCGTCCACGCGGCGCTGCTGCAGGTAGCAGAGGAGCACCTCGGGTGGCTGCGACTTGCGCTCCTCAGCCTCGAGAGTCGCCAAGTCGGCCTTGGCCACGATGATGAGCGGGTGGTCGCCACCGTACTGGAGCTGCTGGGGGGCCTGAAGACCCTGGCGGGCCCTGAGGACAGCGGGGCCGCGGCTGCGCCAGCGGCTGCAGGAGCCCCAGAGCGACGCCTGCGGCCAGCGGACGGCGCGCGCGCTGGGGGGCTTGGCCGCATCCTCGGCATTGTGTAGGCGCCCGGCACGATCCCGCCCGCACTTCCAGAGGCGTCACGGTTGCCAAAATGGGTGCTGAAGCTGCAGCGCGTGGTGGCGACGCAGGACCGCTGAGGCATTTTGGCGGCTGCCTTGTCCTGCTTCCACGGCGGGTCTGCCATGACACCTTGGTCCCGCGGGTTTTCCGCGATTGCCAGCCAAGATCTTGCGCGCGGCCGCGCAGCGCAGGGCGAAGCGTGCCTGCGAGCGGCGCCGCCGCAGACGGCGGTGCCGGGCAGGCGAGCGCGACCGGCGCTCGGGGCAGGCGCGAGCGCCCGTGACGCGGGCAGTTGGCGTCTGGGCTATGGCACGGTGGGCGCCCGCCGCAGGGCAAGATGGCTGCGGGGCCGCGCTGCCAAGCCACCAGGAGGAGACTTGGGCTAAAACGGCTACGGAAGGAGAGGAGGAGGAGGAGGAGGAGGAGGAGGAGGAGGAGGAGAGGAGGAGGAGGGGAGGAGGAGAGGAGGAGGAGGAGGGAGGAGGGAGGAGGGAGGAGGGAGGAGGGAGGAGGGAGGAGGAGGGAGGGAGGAGAGGAGGAGGGGAGGGAGAGGAGGAGGAGGAGGAGGGAGGAGGGAGAGGGAGGGGAGGAGGGAGGAGGGAGGAGGGAGGAGCAGGAGAGGAGGAGGAGGAGGAGGAGGGAGGAGGAGAGGAGGAGGAGGGAGGAGGAGGAGGAGGAGGAGGAGGGAGGAGAGGAGGAGGAGGAGGGAGGAGGAGGAGGGAGGAGGAGGAGGGGAGGAGGAGGAGGAGGAGAGGAGGAGGAAGAGGAGGAGGAGCAAGGAAAATCCTCCAGGGAGGAGGAAGAGTAGGAAGAGGAGAGGTTCGGATGGCCCCTGAAGCCTCATACAGAAGGTGACCCCGCCTCCCTCCCACCCACGCCTTGGGGACCTCGTCCCTTGCCTCCTCGCCTTCTCTTTTTCTGCATTCGGTGAGCCCGTATTGTCCGTGACGGTCACGAACGTTTGGCGGGCGTCCCCCTATCCCCCGTCTGGCGGGCGTCCCAATATCCCCCCCAAACCAAAAAACATGATGTTGCGGTGCTCGCATGCATGCGGTGGTGCTCACAAGCATGCTGTGGTGCTCACAGGCATGCTGTGCCGAGGCTTCGCCTCAGCGCTTCGGTGCCTCCCAGTCTTTGCGCTTCCGCCTGCACCTCCAGCGCTGCCTATGGCCTGTGCATTGGCCGCATATCTTTGCAGCGCTCAGTCCTCCCACTTCGTGTGCCCGGGCACGCCAGCTCCCCGCATGCGTATTTATCCAGCGGGTGGCCTCCACATGTTCTGGATGTGAATGCACTCATGTCTCCTCGTTGGTCCTCCTGGTGTCCTCCTCTTCCTCTTACTCCTCCTGCTCCTCCTGCGTCCATCCTCGTTAGGTTCGACTCGCCTGGCCTTTCCCACCCCCTTTCCGCCTCATTTTCTCCACGATCATCCCAATTCACATCTTCAACCCTCCCTCCTTTCAGTTTTTTGTTCCAAGCACCTCCTCCCGAATCTTTTCTGACCTTTGTCCCCTCACTCTCCTCGACTGCCTTATCTATCCAGCTCTTCAATTTCGGCCCCAGCCGCATTACCCAACCCTCGCCTTCAACCCTCTGCCTCGCCCCAATCCCTCTCTTCGTCCCTGTCTCTCAATTCGACTTCACACTCCGTTGAGGCTTCCCAGACCCCGTCCTCTTTCCCATCTTCTTGACGCGTCGTAGTATGACCGGGGCCACCGAACAGACCCTGAAGGGTCTGCGAAGGGGGGGCAAGTCGCCAGTGTTCGCCAACGGCCATGCAGCAGTGGAGAGCCCAGGCCTTCTTCCAGCAGATGCGAGAGGCTACTCCGAACTCGGTATCCGACTCGACTCCAGCTTTGCCAGCCGCGACGACGTTTGCTGACCAGCTCCTGGGAAGCTCCCCGAAACCCCGCTCCGTCGAGGCCAGTGGATGTCCTGGCGCCGCCTCCCTCCTCTGACCCTCTTCGGAAGCCTGGGGACGAGGTCCTGTGGGGACGGCCTCTCGGTCTTCCATGGCTGTGGTCACGGACCCGAACAGCACGGCCGAACTATGAGTTGCCAGCTCCGTGCTTGTGTTGTGATCTTGCCTGGTGGGCAGGGCCGTGGCCTGGCGTCCGCGTGCGTTGGCGTGGCGCGCAACGACTCTTGACGCCCATGTCCGAAGGTCTGGCCACGCGACGCGAGGCGAGTATCCAAGGGCAGGTGCCGATCGTCCAGTGCCTCGTCGTCAGTCGTCGGGGGCGGACAGAACCCCCAACAGTGACACGTCGATTAGTGAATTGTCCGTGTTCGGTTTTCTCGAGAGGGCGCCGTGGTCGTCATTTTCCAGGCTTGCGCCCGCCAGGTTTTGGCCTCGGGTCGTTTTCGCTAGACCACGTTCTACTAAAGGGGGGTCTGTCCACGCGACGCGAGGCGAGCATCCAAGGGCAGAGGAGGAGGAGGAGGAGGAGGAGGAGGAGGAGGAGGGAGGAGGAGGAGGAGGAGGAGGAGGAGGAGGAGGAGGATCGCCCAGTGCCTCGTCGTCGAGGTCGCCCCCGCTCCCTGGCGCTGCTGTGCGGCCTGCTGCGGGCGAGAGGCTGCGCCTGCCACCCCCTCTGCCCTTCCGCCGCGGCGGGCTGCGCCGCTGCCCTGCGCCTCGAAAGGTGCGCGGCCCCTCGACCTGGGAGGGTCTTGGCATCGCTAGGACGTGTGCATTTTTCCTTCGGCGAGCGCAGAGCCGCCTTCGAGCAGCCCGGTTCGTTCGAGCTCTCGCGGCGCGCCGCGGTATCCCAGGGCTCCGTCGGCGCTGGCTGACGCTGCCGCCAAAGCGTTCACCGTGCCCTTGGTTCCTGGCATCGCTCGGACGTGTGCATTTTTCCTTCGGCGAGGACCATCGAGGAGCACCCTTGATCGTTTGGCGAAAAAAAAACCACGCACGACACCGACAAAAAACACAGGGAGTGGACGTCCGAGCGATGGCGAGGGGTGGAGTCGGGGTCGTCGGGCGGGGGGGCGGACTCGGGGGAGGGATCCGACGGACCGTGGTGGCGGATCTGCCAGCTGCTGTCGGGCGGCTCTCGCGCCTGCCCCTGCTCGGCCCGCGGGCCGAAGTGCGGCACGTGGCAGCTGCCTCCGCGCCGTGCCCTCGGGAGGGGCCGTGTGCGAACTGCCCTGGAGCCGCCTCGGCGGCTGCTCTGTTCACGCGGAGGGGCAGGATTCGCATTCTGTCCCCCTGCTGACTTCTCCCGTCCTGGCCTCGGCTACCGATTCGACTAGTGATGCTTCACTCGCTCTCTCGATCAATGTTCTTGTGGCCATGTCTGGACCAGGAGGCTGACCATACATGACGTGGCCGGCCTGGACGATAGCTGGATACATATGTGGCCGAGTGTGTTTACAGCACGCGGCCTTCGTATGGACGCAGGAGGGGAAAAACACACAGACACAATGAATCGTCGATTTCCAGGAAAATGTTGGAAAATATAGGAAGTGGGGGGGAGACAAAAAGCCCCAACATATAGGAACGTATGGGGGATATGTTTATTTGTGTGCATTTATTTGTGTGTGTCCTGGGGCCCCTTTGTAGGCGGGCGCGCCGGCTCACCGCACGTGCGCCGAGCGGGGGGACCCCTGCCCACCCGAGGACACGTACTGCGGCATGAACAACGACCCGCAGAAGGGTGTCGCCTGCCAGGCGCGCGTGGGGCCCAGCTGGAGGGAGGGCGGGGGGAGAGGAAGGAGGAGGGATCGGGGGAGAAAAAGATACGGATACGTGTCGTCCCCCTTCGTTTTCGGCCTTTCCTGGTCCTCCTGGGGAATCCTCGTTGTCACCGCTGGATTCGCCTCGAAATTCTGGTCAGAACGCACCCCAAGAGAGGTCCGGGGACAACACGTATCCGTATCTTTCCGCCCCCAAAGAGGAAGGAGGGGGGAGACGAGGATCGAGGATTCAGCGTTTCGGGAGCTGTTGGTCTGACGCGTCCGTTCTGGAAGCCTGTTGATGCGCATGGAGGTGTCTGGGGACCTGCGCACACCCCCAGACATCTCGGATGAATGGGGACGAAAGGAAGAGGAGGTCGAGGAAAGGGAACATGAGGGGGATGTGAGTGCAGTGACAGGGCCGCGGTGACAAGTTGGTCAATGTTGAGTTCACAGATAGAAGTGCTAAAACGTAGTTGGCGCCCAAGCTCTGCATATTTTGAAACCAGAAGGTCAGGTTGCCTGAGGCAGCTTGCACGGTGCAGATCGAGATTGGGACCAGTTCCGTAGGTCGGTCGCTGTCCTCAAAGGACTTTCCGAGTGTCACGACCCAAACGGGGCACCACCATTTGGGGTTCGCCGACACGTTCTTGTGCATGGCAGTGTGCATGGCCATTATCGTGGCTATATGTGGCGGCGTGGGCGAATATGCAATGCAGTTGTGGGGTGCCGCAAGTTGTAGGGTTGTTCCGCAGGCAGAAGATGTTCGACTGTAAGAAGCGCCGTTGCGTCACACCGATGAGATACGAGAAGAGGGGGCCGCTGGAGCCAGCCGTCGAATCGGTCCAGAAGAAGCGTGCGTTTGCTGGCCCCCGCTCGCCTGGGCGCCGCGATCTTGAGAGCCAGAAGGTGATCGAAGCGACTGGCCGAGGATGACAAGTGAGCCACACGGACAGTGGTGGTGAATGTCGCATCCGTCACAGTGTCCAGTCTGACCTCAGTTGTATTGGCAAGTTGTTGTGCCGCCTTGCTGTCGCTGCGAGCCTTGACAGTGCCTGCCCCTTTCGACTTCGATGTTGTCCCCGCATTCGTTGGGACAATACCTGGGAAACAAACGACGCAACTGCAGAAGCGCGCCTTCTCTCTCTTTCTCTCTCTCTGTTTCTCTCTCTCTTGCTCGCTCTCTCTCTCTCTCTCTCTTTTGTTTGCTCTCTCTCTCTCTCTCTATGTGTATTTATATATGAACAAGACTGCATCGGCGCTTCGCGCCGTGCACCTTGGCCCTTGATGCTTGGCATGCAGGCCGCAGGGCAGGAAGGTAAAACTATCATTTTAGCGATAAGTCCTTATTGACTTTTTCCGGCATCGTCGTTCTAACAATGCTATTCGTAGTAGTTCTCTTATACGTATACTTCCCGTTCCTCATCCTCATTCTCGCTGCCCTACCCTTCGAAATCGTTCCGATCCTCAGCTCTTTCTTTGGAGGCTCCTTCTTGGAGATCTTGTTGGAGGCCTCCCAAAAGATTTTAAACTGTTTCTTGGGGCCTTCTTGAGGGCTCCTGAGTTCCTTCTGGGGGTCTCCGGAGGCTTCCTCGGGCCACACTCCCTGCTTCCAATCGCGGTCTTCCTGAACGACTGGGTCACGATTGGGAGTGTTTCGGGGCCATCTTGGGCCGGCATGGGGCTCTCTTCGGGCCGACTTGGTGCCCTGTTGGGCCGTCTTGGTGCTTTGTTGGGCCCTTTGGTATTTTTGTTTGGTTTTCTGGTCTCTTGGGCGGGCTCGGACGCCCGGAAAACCAAAGAACATAGCAGTTCCAAAATCATTCAAAGACCAAGGGCAACCATTGCTTTTCAAATTTCGAAGGCCTCTCGGGGGTCGTCTTTGGGTCGTCGTCGGGCGTCTGGTGGATGTCTGGGGCCTCTTGGGGCTCTCGCGGGGCCGTTCAGCAGCCTTCCTGACCGAGTTGGGCCCGTTGTCTACGCCCAGCATGGGCTTCCAGGAGCCCCAGAAAGCCCGGGGGAGCCTTCTGCAGGGGCGTCCAGAGGGGCCCCGGGAGCCACGGATCCCGTGGGTGTTTTTTGTTGTGTTGTGTGTTTGTGTGTGTGTGTGTGTGTGTGTGTGTCCATGTGTGCGGGTTCTAGCATACAGGAGCGGGAGTCGATGCTTCGTCCTTGCATTCCTGGACCCTCCTGGTCTCGGGCCGCCACGCCCCTCCCCCTGTTTGTCCCGGTGGCCCCCTGGGGCATCGCTCGGGTGTTGCTAGAAGTACCCCTTTCCCAAGGTGCCCCCAGCTTTTCGCTCCATTTTGGAGCCCCTGGGGCCCTCTGGGCCTCGTGAGGGGTGCTTTGGAGGCCGTCTGGGCTACCCCGAGAATCCTGGGGTACCCCTGCCTTTCGGGGAAACGTAAGACTCGAGTAAGCCGGATCTCGGGTTTGCCGACTTCTTTTTGACGAGCACGTCCTGGATTTTGACGGTCCCGTTTTCGTGGGGTGCTTGCAGCGGGAGCCCGCGTCAAATTTCAGATTGGGTCTCGTCATTTTTATGATGGCCCCCGTCAGGCCAACCCGAGTTCCCCGTACCCGAGTCTTACGTCTCCCCGAACTGTCGGGGGCTGCAAAGAGGGGGGTGATGACTAGGGGGGGGATCTCCTGGCGGGGGCCATGATATTTCCCCAGATTTCACGGCGCCTCTTCTCATTTCATTGCGTCCCTGGCCCACCCCCCAGGGCCGCGCACATGCCGCCAGCCATGATTTGCACACCCCCCCTCTTGGACCCCCCCCTCTTGGCCGCCCCCGATACCTCTCCGCCCTTCCTTCGTGTTCCCGTTTTTGGGCCTCCTGGGCTGCTCTCGTCGCCACCGCTGGGTTCGTCTCGGAGTCCTGGTCAGAGAGCACCGCGGGAGAGGTCCCGGGAGCAGCGCCATCGGCACCTTTCTTGGCTCCCCAGGCACGGCGTTCGTGCCCCGCGCCAGGAACCGTGCCGACCATAAAGGGCACGAGGGGGTTACGGTTACCCTTGATCTTCTCCATAGTTCCACATGCCCCCGGGCTCTACGGAGCGCCGCCGCCTACCTCTCCTCCGCCCCTCCCCCTCGTATCCCGTCGCCCCCTCCTGTCGAGGCTGCACTCCCCTCACGGCCCCCCCCTCTCTTCGGTGGGCCCTTCAGGGCGAGACCGACCCGGTGCCCGTGTGCGGCATGTGCGGCGTCCTCTTCGACTCCGTGGTGCCCCACTTCCGCAGCGGCGGCGGCGGGCAGTGAGACCGCGGCCCGGACCGTCCCCGCCTGGCTCCTCAAGGCGCCCGTCGAGGAGGTCACAATAGTCATCGCGTGCCTCTTCACAACGACGACGCCGACGATGACGTCGACGTCGTCGTCGTGCGAGCCTCCAAGACTGTACCCATCCTTGCCGCCGCCCCGAGATGGACGCCTGCTCCGAATGAGTGCAGCTGCGGCCCATCGGCGGAGCGCGCCTGCGGGGCGATAATCGCAGGAAACTGGCGCGCGCGCCCGCGCGCGCGCTCGATGCCTCCTCCTCCTCCTCCTCCTCCTCCTCCTCCTCCTCCTCCGTCCTCCTCCTCCTCCTCCTCCTCCTCCTCCTCCTCCTCCTCCTCCTCCTCCTCCTCCTCCTCCTCTCCTCCTCCTCCTCCTCCTCCCCCCCCCTCCCCTCGACTGCCTCTGTCGGCGCGCACGAGTTCGGGTGTCGCGAGAGGTGGCCCCGCCCCAAAGCCCCCCCCCAGCTTCTCCAGGGGGGACGCCCTCCTCCTCCTCCTCCTCCTCCCCCCCATCCTCCTCCTCCTCCACCTCCACCCCATCCCCCTCCTCCTCCTCCTCCTCCTCCTCCTCCTCCTCCTCCTCCTCCTCCTCCTCCAGATCATGTGTCTAAATCTGATCTCGGGTCAAGGGTTCGCAGGCCTGCCCCCCCCCCTGGTATGGACCCCCGGGTTCCACAGGCCCCCCTTTCCCCCCCCAAGATGGGACGGGGGTGGGGGCGACGACGCCGAGGGATGACGACGACGACGACGACGACGACGACGACGACGACGAACCACCCCATACCCATCAGGGGGAGGGGGGGCACCGGCATCCACCACCACGCCACGCCGACAGGGCCAGGACAACAGGTGGGGGGGGGAGGTCCCGTTCGCGAAGCCTTAGCGAAGCTCATGGGCGTACCCATTCAGCAAGGGGATGGGCGCCCGAAGACGGAAAAGGCTCTCGAAGGCGTTATCCATGGCGAAGACGCTAGTCTCATTGTGCTCGATGCCCGTGAGTTCCTGCGCAGGCGGTGCCTGGGCTCAGACATAGTTCGCGTGGAAAGCCCGAACCACTGCGAAGACAGAGTTCTGGGGGAGGACGATACTCTCAGCGACAGTGCTCTTCCTGGCGACGACGCCTTCCGAAGACGCCTCTTCTCGGTGAAAGCGCGATCCTTTATGAAGACGCAATTCCTGGCGAATGCGTTATTCCGAGTGTAGACAGACGTGATCCCCGGCGAAGAGGCCATCCCCGCTAAAGGCGCTATTCCCGGCCGAGTACTCCACGGTTGCCATGTCTTCGCCCCGCACCGCATGCATTACACCTCATAATCAGCACCTCAAGGCAAGCACCTCGTAGCTTGCGCCGCATGGATCTTAACACCACCCAGATCACCCAGACTGCGCCGCGTAGCTTGCATTGCGTAGCCTGCGCTGGCGCACCAATATTAGTTTCGCGTAGCTCGTTTACTCAAGAGTGGTCCCCTCTCCAAGCCTATTCAAAATAACCCAAACGAGAGCTTCTGTGGCGGATGCTCTAACCTGTAGAATGTACCGAAGAGTTTCCGTGACGGAAGCTCTTGGAATCATTGAGGAAAGCGTGTGTTTTCTATCATTGCCGTGCTTGTTCATCATCTTGCTTTCTTTGCTTGCAACATCGCGTCTCGGCTCGCGTCATAATCATTCACCGTTCGCGTTCACTTTTGCGACCCACTCGCACGCAGACTTGCCTCATGAGGCTCTCGTGGCGGCAGCTCCCGAGGCTTCCCTTGCGCCTGCCCTCGCCGCCGCGTTTGGCGAAGGTGAACAGAAAGGCCGCTTCGAGCATGTCCACTGCGGATGTTGCACCCGCGGTCTCTACTGGCAGGGCCCGGTCGCCGTTCCAAGGGCCCTCGACTGCAAGCGCAGAGCCGCCCTCGAGCAGCCAGGTTCGCTCGAGCTCTCGCGGCGCGCCGCGGTATCCCAGGGTTCCGTCGGCGCTGGCTGACGCTGCCGCCAAAGCGTTCACCGTGCCCTTGGTTCCTGGCATCGCTCGGACGTGCGCATTTTTCCTTCGGCGAGGACCATCGAGGAGCATCCTCGACCATTTGGCGAAAAAAAGCCACGCACGAAACCGACAAAAAAACACGGGAAATGGACGTCCGAGCGATGGCCAGTGGTTCGCCCGAAGCCCTCTGCAGCGGCCCTCGCCGCCGGCTCGCCCCGCGCGCCTCCTGCGCGCCGGCTCCGGCGGCGGACAGCGCGCGGCCCCGGGCGGAGTTCCGATGGCTGGCGTGCGGCGCTCCAGCGATGCTGCAACGGCCCCCCCAAGGTCGGGGGCGGCAGAGAGGGGGGTGATGACTAGGGGGGGGTGGATATCATGGCGTGGGCCATGATTTTTCCCCAGATCTCATGGCGCCTCTACTCATTTGAATACGTCCCCGGCCCCCCCCTGGGCCGCGCACGTGCCGCCGGCCATGATTTGCACCCCCCCCTCTTGGACACCCCCCTCTTTGCGGCCCCCCCAAGGGGGAGTTTCGCGCCGCCGTCCCCACTGCCTGCTGCGGCTTCGCAAGCTCGGCGCCCCCATCTGCAGAGCAGCCCGAGGGTCGCCTCGCCCTGGCGCGCTCCTCCTCCTCCTCCTCCTCCTTTTTTTTTTTTTGTTTTTTTTTTGCCACCGTTGGCCGAACCAGTTTTGTTGCCTCGGGGGCCCGAGGCGCACGTGCGCCCCTAGGCGCAGCGTCCCTCAGCGCCGCTTCGTCCTCGACGGTCTCGACGCCGACTCAGACGCGGAGCCACTGCCTGTCGCCGCCTCCCGTGCCAGATGGAACGCCCCCTGACAGAGATCGACGGCTTCGGCGGCCCTGCTCGACTCCTCCTCGATCCTCCGCTCGGCGTCAGCGAGCGCCTCGCGGAGGCGCATCTGCACCTGCTCCGCCTCCTCCTTCTTGGCCTGCAGCTCCACGATCTGCTCCGCCAGCTGCTGGCTGCCCGTGGTCGCCGAAGCCATCGCCTCCCTCGCGGCCGCAAGTTCAGCCTCAAGCCCCGCGACCATGTCCTTATACTCGGAGGCCTTCGCCGCGTTGCTGTCCAGCTTCGTGTGCAGAGCCACGACCTGCTGTTGCAACTTCTCCACTTCTGATGCCGACGCAGCTCTGGCTGCCGTCTCTGCCGCCAGCTCCGCCTTCATCATCTGCAGCTCCACGCACTTGTTCTCGAGCTCGGGCTCGAAGATCTGCACGGGGAGTTGACCACTGCCGACAAGGTGCAGCTTCAGCTCCTGGGTCTGCTTCACCTTGCCCACGTCCTGCTTCGACTTCATCTGTACGTTCTCACCGTCGCCATTCACGTTGACCGTCGAGGCCCTCGCGATCGGCTCCGGGTGCTCCTGGGCGTTGTCGCCGCCGGCAGCCTTGGCGACGAAGTGGGCGCGCACCTCCCTCGCCAGGCTTACGTCGGGATGGCCCCTGGCGTTGCGCGCCTTGCTAAGCCTCCCCAGACGGGAGGCCAACGACCGCGCCCCGCCGTCCCGCAGGATGCCCTTGGCGTCCTGGACCGAGATTGGCCACTCCAAGTTCGACTTCTCGCCGACCGCGTCGAGGACCTCGGCGAGCATCTCGATCTCGCCCTTGGCCCCTCCGCTGCAGTCCGAAGCGCCAGCACCTGCTCCAGCGGCGCCCGCGGCGGCCCCCTGGGCCGCTCCGCGCGCCGCCGCCGCGACCACCACGGACAGCGCCTTGGTGCCGCCTTGGCCCCCCAGCGCCGCCGCCGCCGCGCCGAAAGCCGCCTGGGCCACGGGCAGCGCTGCCATCCGCTCCCAGAGGTCGTCCGACCCCATCGCAAAAGGGAAGAGACCTCCTCCTCCTCCTCCTCCTCCTCCTCCTCCTCCTCCTCCTCCCTCCTCCTGCTCTTCCCTCCTCCTCCTTCCTCCTCCTCCTCCTCCTCCAGGGTTGCAACCGCCTTCGGTGCCGCGCGCACGGCGGAAGGGCCCGCCGCGGGGCCCGGCTGCTCTGCGCGTCGGGGCCCGCGCGGCGTCGCCCGCGCGGTGCCGATCGGAATCGGAATCCCGCGCGGGCCGCCGCTGTCGCTGGAACAGGGCAGCACGTGGGCCGCGGTTTCGGGTCCGCCCTCGGTTGGGGGTGGACAGACCTCCTACTCTGACACGTCGATAAGTGAATTGGCCGTTTTCGGTTCGCGAGAGGGCGTCGCGGCCGTCATTTTTGCGGGTCCAGGTCCGTCGGTTTCGGTCCCAGGCCGTTCTCACTAAGGGGAGGTTTACTAAAGGGAGTTTTGTCCACCGCCGACCCGGTTCTGTGTACCCCGTCCCCTCAGGAGCGAAAACAAGACGTGCACATACATGAATCCACGCTGGTTTCGAGAGCACGCATTGCCCGAGTGTTCGTATCACGCGGCCAGTCTCGCGGATCGAGGGGCCGCGTTCGTGTACATAGCTGGGCGCGTGCGTCCTTTGTGGGCTCCCTGTCCCCGCCGCCTTGCCACGGGGTCGGCGTCGTCCTCGCCGAGGTTTCGCGCGGGGGGCGCGAGGTTGCGGCCGTGGCCGACTCGCCCGTGGCGCAGGCGGACGCTGCCTGCGAGGTCTTCCGGTTTGCGGACCCCTCCCGGGCAGCCTTCGCCGGCCCCTCCCCCGGCGGCGGGGCGGCCGCCCGGCATCAGAGCGGGGGGCCGTCTTGGAAGTGGAGCCTTCAGCTCGGCCTCGGCCAGCATCGTTGCCGCTCTCCCCGCCCCCAGGATCCGGCGCGCTCGGCGGGTCCGCGCTCGGCGTGGAGGACGACGGCGGGGTCGTCGGGCTGTCGAAGGCAGCTGCCGAGCAGGTGGCACCCTGGATAAACGGCGGAGCGGCGCGCTTGCCTGCGGACGCGCTTGCCTGCGGCGCGGCAGGGGCCGCTCCTGGGGCCCCAGCCCCAGGGCGCCGCGGCTCGCGCCTCCATTGGAGCGCGCGCGAAGGCGTCGGCCGCTTTGCGCCTGGGGGGCGGCCCGCCCGCTCCAGCACCCGTCGCGGCGAGCCCCCCGCCGCAGTCTTCGATTCCAGCCGAGGCCGCGGTTGCCCCTTCGGGGGCCTCCTCCAAACACCCCCCCCCGAAAAGGCCAGCAGGGCCCGATGGGGAGGCGGGCGCATTTCGCGCGTGGTTGCCGCGGGGAGGAGTCGCGACGAGTCGATCGGGTCGATTGCGTCGCGGCTGCCGAGCTTGCCTGGGCTGAGCGCGACTGCGGCGATGCTGCCGCGGCCCCGTTGGGAGAGGCGCGTTCCGCGGCGGGGACTCTCGTTCCGTTTCGGGCACCCCTCAGGCTCCGTCTGGGCTTTCGGGCCCCTCGTGCCCTGGCAGCTCTGGCGCTGGGTTGCCGCCCAGTGCCGGGCCGCGTCTCCCGCCGCTGCCGAGGTCGCGCCCTTCGTCGCTGGCCTTTCGGCCTTTCTGCTTCTGTTCCCAGGCGCGAACGTCGATGTCCAGGTTGGGCAGGGCGCCGTTGCTCCCCAGCGAGTGTCTCTCCGCGCGCCAGTTCGGGGAGGCCCTCTCTTGAGGGGCCCTTCCCCGGCGACCCCCGGCCGCGTCTTCCGGCCCCCGCTCTCGAGCCCATCGCTGGCGCCGGGTAGGTCTCGGGGGCGTTGGCGGCGGCACCGCGGCGCGCGCGCGCTGGCGCAGCGCGCTGTGGTGGCGCTCAGCTGGCCGACCCTGGGGAAGCCCAGCCTCGCGCCCTCCAAGGCTTGCGCGAGGCCCCTGGCGCGAGCCAGCCCCCTCGCCCCCGCCTCGGGCCGCCGGGCCTGGGCGGGGCGGAAGCGGGGCCGGCGTCCGCCGCCCCCCACACGCCCGAGAGGCGCCCTCGTCCCCGGCCCCCGCGCCCCGCGCGACTGCTCCCTGCGCGCCCTCGACTCTTGAGCCGGAGAGCGCTTCGCTCCTTTCAGCAGGCGCGCGCCCCTCCAGCGCTGCTGCTGCGACCCCGCAGGGGGTGGGTCGCGTCGTCGGCGGGGCGCCCTTAGGGGCAGCGCCCGAGGACGCGGCGCGCCCCGCGACGCCGCGCCAACGTGCGGGTTCGCACCCGCACGTTCGGGCAGCGCAACGCCCCGCCCCGCCCCTCTGCCGACGCCCGCTGGCCGCGCAACGCGTTGTTCGGGCACCGCGGCCCGTCTGGCGGCGGCCTGGGAGGGGCGGCTCGTGCCGAGGCCCTTCCTTCCATCGCCGTCCGCTGCCCTGGCGCGCTCGCGGAGCTGGAGGCCGCCCCTATAAGGCCCGGTCCGTGGCCGCTGCTGGCGGCCCTGGCCCACGGGGCCAGATGTCCGCCTGCCGCCCCGTTGCGCGCGGGGTCGGCCGGCCCGCGCCGGCCCCGCCCCGGCGCCTTCGGCGCGCGAGGGGGCCGCGCCGCGCCCACCCTTGCGCGCGGGGCGCCTGAAGGCAGCTGCTGAGCTCCTCGGGGTCCCGCGTGGAGCTGGCGTTCTTGCGCGCGTGTTTTACCGTTCCGTCTTCGCCTTTCGGGCAGAGCGGCTCGTGTGCTCGGTGGAAAAGTTTGCTATCGGCTCTGGGCGCGCCGCGCTCCGAAACGGCTTTCGCCGCAGCTGGCGGCCGCGTCGTCGCTCCTCACCTTGAAAGTTGCCCCTGCCGCGCGGTCAGTTCCACTTGGGGCAGCCCGCCAGAAGCTAATTACTGCGCGAGTGCTTCGATCGCGGGCAGGGCTGACGGCGCCCTTCGGCACGCGGAGAATCTCATTCCATTGAGCGGCGCCGCTCTGCCCGCGCGCGCGCGCCGGGACATGGCCACTTTGACATTGGGCCCCGCGCGCGCGTCGGCCGCGGCCTCCGCCTGGCGAGCCTTCGCTAGCGCGGAGCGGGAGAATGCCCTCTCTTATTCTTTCGTTTTCGCGGGCGTCGTGGTCTTCTGCAGTTGCTTCGGCCCCCGCCCTCTCCGAGGTCTGCGGCGCCGATCGTGCCCTGCGGCGCGCAGAGGGGCTCTTCCCGCTGAGCGGCGCCGCT
Organism: Prorocentrum cordatum; assembly: GCA_963575745.1. NCBI lineage: Eukaryota > Dinophyceae > Prorocentrales > Prorocentraceae > Prorocentrum > Prorocentrum cordatum. The sequence goes on from CAUYUJ010020171.1 coordinate 556,644, forward strand.
CGGCCCGGTCGCGCGCGCCAGGCCCTAGCCGCTTTCGGCCCCCCGCGCGCGCGTCGGCTGGGGCCTCCGCCTGGCGACCTGTCGTTAGCGCGGAGCGGGAGCGTGATGCTGATGATGACGACGGCGATGACGCCGATGACCACGATGTTGATGCTATTGATAGCGCCGATGTTGAATGACGCTGATGTATATGATGGCGGTGGCGATGCTGACGAAGAGATGGTGATGGTGGTTGTGGTGGCGATGTAAATAAAGATGATGCGGACGTTGATGAGGGTGGTGGGTACGATTGCGATGCGGATGATGACGGTCAAGCTTATGCGGATGACGACGCTGATGCTGCTGTTGTGGATTATGTTGATGACGACGATGTTGTGATGATGATGGTGATGGTGATGATGATGATGACGATGTTTATGATGACGCTGACGTTGATGTTGCGGGTGGTGCTACTTCTGATGTTGATGGTGATGATGTTGATGGTGATGCTGCTGATGATGAGGATGACGGTGATGGCGGCGGTGGTGGTGGGGATGGTTGATGGTGATGATGATAGGGAGGAGGGGGAAGAGGAGGGGGAGGAAGAGGAGAAGGAGGAGGAGGAGGAGGAGGAGGAGGAGAAGGATGAGGAGGAGGAGGAGGAGGAGGACGGGGGGAGCAGGACGGGGGGAGGCATGAAAAAAGGATGGAGGCAGGATGGACGGGGGAAGCGGGGGCGCGCGGCATTCCAGCGCAGGCCCATGGAGGCACGGGGCAGTCATGGGGAGGGCGGGAAGGAGGGGCGGCAGCAGTTGGAGCCAAATAGCGGAGGATGAGGGGGGAACCTGTTCCAAGGGGGAGGAGGAGGAAGAGGGCGAGGAGGACGAGGAGGAGGGCACGCCTCTGCTATTCGCCGCTGCTCGAAGACAGCGGCGCGAGCCTGCGCGCGACCCGCGCGGCCCGCCGCGCGCGCGCGCGCCCGCGAGAAGCCGCGCCCAGCACTCCTCCGGGCGGGGGACCAGCGGCGCGGCCGAGTGAGGAGCGCGCGGCAGGCGGACATCCTTGGGGGCAGCGGTGCTGCTGGTTCGTGTCGTGTCGTGTGTGCGCGGCGTCTCTGGGTTGAAAGTCCGCCGGGGGTCCAGAGTTTCGGGGGAAAGGTACCCCTACCGGTACCCGTCCGTCGTTTTCCCCGTTGTGGGTTTCCTCAGAGGCCCTCGTCCCCGTTGGATTCGCCTCGTGTGGTGTGACACAGCCGCGGATCGTTCAGGCCTGAACGATTCATGCGGAGTCGGGAGCCATCGGCAGGGTCGTCACGGCACGGACCTGTCGCAGGGGGGATCGATCCCCACTCACTTGATCAACGGTGACAGCGGCCGGACAACCCACCCCGCCCAGGACCGTGCGATTTTGCCGTCGAGGGCCTGTCGCCGATCTGTCGGCGATGCATCGCCGATTCCAGCACGATGTCCCCCCCTGGGCCAGCCCACCCCCTCCACAGAAGGCTGACACACACCACCAGGCCAGTCCAGGCCCGCTCGGCCAGGTCTTGAGGCACGCCGGCCCACGGCAAGGCCGGGAGGCCGCACGCTCCAGGATTTGGCCCTCAAGAGCGGGCCTGGACTGGCCCGGTGCTGGTGGGCGCTTGCCCGCCGCCCAGGGCATGTGCTTCCCGCCCTTCTGCCAGCCGGCGAAGCACTTCCTCGGCTGCTGGGGCCTCCGGCAGGGCGCCATCGCCGTGATCGTGTTGGACGCCCTCTACGGCGTCGCGCTGCTGGTCACCAACTCGGCGGTCCTGGCGCAGGTTGAGGACAGGGCTCGAGCCAAACGCCGAGGGAGCACGAAAACAGAACGAGCATGGAAAACGTTGTCTACTCTGGTAGCAACTCGTGGGAGCTTTTTGTGCGTCCTCGGAGTTCTGTCCTTACAGGGTGGACTAGCGTTCGCCAGCGTCTGGTAATCGATGGGGGAAGCGCCGATTGACGTCGAGTGAGCGTCGACCAGCGCCGAGTAGCGTCGACTAGCGTCGGCTTGCGTTTACTCGCAAGAGCCAGCACTAGGAGAACAAAAAGTGGCATAAACATTAAAACTCGGAGGTCCGCGCGGATTTCTCGGATCGGCGCTGGACCCCCGTCCCTGGCGCGCGGAGCGCGCCAGGTGCGACGATCCGAGAAATCCGCGCGGACCTCCGAGTTTTTATGTTTATGTCACTTTTCGTTCCCCTGAGCACGGAAGGTTCGGCCGAGCCCTGGTCGAGGAGCCACCGCGCCAGGCCGCCGAGGAGCGGCGCCTGCGGGCCGTGCCCACGGTGCCCCCCGAGGCGTGGGTGCACCTGCCGCCGCCGGCGGCGGCGCGCAACGCGACGGGCGCACCCCGCGGGCCTCTGCGGCGGCTCGCCTCCCCAGACCTCTGGCCGTCTGCCTCGAGTGGAAGAACCCAAGGGCATAAAACAACGCCCCTACCCTGGTTTACGAGGCGCTGTGCGCTAAACACTCCTGTGGGCCGACAGGGCAGACCCTGCGTGATGTGCCTTGTCCTGGCGGCTCTAGGCTCTGGGGGCTCCCAGGAGGTTTACAGACCATGCGCTTGTACGCCAGGGCAGGGTAGGGTCGTTTTTCTGTCATCCCTTAAAGAGCACGACGCTGCATACTCCGACCCTCCCAAGCAAAAAGGGGCGGGGGGCCCAAAACCCCCCTGGCCGAGACGTGGCGGACGCCCCCCCCCAAGAGCAGCCGTGAACGGGCTGCCATCTGCCCGAGCCCGCGGAGCCCTCCCAGGACAGCCGAAAGCAGGCCCCCAGAAAGACAGAGGCGACGATGGGGGCGGACTAGCCCAGGGGAGACCAGTACCTGTATCCAGGGGCGCCGATGATCTCTGTAGTCGACAAGGTTCCCGGGCGAGCACGTGTAATGCCCGCCCCCGAGGCTCCCGGGCTATTCGCCCTTCCCGTCGCCGCCGAGAAAGATCATCGGGCCGGGCGAAAGGGGGGGATTGGGAAAGGGGGGGTTACGAAATTTGCTGCATGCAGCTGATTTCGGCCTCACCGAGGGGCCCATTCCTCGATACATAGTCGCCTCCGGCGCCGGGAGGCGCCGGGAAAATCAGCTACGTGAGCTGATTCTCAAACCCCCCCTTTGCTATCCCCCCCTTTCGCCCGACCCGAGATCAGACTTATTTTTTGCGAGAGCTGGTGTGCACACGACTTCTCGACGTCGCGCACGGATTTCCACAGCCGGTGCGGGCCCCCCCTGGTGGCGCCTCCGACGCTGCCCCCTGGCGCGCTCCGCGCGCCAGGGATCGGGAGGGGGAACAAAAAACACAGACGCTATGAATCGGCAGTTCCCAGGCACATATCGGAAGCTATAGGAAGATTGGGGGACGACCAAAACCCCGGAAAATATATAAGAACATAGTGGGAATCCTGTTATTTGTGTGTGTGTTTGTGTGCGCGTGTGTGTGTGTGCGTCTGTGCGTGTGTGTATGTGTATGTGTATGTGTACGTGTACGTGTACGTGTATGTGTATGTGTATGTGTATGTGTATGTGTATGTGTATGTGTATGTGTATGTGTATGTATGTATGTGTATGTGTATGTGTGTGTATGTGTGTGTGTGTGTGTGTGTGTGTGTGCGTGCGTGCGTGTGCGTGCGTGCGTGCGTGCGTGCGTGCGTGCGTGCGTGCGTGCGTGCGTGCGCGTGCGTGCGTGCGTGCGTGTGCGTGTGCGTGTGCGTGTGCGTGTGCGTGTGCGTGTGTGTGTGTGTGTGTTTATTTGTATGTCCCTGGGCCCCTTCACGGGAAGGGGGTCCACCGCGGATCCAAGGAATCCGCCCGGACCTCTGAGAACCGATGTCCATGCCGTGTCTAGCCCATCTGGCGAGGGCCGGGCGATACAGCTCTTCCACGCCCCGCTTTGGGCCACGGGGCCATCTCGTGGGTCTATCCGGCTCGGGAGATGCCGCAGGAAGCCGGGGTCTGGGGCTCCAAGTGTGACTGTTGTTCGGGGGTGGACAGACCTCCTACCCTGACACGTCGATTAGTGCATTGTCCGTTTTCGGTTCTCGAGAGGGCGCCGCGGCCGTCATTTTCCAGGCTTGCGCCCGCCAGGTTTGGGCCCGAGGTCGTTTTCACTAAACCACGTTTTGCTAAAGGGGGTTCTGTCCATCCCCGAGTTGTCTTCTGGAAGGCTGCGAGGCTATGGCGGCGTCGGGTGTCCGGGGGCCGCCTCTTTCGGCCCAGACGCCCGCCTCGATCCCGGGCCCTCGCGGGGCTGTCTCTGCGGAGCCTGGCCTTCGCGGGGCCGTCTGAAGACGCGATCCTCGGGCGGGGGGGGGCTGGCCGGGTCGGGCACCACCCACCAGGCCACCCCAGCCCAACCCCAAGGCCTCCATGAACCCTCCAGTTCCAGTGGGGGGGTCGAGGAGCATTGACAAAAACACAGGTGGAACCCGTACCCTCCCCCCTCCCAAACCCGAAGTGCAGGTCGTCGGGCTGGGTTGGGGTGACTTGGTACAGTCAAACACCCTAGATAAGGACGCGCGACTTTGCTCAGGGTACCCTTGCGTCCTTGTTCGTCCTTGCTCTTGCGTCCTTGAGGTTCCCGTCGTCCGCCGCCCCAGAAATCCCAACTTCGGCTTCCAGGGGTCTTGCGTCCTTACCGCCCGTCCTTATTAGGGTTTCTGACTGCAGGTTTAGTCAGCCGGGAGCTCCCGGAGCCCACGGCGGCACAGGGGCTGGCCGTCGGAGGTCTGGGTCGTCTGCGGCGGATCGCGCGGCTCTGCGGAGGCTCTCCAGGCCCGCTGTCGGCGGCCCGTGCCTGGGGCCATGTGCTCGCTCGTGGACCCCTCGGTGCGGCGCAACCGCCCGCCCATCGCGCGCAGCTCCGCCGAGGATTGCCCGTGGTGACGCCGAGGACCGAAGAGGGCCGCTGTGCATCGAGGGGTCCATGCCCGCACATGCCACCAGCGGCTGTCGTCGTCGCTCCCAGGCATGCGATGCCCCGATTCGTCCACTGCGGGATTCCGGCCGGAAGTCCCGACCCCGTACCCCAGGCCGGCGTTTCATCCCGCGTCGTCTTCGGGCGGTCCCAGGGCTCGGCGAGGGCCCCCATGAGCCGGAAGACTGCCCCAGGCCCCCCGACGTGTCCACGCCGCGAGCATGCCCCCCGCGCAGGGTGCGGTGCGCCGAGGGCGCCTCCCTGCACCCGCCCCCGCGCGAGCGGCAGCTGCCGTGCAGCCGCCGTCGCCGTCGCCGTGGTCGCGTCGGGCCGCTCGTCGTCGCCTCTGCGGGGGAACGCAGTGCCCCCTCGCGGGCCCGCGCGGGGCCGGCCCAGAACCTGGGGCCCATTGTTTCGCGGCGCGCAGAGGGGGGCAGGGGGAGGGGGGAAGGCTTCTTAGGAGGAGGCGGCTTCTTAGAAGGCGCCGGCCTTACATCTACAGAGAAGGCCCGCACCTTCTAAGAAGTAGGGGTGCTTCTAAGAAGCCTTCCCCCCTCCCCCTACCCCCCTCTGCGCGCCGGGCGTCCTGCCTGGGCTCTCGTGGATCTCGTCGTCGCCGTCCTCGCCGCGCGATCTCGTCGTCGCCGCCTCGTCCATCTCGTCGATCTCGTCGTCGCCGTCCTCGCCGTCTCGTCGGTCTCGTCGCTCTCGTCGATCTCGGGCGCCCCGAGGCCGACGGGAGGCGCGCCCGAGCCCGGGGCGCCGAGCCCGGGTGGCGGGGCGCGCAGCATGGGCGGCGGCCCGCCGGGGGCCAGCCCGCTGCTGGGGGCCGCCGCGGAGCAGGCGGGCGGTGCGCAGGCCTCTGGGGGAGGAGCGGGAGGCCGGGCAGGGGCTGCCAGTGCCGTGGCTGCCAGAGAATCGATGAGAGCCCCGAATCGTCAGGGGTAACTCGGGTCAGGGGTAACTCGGGTTCCTTTCCCGGGAATCCGAAGCCGAGTTACCCCGGACCCGAGTTACCCCGGATGATTCGGGCGTCCAGAGCCCTGAATCATCAGGGGTAACTCGGGTCAGGGGTGATTCGGGTTCCTTTTTCGGGAATCCGAAGCCGAGTTACCCCGGACCCGAGTTACCCCGGATAATTCGGGCGCCCAAATCGACCTCTGGGAAGTTGTCCTCTCGTCCTTCCGGGAGGAAGCCCGCTGACGGTTCCGCGTGCCGCGCCCCATTCCGGGAAGCTGTGTTTTTGTCCTTCCGGGAGGGCCGTTCTAGCAGCCGCGGTTTTAGCCGCCCTCGCCCAGCTTTGGAGCGGAGCTCCGGGCTTCCCAGATGTGGTCGGAGCCTTCGTGTCAGGGGGCAGCGATCGGGGGGGATGGGCAGCGACCCCCAAACGCCCATGGATCGCCGATGGGGGCCCGATAGCCCCACCCCGCCCAGGAAGGTGCGGACTCACTATCGGGGGCCTATCGCCGATCTATCGGCGATGTATCGCCGATTCCAGGTCGATGCATCCCCCCTATGCCTATCCCCCCTATCGTTGCCCCTAGCTCTGCAAACGACAGGGCCGTTTTTTATCGGTTCCGTTCTGCCGCTTTTGTTTTGCCAGCTCCGTATCCGTTTTTGTTGCTGGTTCTGTCGCCGTTGTTTTTCGATCTGGTTCGGGTGCCAATCTCTTGCTGTTTCCGGTCGCCATTTTTTGCCGCTTCCATTTTCAAGAGATTCGTTTTCGAAAACGGTGAGAAAACGGCATTGCCGCTTCCGGGGCCCACTAAGGCCGGAGAAGATGGGGTCACAGGATCGCGCCGCATCGCCAATGCATCGGCGATGTGGCTCGATGCAGAGCCCGATTTGCTCCATGCTGACGGCGCTGTTGCATCGGCAATGCGGCGCGACCCTCCGACCCCATCTCCTCGGACCCCCCTAGGCCTCTAGCGGTGCGTAGGCTACGGGGAGGATCAGAGGAGGAAGCAAGGGCGCCCTCGAGGGAGCGAAATTATCAGCGCTGCACGGGTCGGCTCCGATTCCTCATCGGGGCGGCGCGAGATCGTGGAATTATTCGCGCTTCGCGCAGTGCCAAGCGCTGAGTTTGGCGCCCTTCTGGGCGGTGCGCAGGCCTCGTGGAGGATCAGACAAGGAAAGGTACCCATACTACTAACCCTGCACCGTTTTGTCTTTTTGGGCCTCCTGGGACGCCCTCGGGAGGAGCTGGCCACGCGCACTGGGGGGCAGGGGCATAGGGGGAAGGCTTCTTAGACACGCCCCTGCTTTTCAGAAGGTGCGGGCCTTGTCTATAGATGTAGGGCCGGCGCCTTCTAAGGATCAGCCTTTTTCTAAGAAGCCTTCCCCCTCCTCCTACCCCCTTGTGCGCACCGCCAAGAGGAGGGAACAGGAGGAAAGGGACCCACGCTGCTACCCTTGCCCAGCTCTCCCGCATTGGGCCTCCTGGGAGGCCCTCGTCGCCACCGTTGGATTTGCTTCGGAATTTTGAAGAGAACGCACCCGGGGAGAGGTCCAGGGAGTAGCGGTATGGGTGCCTTCATGTTTCCCGACAGGGTTGCTGCGGACAAATGCATGACATTCAGGCCTCCGAGATATGGGTTGGAGCAGCTGGGGTGGGAGGATCGCGCCGCATCGCCGATGCGTCGGTTGTGCGGCTCGATGTGGAGCCCGATTTTCTCAGCGCCGGCGTCGCCGATGCACCGACGACATCGCCGATGCTTCGTCCATCCTCCGGCACGATCTACTCGGACCCCATCCGGGAGGCCTCTATGACGGCAGCGTGCCTGTGATAGGATGATACACATCTCGTGGGCCAGAGCAACAAACGCAACGCTTACGTACTCCGACCGCCGCCCCTCAAAGCGAGGAAGGGCACCCCGCTGTGAACCGGCAGTTAGCTGTGCGGCGCCAGGCCCGCAAGGCAGGAACAAAGCAAGGGGGGACAGATTGACGAAAGCCAAAGCTATGCGACCGATGTAAAGAAGTGAGACAGTGTTACATATCCAAGAATGCGCTGTCCATTAATCCAGTGGACATGTTCGAAGGCCATGGAGGGAGAAGGATGGAGGAGGCGGAGGAGGACCCTCCACGTTGGAGCCGGCTGGGGGTCGGAGGTGGCCCAGTATTGATTCTTGCATGCAGGAAGGGGGTGCGAGGTGCGAGGTTCCCGGATTCGAGAAGGTTATTTGCCCTGTTCTGTCTCTAGGGTTAAGTCGATAGGGTTTAGTCGGGCCTGTCCCTCTACAGGAGGAATATTCAAACATTGTCAAACAATAGTCTGGGGAATATATTTTAAAGTATTGTTTGACTATTGCTAGGCATGTTTTAACTACTTTTGATTTTTCCTCGGAAATCGGCTGGTAGGGGGACAGGCCCGACCTAACTCTAGGGACCGCTTTCGCCCCCCCAGGAGCGTCAAAAATGCATCCTGGGTGAAACACTGCACCTGGTGGACCCCCCGGGGAAGGGCCTACGGGGGACCGATGTTGGACGGATGTGCCCTTGCCCCCCCCGTCGTGACCGCCTGTCTCGGGCCATCCAGCCTTGGCCGCATCCAAGGCGGAGGACCCCCCTCTGCCCCGAAATCCAGGGCAGGTAGCCCTTTGGACGTTTGCTGATATCGCCAGTTGCGGTGTCGTCGTCCTTGTCGCCTTCGTCGACATCGGGCAACCTGTCGACGGCGTATATGTGATGCGTTCGGCGAAACCGTAAGGCTGCTCAGTGCTGCTTTTCAGTTCGTCCGCATTTCCTTCAGTTGCTTGTCGTCCTTCATAGTGCCTCGCCATTTTCGGACCCCACCCCCGTTTTGTTTCAGGCAGGGCTCACCAGTCGGCAGGGCTCACCAATGCATTTTGTGAGGTGTTCTTGCTTGTGTGGGTGCAGGCCTAGTGCAGCCTGTCCAAGCGCTTATTCTTCACACCGAGATGTCATGGGCTTTGTTACATGGCTGACCGTGTCGAAGTATGTCGCCACCCCCGAACCAGTGTTTGTCCTCTCCTCTTGAGGGCGTGTGGTGGTTGCATGGCCTTCTTGTCTCATCACGCTCGGCGCACGCAGCTCTCGTATGCTTGTCGCCTCGCGTATTTGTGTGCACTTAGCTTTGTACCGCCGTCCCGGACATCGCCTGTTGCCGCCAGACCGTTGTCGCGCGGCCGCCGACCAAACAAGTATTCCCACCAGCCCATCCAGAAGTGAACGCCAGGCGAGTTGCCTTGATCAGGGAAGTGTAGGAGCATGCGGTGGAACAGAGGATCGGGTCACCCGTGACGCCGAATCTTGGAATCAGCGTGAGTATTCCCGGGAATGGAATTGTTGAGCTTGCCGTCGGAGGAGGTCGAGGCAGAGGAGAGAGTGAAGAAGGGGAAGCAGGGGAAGGAGGAAGGAGGATAAAGAGGGAGGTGGCAGGAGGAGGAGGAGGAGGAGCAGGAGGGTGAGGAGGAGGTGGAGGAGGACGAGCAAGACGATGAATCTGGGGGAGGAGGGGTGGACGACGACATTATCGAAGATCACTGGAGTCAGCCATGAGGGCCTTCGCGGACCTATCGTTCTAAGAGCCTCCTTCGGCCTGTTGGAGCCCTCTCGCACCGCTCCCAGGGGGAGGATTCGGGGAGCCGTTGGGACCCTCTTTGGTCCTACTTAGCCTCGTCCCGTCAGAGCCCGCACGGTCGCCTCTCGGAGTCATTCGGAGGCGCTCTTGGGCGCTCGTGGGGCCGCCTTGAGTCTTCTGTGGGCCTCCCTTGGGGCGATCTTGGGACCCTTTTGGGCCACCGTGGGGCCTCAGAGTCTCAGCGGGCGCGGGCGCGGTCAGGCCAGAAGGCACAAGTTCTGGGAGGCCCCGTGGTTTGGCGCCGTCTCGGAGAGTGGTGCTCGTCAGGGAGCGCTCTGTCTCATGGCTGCTACTGGAGTGTCCCGCTGTTTTGTCGCCCAGCGAATGGGCCACAGATTCCCCACAAGATGCCGCACGAATGGCCCACTGCTGGCTCCACGAGTGGCTCCGCCAGTGGCCGAGTAAGGATTCAGCGGCGGACATCGCGCCGCCGACCCCTTGGGGCGGCAGGAAGAGTGAGAAGCGGAGTCTGCGCAACGCGCGCGATTTCTGGGGAATCTTGGGGTTTCAGCTTCTTGGGATTTCGTCGAGGGCGGTTGGCGGATGGCGGCTCTGCTCCGGGCTCTCCTGGCGCCATTTTTGAGGCCTCTTGGGAACCGTGTTTAGGCCCCTGGGGCCCTCCCGGGAGCCTCGTGGGAGCCTCTTGGGGGCCTCCTTGGCGCCTCCTCATGTTTTTTCGGGGCCGAGTGCTCGAAATGTTCATTCGGTGGGGCCCTCCTAGGCTGGGGCCGTCTTGGGGCCATCTTGGGCCGTCTTGGGGCCCTCTTGGGGGCCTCTTGGGCTACCTTGGGTCAATCTTGAAGGCTTCTTGGGCCGCTGTGGGCCTCGTGAAAGCCCACGAAGCGAATGTGCTAAAAATATACGTTTACCCTCGGGATTGGGACGATGTTTGCTTCTGCAGTCTCTTGGGACGCCTCTTGGTGGCTTCGTGGTGCGTCTTGGGGGCATCTGGGGTCGTCTGGATGCAGTCTTGGGCGCCTTGAAGCGATCTTTCGGCGACTTGCAGCCCTCTTAGACCGTCAGGGGGGCCTTTTGGGGCCCTCTTGGCCTGTCTTGGGGCCCCCTGAGGCTCCCAGAGTGCGGCCGGCACTTTTGCCCCCTCCCCCCCCCCCTCCGAACTGGCCGGACCGGGCTCCGGGGGGAGGGGTTTGGGGAGGGGGGACCATTTCACACGCCGTGACCCCAAGGGGTCGGCGGATTTGGGCCCAGTAATGACCCACTAATGAAACCTGACCGGACAAGAACGGGAAGCGTCCTTTTGTGCCCTGGGCTTATGAGATATCATACGTTCTTCGCATGCGCTGCGCAATTATGTCGTGGCGTGCGTGCGTTTGCGCGTACGCATGTGCGTCCGTGCGTGATGGTCTGCGGAACTGCTGTGTTGTGCCGTGCTGCTCTGCCGTGCTCCTGTGTATTATGTGTGTTCTGCCTTGTTCCTGCGTGTTCTGCTGTGCTACGTGTTCTGCCGTGCTACGATGTATGCTGTGTGTTCTGCCAAATTCTGCCGTGCTCCTGTAAGTTATGCCATGGTCCCGTGTGCTCTGCCGTGCTCCTGCGCTCTTGCGTGTTCTGCCGTGCTCCTGTGTGTTCTGCCGTGCTCCTGCATGGTCTGCCGTGTTTCTGCTAGTTCCTGTGTGTTCTGCCATGGTCCTGCGTGTGATGCCGTGCTCCTGTGCGCTCTGTCGTGCTCCTGGGTGCTCTGCAGTGCCCCTGTGTGCCCTGCCGTGCTCCTGCGTGTTCTGCCGTGCTCTTGCCTGTTCTGCCATGCTCCTGTGTGCTCTGCGTGTTCTGTCGTGCTCCTCTCTCTGTTCTGCCGTGCTCCTGTGTGTCCCGCCGTGCTCCCGTGTGCTCTGCCGCGGCGGGCAGGGCGCGCGCCGCTGTCGCCTGGGGTAGAGGCCGGAACCAGAGCAGCGACGGCGATGGCGGGCGGCGAGTTGCGCACGGCAGTGGCCGCCCCCCGCCGTCCCTCACCCCTCCCGCGCTCCCTCCCTGACAGAAGCTGTGGTGAACCGCCGTGCCGACTTGTCCTCCGCTTTGTCGACCGCTCTGTCCACTGTGCCTTCGGGGGCTCTCTTAAGAGCCGTTCTGAGGCCCTCCGGGGGAGATTTCAAGGTAGTGCTGGTTCGGAGTCCCCTCCGGAGCTGATTTTTGAGGGTGTCTCGAGCGAAAAGGCCATGTTCCCGGAATCCGCCAACGAGGTCCCCGATGGACCCGGTACCCCGTCTCGGCGCCATCTTGGGCCGTCTTGGGGCTTTCTTGGGCCGTTTGGAGGCCTCCTGGGGCGCTCCTGGGAGTCGTCATCGTCGTCGTCGTCGTCGTCATCGTTGTCGTCGTCGTCGTCGTCGTCGTCGTCGTTTTCGTCGTTGGTCGTTGGTCGTTCGTCGTTCGTCGTTCGACGGGCCCGCGTTGCCCGAGAGAGCCCCAGGACGGTCCCGGAGCGCTCGAAGACGGCCCAAGAGGCCCCTCAAAGAACCCCAAGAACGGCGATATTAGTTCGACGCCCCCCCTGAAATACCAGAGGCCTCGTGAGGGCCGTGTTCGAGCCTCTTGGGGCCTCTTTTGGGCCTCTCGGGAGCAAACTTGGGGCCTCTTCGGGGCCTCTCTTGGGCCCCTGGTGGACTGGGGGGCCTCGTGGGGCGGAAGGCTTGAATTGTCTGTTCGCGGTCCCCCTCTTGGGCCGTTCTTGGGACCGTCTTGGGCCCCTCTTGGGCCGTCTTGGGCGCCTCTTGGGCCGTCTTGGGGCCTGCTTGGGCCGTCTTGGGGCCCTCCTGGGGGCTTCTTGAGCAATCTTTGGGCAGCCTTTGCGGCCTGTTGGGCTCTCTTGGGGCGGAGGAAGCTCGAAAAGGCGAGAACCCCCAAAACAGGAAAAAGCACTTGGAAAACTTATGATTTTTGCTTCGCGGGCCCTCTTGGGAGGGCTCTTGGGGATCTCTGTGTCGTATGGAAAGCTTTTCGGGCTGTCTTGGATCTTTTGGGCCGTCTTGGAGCCCTCTTGGGCCTCTTGGGTCGTCTGGGGAGTGCTTCGGGGGATCTTTCGCCATCTTGGAGGCTTCTTGGGCCGTCTCGGGCCCGAAACCCGCAGAAACCTGGAGTCCGCCAACGAGGTTCGAGATGGACCTGGCACCCCTTAGTTATAGAAAGTTAAGAAGCCCCAGGACCAACGAGGGGGAACCATTTCACACGCCGTGACCCCAGGGGGTCGGCGGATTTCGGCCCAGTAATGACCCACTAATGGAATTGAGTCACTCATGACCCACTGACGGCCCACGAGTGACCTGCTCATGGATTTTGATACTAATGGCCCATTAATGGCCTTCCAACGGTTCGTTTCTTATTCTATTTCGCGTTAGCGCGATCGCAGAGATCATTCGCGCCGTATCAGGCGGTCATTAGCGTGCCATTCGCCAGGCCCGACGGTTTTTTGTTATTTTGCGGGTGCGCCCCAGGGCGGGGACGTATACTTACCTGTTTCCGCTGCTGTTGTGGGCCAAGGCAGTGGCGCCCTATCTGCTTGTGGCGGCGGCGCTGGCGGCACATAATCTGCGGTGGTATAGGATAAACCCGCGCTCTTCTCCCTCCATCGCCATCCGGTTTCCAGATCTCTGTGCCACTTACTTGGTTAGCTACGTCTTGGAGCTACCGCTTCAAACTTGGTATCAGAGCTGCGCCATCCGCAACAGCTCTGGTCACCACCGCCTTCAAGTACAACGCGCACATGGGCTTCCGCCCGCCAGACGACGACAACAAGAGCAACGCGGCAAACTATGTCTTCGACCATTACGCTGGCCCCGACACCAGCGCTACCACTGCGCTTGCTCTCTCATATACCCAGACTTCCGACGCGCGAGGAGACCTGACCGACGAGACGAAAGCCGCATTCTCCGCCGCCACCACTTCGTCGGGCGCGCGAGGGCCTGCGACCGCCACAACGACTACGACCTCATCCACCGTCGCTTGCGGAGACGCGAATGACCTCACTACCTCTCGGCGCCACTTACAATATTGCTTCAACTGCGACCTCATTCACCTTCGCTCGTGGAGGCGCGAATGTTTCTCAACTCGTCGGTCCTAGACATACCCTTACCCGGGGTCGGCCTGGGTGAAAGGGGCCGTCCGCTGGATCTGGCGCTTGCCACTGCGCCCGATCAGCCTGCCGCGCGCCTGCCGTTTCAGCACCCGCGCGCCAGGGCGCAACGACACGCTGAAGGGCTGGTTGTTTGATTGCAGCGACATGCCCTGGTTTGCGTCAGGGGCGTCTGGGGGCGTCGGGGGCGTCCGCGGGGTTTAGGACAGCATTGGAGTGGTCGTGCGTCCCATTTGGAGACAGGCACCGCCGCTCCATTGCGTGTGGGCCTGCCCGCAGGAGCGTCGTTGCAGTCTCGCGCTTCCCCGGGGGCCGCCGCGGCCGCGTTCGGCAGCGCTCTCGCGGGCTGCGCACGCGCCCGAGAGCGATTTCGACCGGGCGCCACCTCGGTGAGGTGCGGGAACGTGTCCGGGGGCACCGTCAACGCGCGTCGGCGACTGCGCCTCCCGACGCGTGCCCGGGCCTGGCTGGGGCGGCGCCAGGCGGGCTTTCCAGGGGGCGGCCCCTGGCGACCGCGCCTGGCGTTCGGGGCCCCAGGCGTTCGGGGCGAGCGCGGGGCTGCAGCGGCGCCCGCCCAGACGCCCAGGGCGCATTTTGCGCGTCGAGCCCCGAGCGCTTGACATCGCGCCTTCGCGGGCGCGCCTCCGAACGAGCTACTCTAGCCGGAGAGCGACCAATGCGCGGTCGGCCGCTCTGCCGATTGGAAGGCGCGCGCCTTCGGCGCCAGCGGATGCCCGGGGGGGACTGCGCCTTGTAATGTTCCATGTGCCGTCGCATCTGCATTTGCGCAACCGCCGTCGGCTGCGGCGCGTCGGCCCCCGCCCCCCGCCACCCCGCTCGGGCAAGGGTGCGGGCATCTTTCGCTCTCGAGAAACTCTCCGCGACATCCACCTGCTACTTCTTCAAATTCGACGTCGTCTACCTTCGCGCGTGGAGACGCGAACGACCCATGCGCTACTGACCCGCAGGCTGGCCGACCCCTGCTTAACGCGGCCCCCCGCGGGAAGAGTTGCACCCCTCCTTCGGCCGTTGACTTGGTCAGGGCCACGCGAGCCATGACAGCGCGGCGGCCTTGGAAGGACTGCGCCAGCGACGACGCGCGCGGAACGGATGCCAGGGGACATTGCGCCACTGATGGGCGGGAATCCGAGGGCTGATGCACGCGCAGCGGAAACGCGCGCGCCAGGTTCATGGCCCACCCTGGTCGGTCAGGGCGCCCTCTGGGAACCAGGCCGCCTGGGCCCCGCCGGCGACGCGGGCCGCGCGTTCAGCGACGCTGGCAGCCGCGTCGCGGGCGGGGCCTTACTGAAGAGGATGACAGCGGTGCGGGCGCGGACGCCGCATCATCTCATCGCGCCGCGCATTGCGTTTAGGGCGACCTTGCCGATTCTACCTCAGGCAGCGCCACGGCAACAGGTGGAGACGCAATATGCGCGAGCCCGTTCGCCGGGCGCGACGCCTCCTGAAGCGCGGATTCGAAGGTAAAGGGCGCTGCGGCCAAAAACGCGCGTCGCTGCGCTCGCAGACGAAGCGCGCGAGGATTGTTTTTTTTTTTTTTTTTTCACTCTGAGGTCGCGGCGAAGGCCGGGGCGCGGGCGCGCGCGCGATAGATCGCGGTCATCGGACAACGGGAAGGGCCGCCCGCAGACAAGTACCCCATTGCCATGGGGTTCCAAATCGTGAAGTGCCATAACTACAACGCAAACCATCCTCGTGCTCGCGAATGCCTGCATCCACCGGGCGCGGCGCCCGCAGCCTCAGATACATTGCTCGCAGGCCCCTGCTCACGCGTCTGCGCGCGTCGCGGCCCAGCTCGGGGAACAAGCGCGGGATGGACAGGAAGAGAAGGCGCAGTTGCTGCAACTGCCTTGCGGGATCTCATTAGCTTCAGTCAAACAATATGAATTTGGTCCAGAACCGCAGCCTGGCCATCCTGCCGCCCCATCGCGCTGGGCGGTCCAAGGGTGGGCGCGCCGGAATTGCACAATGTGCAACGACGACGCATTCGCCGCGTGCCCTCTGCGCCAGCGACCAGACCCGAGGACATGGGTACCTGGAGTATAGCGATCAGCTTATCCACGTCCAGACAAGCCCTCTGATGACGCAGAGGAGCGCGCCACTTGCACTCTGCGCACGATTCGTGCGGCGGAGACGCGGACAGCGGGAGCGACCCACATGCGCCGCGCCCACCGCGAGGAGGACTGGGCGCCCCTGGACCCAGACGACTAGCTGGCCAGGGCGCACACAGCAGGCATGAGTGCGCGCGTCGACGTCGCTCGACCCGCGCCCGGAGGGCGACCGAACCGTTCGAGATCATCGCGAAGATCAACTACTTCATCTCGCAGCCAACCACCAAGGGGGACCAGGGAGATCGGCGCCAACGCCAGTCGGGGCCCCATGCCAGTGGGGTTCAGGGGACCGACCCTGCAGGAGCTGAATGAGGCCAGTCTGGTCATGCGCCCTGGCGAAACTGCTGAATTCGCGCGGGTGCGCGAAGCATCGCCATTATCACAGGTGCCCGGGCCTAAGACACCTGCACCTGCCCAGGCGAAAGCCCCGACCACAGCGGCGGGGAAAGCCAGCAGATCGCCGGGGTCACCGTCGCGCACTCAGATCCCGTCTCAATCTGCAGCTTCTTCTCGATCATCCAGCTGGGAAGGTTTCGAGATCATTGGCCGGCCAAAGACTAGCGGCTTCGAAGGGAAGGCGGAACAGACGCGCGCGGCTCCTGGTGGAGGTGCAGCTGGAGGATGTGTTGGTGCTTCTGAAACGGAGCAGCCGAGAGTCAAATATCCTCGTATCATGATGGTCTTTCTGACATCTCCGACAACGACAGCCCCTGCGCATCATGCGAGGCCAGGGTAAGGGCCGCTTACAGGGCGGCGTTTGTATATGTGCCTGAAACAAGGGCTGAGGACATCGCGGCGCTCAAAGCAAGAAGCGACTGCGACCTGAGCCAAGGAAGGTCGCCGAAGCAAAAGACGAGGTAATTGGTGATCAGTTCCTGCTTGCAACACGTGATGCACGAAACGTAGATTCTCTCAAGAAGAACTTCGAATGTTCAGGTAAATAACAGAGGCCACCAACACCATCAAGACACACGCTGCCCCCGCGCGTCACATGACAAGAGTCAACACCTTAAATCGCAGCCCGAACTTCCAGCTGCTGCTGGAAGAGGCGAGGGGCATGCGAGGTGACCCTAATATTTATCAAGCAAGCGCTGTAGACATGCAGCGAACACTACGAGAATCACGTCATGCCATGCTACGAGACGAGGGCCGTGCCCAACGACATCTAGAGGCAGCTAGCTCTGGCTCTGGCGCTCGGGGGAATCCGACCGCTGCAGGGTCGGGCCCAGGCGCTCGGGGAGACCCGGCCGCTACTGACAGGGGCAGCCGCGGCGACCCCAGGGGCGCAATATCTAATGTGGCAAATGCCCGGTGGGCGTTTGACATTCCTGCCCGTCTGCTGGATCAAGGCGGTCTTCCAGGCGAGAGCAAGTACCATGGTAAGGAACCCCAGAGACAGCTTCTTCCATAAGACGAACTTGCGATAGGTCTCGATGGGCGCGACAACAGTTTCCGCCTGAGCGGCGAGGGCCGTGATCTCGTGAAAAAGATGCCGCATGTGCCTTCGGATTTCGCTGCAAGTCCGACGGAGAGAAGCCGTCCGCCGCGCCATTATTTCTAACCAGCGGAGGCGCGAGTGGCGACTGAAGACCGACGTCGAAGGCGAAGGCTGGATGGACGCCAACGCGATAACCCCGCACCGCGATGGAGGAACATGACGCGCGTCATGCCGGCTCCGCGACTGCGCCGCGGACCTGCTGGCATGCCTCGCCAAATCCATTTCAAAGGTCTGTGAGAAGGACCGGATGGAATGACGTATTTGGAGGGGCGGCAACATGGGCGATGGCCGGTGCGACGCGCGCCAGATGCGGACCAATCAGGGTCGCGGAGCTGGCGCGGATATCGACCCAGACAAGCTCTACGAAATCACCGACCTTAACGCGCTGGATACGGAAACGCTCCCAGGATCGATGGCCCATGGCACATCAAGTCGGGCCCTGGGCAGCACGCATCACGGCCCTGCTGGCGGCGCGTCACGCCGCGGGCGGCGCGGCGACCGCAGCGGCGGCGGCTGCGGCATGGCGCGCGCAATCCAGCGCCAACCACTTTCAAACCATAAAGACATTATGAGGAGTTTTCCCGGCTCAGCGGCGATTGTGCACGTTTCGATCGAGGAACTCCGCGGGGACGGCGCGCGCGATTGCTGGGGCAACATCGGGGCATGTTTAGCGCGTTGGTGCGACGGGAATGTTCTTGCAAAGTGCTGCTTCAAGGTCGTGGACCTCGACCAGAACGTGGCGCGGCGCAGCCCGTCGTCTGGATCCGTTCCCGCCGCCCCCCGGCCGCTGCGCAGGAATGCCAGAGACGACGGTTGGAGGACACTCGCTGCTGTCGACGAACGGCAAGCGTTGGACACGGCAAATCCATTATGAGTTCGCCCACCACGACCAGTGAAATCAGCTCCCGGCGCCGAGCCACCAACGGGAAGACCACCTTAGTCCGAATATCACACGCCGGGACGCCGGGAGCCAGAGGACGCCATGCTACGACGTGGCCCATTGAAAGGTGGTTGACCGAGCCCACCAGGCCGAGTCAACCTTTTGCGACGAGCGTGGCAAGAACGTCTAGAACAACGACAACAACAGCCACAACATGTTCCACCAGCAGCGGCCACAGTTCGCGGAGACGCGATCGACCAACAAGATCAACCGTTTCAGGATCCAAACCTTGGCCGCTCCGACGAGGTACGAGACCGATGTTATATGCCACAACAGGCAGGTGATCCATTCGATGAATCCGATCAGCGACAACGAGCAATACTACGTCCATATGCCTGGTTCCCCGGCCGCGCCGCCGACGATCGCACTTCGCATCCGCGCGCGATGTTCACTCGACCTGTTTTTTTTCTGTTGCTTTTCAGCGCCCACAACGTGAACCTTCTGCCCACCATTATCTCTAGCAGATTTAGCGGAAAAAAAAGGAACGGCCGCCCCTCAATCCACTAGCGAACCGATTTAACAACATATGCATCAGACAGACTGCAGACGAATCGCCGCAGCTATCGGCCACAAGCACGTGCACGTGCACTTCTTTCACGTGCAGCCTACGACCCGAACCGAGCCGACCGAGCACGGCGAACCCGCTGCACCCCCGGGAGCGACCGTGCAACGACGCTCCCGAGCTCTGCCATCTTACATCCCGGACATCCGCATCGCACAACAGGTGACGAGGCGACGCGCGGCACATTTGGAAACGCAGCGCCAGCGGCGGAGGAGGAGGAGGAGGAGGAGGACGAGGAGGAGGAGTACGAGGAGGAGGAGTACGAGGAGGAGGATTACGAGGAGGAGGAGGAGGAGGAGGAGGAGGAGGAGGAGGAGGAAGAGGAGGAGGAGGAAGGCAGCGGCAACGACGGGCTGTGGGATGCAGTATCCAACGAGCCTCGCGCTCCTCAACCCATCCCCACGCATGTGTCATCGTAGTGGTAAACACCACCTTGATATAGACAAGTACTATGGACATCCGTAATCATAGTAAAGATACTCGAGGGAGGGGTCGCTTGAGGATGCGTGGGTCCGTGGAGGAGGTGGAGGAGGACGAAACGGAGGAGGAGGAGGAGGAGGAGGAGGAGGAGGAGGAGGTTGCCCCCCCCCTTGCCATTCCCCAAAGAAGAGGCAAAGACCGCCGAGCTGGAGGCGCTGGAGGGCGAGCTCCACGAGGAACGCGAGGCGCGCGTCAGGGGTACCTTTTCCCGATCCGTGGGCGTGGCGCCCACGCGCCAGATCCACAGATCTTTGATCTCACTGCAACGCCGTTTCAAATACATGCTCCGCGTGCGGATCATGTATTCAAAATGCAGGGATTTTGCATTAAAAACAACGATGAGTTCATGCATACATTTATACATACACTAATCATGCATTAGACATCCCATATTTCAAACCATCCGATGTATTAGAAACTGCCCTGTGTGTCTGGGCACGGTGGCAGGGCGAGGATGGTTGATCGAGGATTCTGTCTCGGGCGCTCTGGGCGCCCTTTGGGGTGCGCCCAACGGCTGGGCGTAGCTGGCAACACGTGTTAAGGATGGGCTCTGGGCACCGGCAGGGCCTTGGAAACTCACACTCCGCCTCTGAGAGGCCGCCTCGCCCCGCAGAGTGGCATTCTCGGAAGTTTTTCTGAAGGGGCGCTGGTCCTTCCGAGACGACCCCTTGCCTCCCCATGACGCACCCTCCCCGCTTCGCCGAAGCAGGGCGGGGCTGTGCAGGTCGCGTCGGAGACCAAGAAGGAACGCCTGGTGCCCTCCGCATCCGACACCCAGCCGCACGAGACGTGGCATCTGCAGCTGGTAGACTTCGAGATTGGGTGGTCGGACGCCAGCCATGGCCCACGCCCAGCCTAGCCAGTGGACAAGCCCAGCCTGGTCGGTGACGCCATATTCACGCGGCGGTGATGCCAGCGCGGGCCTGCCAGGATTTCGACCTGGACAAGTTCAAGGCTGAAAGTCGTCGGCCGCTTGGAGTGGTCCACGAGTAAAGACGACCTCCGATATCGGAAAGCAGTAATCGTTCAATATTAAACGATCCACAAAGTGTCAGAAAAAGCAAGGCCTCGGTCATCGCAGCGTGAGCCTGCGGTGTGTTCCTTCCTGGGCAATGCAAGAGTTCGACTTCACCGACCCAGGACCCAGAACAGGCCTGGCCGCCAGCCAGGAGCGGCGTGGTGCGTATAGCTGGCGTTCTCCCGAGGTGGGGTCATCGATTACTCGGCTTCAGCGACCACGTCAATCTCGTAAGCGGGCTGATCTATGGCGGCATCATCATATCTGTGTGCGCCGTCATGCTTTTCTGTTTGGGGCTGAAGGCCTCGAGCGAGGAAACAGGCGGCACTTTTCCACACGCGGCGCGGTGGTTCGTCTTCTTCTTGAATTTGCAGTTGTTTTTGTACGTCATGCTTGTATTCACTAAGATGCCCAAGCTCTGCTACATCCAGAAGTACTACTACCCACAGCTAGACTACAACTGTACGCTTCTCAGATATTTGCAAGTGGAGCATGCCCTGATGGTGATCGGCATATTCTCGTTTGCCATATGGACGTTTTCTAGCTACGCGTACGTGCTCACTTTCGGGGACAGCTCCAAGGCAGACAAGCCTGATTTCACGCATCAGCTCGAGACGATGCTCAACATGGATGACATCCACGCTGCTGAGCACAGGATGGGCTTGGAGACGTACGTCCCTGTCTCTGGGGCTCTCCTGGGATCTCCCAGGGTCTTGGGAGATCCCAGAGGCCCCCCGAAACTTCCACAGGCCCAACAGCGGCACGAACCGAATCATCTGTCGTTAATCACCGAATCACCGACTTCCGCTGTCCCTAGACTTGCGCTGGAGCGTCCACGATTGGCTCCAGAGTTCCCTGGGAGATCTGTGGATGTCATCACTTTAGTTGGACTTATCTCGATCTTTTCTGGATCCACCTCGGCTTACCTGGCTCGTTCCCCGCAAGGCGACGGGCAGAAGAGTCGTCCAGCCTTTTGGGATGTCACCCGGACCCTCGAGGCCCAGAGCCCTCGAGCCCCGACGCAGCCTCGCCCCCACCCCCCGAGGTGCTCCAGGCCTCGCAGAGAGGGTCGGCGTGGACGGGTCGGAGGATCGCGCCGCATCGCCGATGCACCGGCGATGCGGCTCGACGCGGACCTCTCGGGGTCGGAAAAGAGGTGGGTGATGACTAGGGGGGGGTGGATATCATGGCGAGGGCCATGATATTTCCCCAGATTTTATGGCGCCTCTTCTTGTTTCATTACGTCCCCGGCCCCCCCGCTGAGCCGCGCACATGCCGCCGGTCATGATTTGCACCCCCCCCTCTTGGACGCCCCCCTCTTGGCCGCTCCCGAACCTCGCGCTGGCGTCGCCGCTGCATCGCTCCGGTTGACTCCAAACTGGATCCAGCGACAAGGGGGGTGGTGCCACAGATTTGGTGCCATACGTTTCTGGGCTTGCAATCGATTCGGGGCGTGCAGTACACGTGGGTGCGCAGATGTGCTGCTTCATCTTCGCGTGCAATACATTAGCTGGACCCCCTCAGGGGACCGCATGCGAAACCTACCTCTGAGGGAGGAGGGTGGGGTTCACTTCGCTTGGGAGCTCCCGACCGAAGTGAACCCCACCCTCCCCCTCAGACATCGTGGGGGGCAGGGGTAGGGTTCGCATGTGTGACCCCCTACCCCTTTCAGCTGGACTCCCTTTTGGGTCACCCCAAACCGCCGACGTCGCCGTGGCATCGCCCATGCATCGTCCATGCGCCGCCGATGCGGCCGGCGACCCCACCTGCTGCGGCCCACGCCCGGGAGGCCCGGGCCCCTCCCCGTCTCGGGAGGGGAACAGGCACACAGACACAGTCAGACGTCGATTCCCAGGCAGAGATGGGAAAATCTGGGGTAAGTGGGGGGGAAGACAGGAGCCCCGAAAATCTGCGAACGTATGCAAGGGCTCCCAGGAGGGCGCGAAGTTATTCGCGCTTCGCGCTTCGCCGTCCTCCTTCCTCCTCCCCCTTCTCCTCGTCCTCCTCTTCTCCCCCTTGGGGGGCGGCGCGAGAGCGCGAAGTTATTCGCGCTTCGCGCAGCGCGAAGCGCGAAGCGCGAACTTAGGAGCCCTTGGTATGGGGCGTCCTGGGACTTGTGTCTATCTATTTGTGTGTGTTCGTGGGCCCCTTCACCGTCGCCTCCCCTCGGAGCGGGGCGAGCAGAGACGGCGAGACAGCTCCAGGTCGGTGCCCGGACTCGGGGCCCAATCGGTCCTCGGACCCACTCCCAGGAAGCCTCTGCCGACGCTCACGTCGGGCCTCTCCCTCTGCAGGAGGAATGTTCAAACATAGGTCAGAAATATGATGGGAACGATGTGTTGACGATTTGTGAAATATGTTTGGGTGCTGTTTGACTTTTTCCAGTTTCTCGTTCAAAATCCGCCTGTAGGGGGACATGCCCGACCCAAGCCCCTCCCCTCCCCTCGGGGCGGGGCGAGCTGAGACGGCGGCAGCGCAAGATCGATGCCCGGACTCGGGGCCCAATCGGTCCTCGGGCCCACTCCAAGGAGGCCTCTGCCGACGCTCAGCCACGCGCAGAGGGGGGTGGGGGCAGGGGGGAGGGCTCCTTAGAAGCACCCCTGCTTCTTAGAAGGCGCGGGCCTTCTCTATGCATGTGTAAGGCCAGCGCCTTCTATCTAGGCCTCCGAGATGGGGTCGGAGTAGATGGGGTCGGAGGGTCGCGCCCCATCGCCGATGCATCGGCGATGCGGCTCGATGCGGAGCCCGTGTTTCCCCACGCGGACGTCGCCGATGCATCGCCGACGTCGCCGATGCATTGCCGGTGCATCGCCGATACATCGCCGATGCATCGCCGATGTATCGGCGATGCGGTGCGATCCTCCGACCCCATCTACTCCGACCCCATCTAGGAGGCCTCTAAACATCCCCTCCTCTCGGGGCGCGGCGAGCTGAGACGGCGGCAGCGCAAGGTCGATGCCCGGACTCGGGGCCCAATCGGTCCAGAGGCGACGACAGGGGCGAGAATAGCCCAGGGGAGAGCAATGCATGTATTCGGGTGCGCCGAGGATCGACGTCTTCGAAAAGGCTCCCAGGCGCATGCGTGCAATGCTCGCCCCTGGGCTATTCGCCCCTATCGTCGCCGCCGATCGGTCCTCGGGCCCACTCCCATGAGAGGCCTCTGCCGACGCCTCTCCGGACGGGGCCAGGACGAGGATATACCGCCGCTCCAAAGCGTTCTGGCACGCTGTCAGAGCGTTCCGGAGCGCTCTGACAAGGCCGCGGCGCCCGAGACATCCTCCAGAGGCCTCGTATCTCAGAGACTCGATTCATCCTCGCCCGATGTTGTCCTCGTCCTGGCCTCGTCTTGTCCAATCGGTCCTCGGGCCCGCTCCCAGGAGGCCTCTGCCGACGCAGCCTCGCCCCGGAGCTCCCGCCAGAAAAGGCCCGGCTCCCACGGGCGCCGGTGCTTTTCGGGGGGGTGGGGGGGGGGTCAGAGCGGCGCTTCGCGCAGGGGATGGAGCAGGGAAGGGAGGAGCCAGACTGGACTTCAGTAGTAAAACATCGTCTGGGAACGTTTTTTTACTATGTTTGAAATTTGTTGATTCTTGTTTAGGTTTCGTCCAAAATCCGCCTGTAGGGGGGGGACACGCCCGATCT
>CAUYUJ010020171.1:585504-588004 GCA_963575745.1 Prorocentrum cordatum
CTCCTCCTCCTCCTCCTCACTCCTCCCCTCCTCCTCCTCCTCCTCCTCCTCCTCCTCCTCCTCCTCCTCCTCCCCCTCCTCCTCCTCCCCCCTCCCCCCCCTCCTCCTCCTCCTCCCCCTCCTCCTCCTCCTCCTCCTCCTCCCCCCCCCCTCCTCCCCCCCCTCCCCCCCCCCCCTCCTCCTCCTCCTCCTCCTCCCCCTCCTCCTCCCCCTCCTCCTCCTCCTCCTCCTCCTCCTCTTTCTCCTCCTCCTCCAGGCAGCAGGCCGAGCGCCGCCGCGCGGCCCGCCAGCGTGCACCCGGCCGCGCGGTGACGGGCGCCGGGGCGAGCATGCTATCAAGCAGTGGCGAAGCGTCCTGGCTCGCCTATAGCCCTACCAAACAATGTTCTAAGAACCTTTTGTGGCTTCCACGGAATGTTCTCAGAACATTTCTGGCGGAGAGCGTCTTGGTTTAACACATGGGGCTGATGTTCTAAGAACATTGTTTTTGTTCTTAGAACATGTTTTGGGGGGTTCTAAGAAGACTTCGTGGTAGGACTAAAGGAATGGCGGGACGGTCGGTCCCTGCTCAAATGCTAGGCGGGCTCCGTGCGCACCCCGGCCTCGCCAGCGGTGTGTCGGCGGAGGGCGGGGCGAGGCAGCGGCAGTGGGCCCTGAGGGACGCAGCTCGGGCGGGGGGTGCGCCGGGTGCCCGGGGGAGGGGTCGGGGGGCCGGCTTCGGGCTGCCGCCGTCTCGGCTCGCCCTGCTCCGCGGCGGAGGGGAGGGGCCCAGGCCGCCTGCAAGTGGGGCCCGAGCAGGTGCTGAAGTGGGGTCGGAGGGTCGCGCCGCATCGCCGATGCGTCGGCGGTGCGGCCAGCTGTGGAGCCCGAGCTTCTCCGCGCCGATGGCGGCGGTGCATCGTTGACGTCGCCAGTGCCTCGCCGATGCATCGGCGATGCTGCGCGATCGTCCGACCCCAGCTGCTCGGATCCCACAGGGGAGGCCTCCACGGGGGCGGGGGGAGGCAAGGGGGGAGAGGCGGAGGCGGACGGGTTCGGGGGAACGGGGGAGGGGGATGAGGGAGACGTGCGGGGCGGGGAGGCAGGAGGAGCCGGGGGACTCTGGGTTTCTTGGTAATGGTGGGAAGGGGGAAGGAAGAAGGCGACTGACGCTGGAGGGGGAAGGAACAGGAAGGCAGGGAAACGAGCAGGATGGGGGACTCATGTGGGAGGAGGCGGGTGTGAAGCGAGGAGAAGAGCAAGGTATTACATGACATTGATGCAAAAGGGGATGGGTGACATGGGCCAGGGGCGGGGGAGGCAGGTCACAGGGTCGGGAGGAGGAGGAGGAGGAGGAGGAGGAGGAGGAGGAGGAGGAGGACGGGTTGCTAGCGGGGGGGGGGCGGACAGGGAAAAAGAAGAGGAGGAGGAGGAGGAGGAGAAGGAGGAGGAGGAGGAGGAGGAGCAAGAAGAGGAGGGTTAGTGAGAAAAGGGTGGCGACGCGTCTGGCCAGCAGAATGAGCGCGTGCACGACCTGCAAGCCCGCTGCGGGCCGGGGGGGCACGAGCTGCCCCCCCCGGCGCGCCTCCGATAGGAGGCCGCCGCGCCCCTGGCGAAGAAAAACGCACGCGCAGCCCCCGCGCGCCCCCAATAGGATCGGGGGTGGACAGAACCCCCCAACAGTGACACGTCGACTAGTGAATTGTCCGTTTTCGGTTCTCGAGAGGGCGCCGTGGCCGTTATTTTCCAGGCTTGTGCCCGCCAGGTGTGGGCCTCAGGTCGTTTAAACTAAACCACGTTTTACTAAAGGGGTGCGTGTCCATCCCCGATAGGAGGCCGCCGCGCCCCTGGCGAAGAAGAGCGCACGCGGCGGCACCCGGTGGAGGAACGGCAAGGGCATAAACCTTCGGAGGGGCATACATCAAGCAGTGGCGAAGCGTCTTGGCTCGCTTATAGCCCTACCAAACCATGTTCTGAGAGCTTTTTGTGGTTTCCACGAAATGTTCTTCGAACATTTCTGGCGGAGTCTGTCCTGTTTTATCACATTGGGTTTATGTTCTAAGAACAGTTTTTTGCTCTCAGAACACTCTTGGGTTCTAAGAACATGTCGTGGTAGGAATATATAGGAATGCCGGGACGGGCGGTCCCCGCTCAAATACAGTGGAAACCTATGCCAAGAAATACCCTGCTTGCCTCCAGGGTGCTCTGGGTTTTTGGGTTTCGATGGTTTTGCTATGGAGCACGTGATGTGCCCACTTCAGAAACCAATGGACGTCCTGGGGTCTCAGGGTTGAGTTTTTCGTGGAAGGGGCCGTAATAGCAGGACTAGTGGTAGTAATAGCAGTAGTAGTAGTAGCAGTGCAGTAGTAGTCGTGAATCGTAATAGTCGTAGTCGTAGTCGTAGACGTAGTCGTAGTCGTAGTCGTAGTCGTAGCAGTAGACGTAGTCGTCGCGGTAGTAGTAGACGTAGTAGGTGTAGAATGAGTCGTAGTAGTAGAAGCAAAAGAAATGATAGCCGCCG
>CAUYUJ010020171.1:590504-593004 GCA_963575745.1 Prorocentrum cordatum
CCCTTCGGGGGGCCCTTCGGGGAACCCTTCGGGGGGCCCTGCGGCGCCCTTCGGGGTCACCACGTACCAAGCCACCCCAACGCAACCCAACCCAACCCGAAGCCCCCCACATTTCGGGTTGGGGGGCGTACAAGTGCCACTGTATTTTCTCAATGTCCTGGAGTGCCCCCCCACTGGAAATTGACAGGCCCAGCGGCGACTTCGGGTTGGGTCCGGGTGGTGTGGTTGGCGGTCAGGGAAGGGGAGGGGCTTCGTGGGGCCACTTCGGAGGGCCACCTCGGGGGGGCTTCGCCGTACGATCGACATGGGTACGGGAGGGATCTGAGGAAGAGAAGGTACCGATGCCGCTGCGCTACCCTTAGCTCGTTTTCGCCTCTTGGGGCCTCCTGGCGGGGCTCGTCGCCACGTTGATCAGAACGCAACCCAGGAGAGGCCCGTGGAGTAACGGCATCGGTGCGCTGTGCCCTCCCATGTGCGATCAGAACGGGCACGGGAGGAATGGTGACGAAGACGGACAGCAGCTGTTGTTGGCACTCGCTGCCGGCGTCGCCGCGGACGTGCTGCCAGGTTGAGGCAGAAGGTCGCCTAAAACAGGGCTAGGATCGGGACAAATCGCTCCAGAGCGTTCCGGAGCGCTCTCAGAGCGTTCCGGAACGCTCTGGAGCGGCCGCGGCGCCCAATACATCCTCCGAACCCGCCGATTCTCAGAGATTTCGAGTTATCAGGAGGAAAAGAAGCACACAGACACAATTAATCGGAGATTCCCAGAAAATATGGGAAAATATGGGAAGTGGGGGGGAAGACAAAAACCCAGAAAATATAGGAAAATATGGGGATATTTTTATTTGTGTGTATTTATTTGTGTGTCCCAGTTCCCCTTCAAGTTATCCCGATCCGATTTTGTCCCGATCTTCGCGTCGTTTTATCGCCTGCCCGACAGCGGCCGCTGTCGGCTGCAGACACCAGTTGCCGCTGGGCACCGTGCCCACCGTGGGCGTGCCCGCCGCCGGGCAGGTCCCCCAGAGGCCTCCTCCTCCTCCTCCTCCTCCTCCTCCTCCTCCTCCTCCTCCTCCTCCTCCTCCCCCTGTCTCCGCAGGAGGTGTCGTACATGCACCGCCCTCGCGCCGAGGGGGGAGCTTCGAGGCCACTCGGCGGTGTCTCGTCGCTCTTGGGCCCCCAGGGTTCTTCTCCTCGCCACGGGCGGTTCCCCCCCTCGACTGTCTGGCCAGAGCGCGCCCCTGCAGAAGCGAAGTGGGCACCCCGCGGCGGCAGGTTTCTGGTTCGGCACCCGGGGGCCACGGCCAGGTGCCGCGGCCGTGAGCAAAAACACTCTGGACGGAGGTCAGCGATTCAGACAAAGCGCGACTCAGCAAGTAGTTTCTGATGAGCCTCTTTCCCACCACCACCACCACCAGACGTTGGAGGGGGGAAGGAGGCGGAGGAGGAGGACGAGGAGGAGGGGGAGGAGGAGGAGGAGGAGGAGGAGGATGAGGAGGAGGAGGAGGGGGACGAGGGGGGACGAGGAGAGGAGGAGGAGGAGGAGGAGGAGGAGGAGGAGGAGGAGGATGAGGAGGAGGAGGAGGAGGATGAGGAGAGGAGGAGAGGAGGGGAGGAGGGAGGAGGAGGAGGAGGAGGAGGAAGGGGACCCCCCCCCCTCCCCTCCTTTGGTGGTGGTGGAAAGACAAGCCCACCAGTTTCGCCAGCCCCCCCCACCGCGGTCCCAGGGAGCTCGGCCGCCCGAGGGCCGACCATGCGGGGTGGTCCCCCCTCCTCCTCCCTCCTCCCTCCCCCTCCTCCCTCCTCCCCCGGAGGGCCTCCTCCCTCCTCCTCCTCCTCCTCCTCCTCCTCCTCCTCCTCCTCCTCCCCCTCTCCCCCCTTCCCTCCCCTCCCTCCTCCCTCCTCCTCCTCCTCCTCCTCCTCCTCCTCCTCGTCCCCCTCCTCCTCCTCCTCCTCCTCCTCCTCCTCCTCCTCCTCCTCCTCCTCCTCCGCCTCCTGCGCAGCCCCGCCGCCGTGCCTGTGCAACGGCGCAGCGGGAGGGAGGCCGAGTGCAGGGACAGCGCAGGTCCGACGGCGCTGGTCCGAGCCAGGACGGGTCGCGAATTCGACCTCGTCTTCGCCAGCGCGGTGGGAAGGAGGTTGAGTTCATTCCCCGGTCTGCATTGGGGAGGGTCGTGATCGCGACCTCGTCTTCGTCCGCGCAGCATGGAGGAAGAATAGGAGAAGGATGAGCGAGAGGAGGAGGAGGAGGCGGAGGAAGAGGAGGAGGAATACGAAGACGAGGAGGAGAAAGACTCATGGGCCCCATCTTTCGGGTCTCCTTGGTGCTTCCTGTGAGCCTCCTGTGCCGGTGGACCTCTTGCAGGCCTCTTGGTGGCCTCTTGGGGCCTCTCGGAGGCTTTGGGGACCTCGTGGGCTGTCTAATGGAGCTCTTGGCTCGTCTGGCGCTCTCGGTGACCGTCTTGGGTGCTTGTCTGGGCCGTTTTGGTGCACTCTTGGAGTA
>CAUYUJ010020171.1:598004-668004 GCA_963575745.1 Prorocentrum cordatum
CGGCCCGAAGGGGAGCAGGCTGCCCCGAGGGCGTCGAAGCAGCAAGCGCCGTCCGTCGCCCTGGCGACTCGACCTTTTCCGAGCCGGGCGCTTTCTCGCACGGTTTCGGGCCCCGAGGCCCCCTCACAGATGGATCCGGCTCGAACGTTGTGGCGCAGGAAGATGGGGTCTGGGGCTCTGGGCGCGATGTTCCACGGCGTCGTATGTTGCTTGAGACGTCGGATCTCCGGGAGGAGGAGGAGGAGAAGGAGGGGGAGGAGGAGGAGGAGGAGGAGGAGGAGGAGGAGGAGGAGGAGGAGGAGGAGGAGGAGGAGGAGGGAGGGGAGGGAGGAGGAGGGAGGAGGGGGAGGAGGGGAGGGGAGGGGAGGAGAGGGGGAGGATGAGGAGGAGGAGGAGGAGGAGGAGGAGGAGGAGGAGGCCAGTTTTTGGAGGTGCCGGCCCAGATCCTATAGGCTCGAGGCCTCCGCCCGTGCCTCCTCTCCCTTCGGTGGAGGCCTGCACTCCCTCGAGTCCGCGGCCCTCCCGCATGGGTTCCAAGTATAGGGAGTCGGTGGATCCATCGCCGATGCGCACGCGATGCGGATCGATATGCATATATATATATATATATATATATATATATGATCGCGGGTTCAGGGTCCTCGCCCCCCCCCCCCACCCCCACCCTGATGGGATTGGTCCAGGGTCCTCGGCCCCCCCCAGATGGATGGGGGGAGGAGGAGGAGGAGGAGGAGGAGGAGGAGGAGGAGGAGGAGGAGGTGGATGAGAAGGAGGAGGAGGAGGAGGAGGAGGAGGAGAAGGAGGAGGAAGAGGAGGAGGAGGAGGAGGAGGACGACGACGGCAATGACGACGACGACGACGACGACGACGACGACGACGACGACGACGACGACGACGACGACGACGACGACGACACCGACAACGACGACGACAACGACGACGACGACGACGACGTCGACGGCACCACCAGCGGCGGCGGCGACGACGTCGAGCACCGGAGCTGTCAACATGACGCCAATCCCAGCCACACGCCGCACCCACACCGCACCCACAGAGGGGGAGGGAGGGGGGGAGGAGGACCATGGCGTCACCCCGCACACACCCACAGCAACACACCACACCCACACCACATCCACAGGGGGGGGGGGGAGCCACCACGCCACGCCCACGCCCACGCCCACAGGGGGGGGGGGCATCGCGCGGGGGGGGGGGGGGGGGGGGCGATGGCATTAGCATTTGGGGGGGGGGCCTAAACCCTCGACCATATATAGCCCGATCTGCTTCATGCCGACGGCGCAGATGTATCGCCGACGGCGCCGACGCATCGCCGATGTGTCGGCGATGCGTTGGCGCTGCGGCGCTGCGGGATTTTGCTAGTCGCACGCGCAGCTCATTTGTAGGTGTTGACGTAGTCCCCCTTTATGCGGATGACCTGACCTGACTCGGACCTCATTCTTCCACACTGGGCGCCTTCGCACTCCCGGGGGCCTTCACGCGTCCAGCCGTCTCGGGGAGTGCCGCGGGAAGGCGTGGTCCAGGTTTTCCGCTGTGATGTCTCGTGGTGTATTTTTGTTTGTCCGTGGCCTCGGAGCTCAGGCTTCGCGTGGCCGTGATGGGCGATATGGGCGCGAGCTCAGACGGTCCGCACCTCGGATGCTTCGCCTCCCGCAAGTGCGCCGGGGCGGCCGCCGTGAAGGAGCTGCTGAGGGCGTCGTCCGGGGTGCTCGACGCCGTGTTCAACATCGGCGACATCTCGTACGCGGCTGGCGCCGACGCCGTGTGGGAGGACTACGCGCGGGAGAATGAGCACGTGTCGAGCCAGGTCCCGTGGATGACGGCGGTCGGCAACCACGAGTGGGGGCCAGACTCCAATTGCGAGTGCGGGACGCCCTACGCATTCAGATACC
Source organism: Prorocentrum cordatum (assembly GCA_963575745.1). Lineage (NCBI taxonomy): Eukaryota > Dinophyceae > Prorocentrales > Prorocentraceae > Prorocentrum > Prorocentrum cordatum. The sequence continues at coordinate 599,912 of CAUYUJ010020171.1, forward strand.
CCATGCCGACGAACGACGGCGCAGGCGTGGATTTCGACGCGCATCGCAAGCCGATTTGCCACACGTCGGTGCACCAGAAGGGCAAGAAGATGTGCTCGTACGCCAACGACGACCGCGCCCTGGCTTGGCACGACATGGCCTATTCGGTCGACATGGGAAACGCGCGCATCGTGGTGGTGAGCACCCAGCACGGTATCACCAAGGGGACGGGCCAGTTCGAGTGGTTGAGGAGGAAGCTCACCACCGATCCCAAGCGGTGGCAGGTGATCATGGGCCACATTGACGCGTGCTCGCCCTGCGACCCGCTGCAGACGGCGGAGAACGACATGGCGGACTGCTACTGTTGGCCGAACGGAGGGCCCGTCGGCGAGTATGGCGCCAGCAGCATGAGCGTCGTGCAGCAGCTCGTCACACAGCACGGGCTGCCCGTCGACCTCGTCCTGGCCGGGCACTCGCACGAGTATTCCTTTGCGCTGCCGCGCGAGTCCGCCCCCGCGCTCGAGCGTTCGCGGGAGGCGGGGCTGGGGAATCAAGCAGTGGCGAAGCGTCTTGGCTCGCCTATAGCCCTATCACGCAATTTCCTTAGAACCTTTGGTGGTTTTCACGACATGTTCTTAGAACATGTCTGTTTTAGATTGTCTTGTTTCATCACATCGGGTTTATGTTCTAAGAGCATTGTTTTTGTTATTAGAACATTTGTGGGTTCTTAGAACATTTCGTGGTATATGACTATAAGAATGCTGGGACGGTCGGTCCCTGCTCAAGGCTGGGGAAGGAGGCGCCCGAGGGAGCAGTTCCCACGGCACCTGCGGCCCTCCATGCTGCTGCGCGACGGCCCATCGGGAGTTGTACGCTGGGCCCCGTGGGGCCGCAGGTGGCGTGGAGTCGTTCGTGTTCTGGTCCACTGGAGCGCGTTGCCCGATCGTTTGATCCTGGCAGCATCGCGGAAACACCGCTTGCACCAATAGGCCAAGGTTAAGTCGGGCACGTCCCTCTACAGGAGGAATATTCACAAACAGTCAACGCATCGTATGGGGAATCTGTTTTAAACTCGTATGTAGACCATTTGAAGTATTTCTGGGATATTTTTAATTTTTCGTCTAACATCCGCCTGTAGGGGGACACGCCCGACCTGAGGCTAAGGTTCATCTTCTCAGTCTTTGGCCGAGCTCCTCGAGCTTTCGAGCCCGCGGTCCGCTCGTGCGCGCCCCGTGGCCGCCTGACGCGCGCTGGCCAGGTGCTCCTGGTCGTCAGCTGTGTGTCGCTGGCCTATTTTGGTTCCCATCAACATATCAACAACATCATCACATCATCAACAACATCATCAACACCAACATCATCATCGTCACCATCATCATCATCATCATCATCATCATCATCATCAGCATCATCATCATCGCCTTTTTGATTTCCAGGCAAGCGCGCAGGGATCTGGTCCAAACAGTGATCGCAAGTGGGGCTCTTGGCGTCGGGGGGGGACAGCTGATGCTGTGCAAGAAACGGAGTCATGAGTGACATCGAGGGCCCGACGCACACCATCCGCTGCAAAAGTGCGGTGGCGGACTTCGTCAGGAACTGCACCGGCATGCCAGATTGCGATGCGGGGAAGCAGGCTCCGCTCGTGATCGTGGGCGGCGCTGGGCACTCTGGGGAGCAAATGTCTGCGACACATTGCCAATCCTTCTCCGACGGGTGTGACATTGGTAATGGTATTAACGTTGACAATGACAAATGACGACGATGGTGGTGATGGTGATGATGATGCGGATGAGTGTGATGATATGAAGACAATGACGATGGTACTGGCGATGGTAATGATGGTGAGAAAGGTGATGGCTGAGGCGATTATGAAGATGATGAGTGTGATGATGATGGTTCTGATTAGGATGACGGTGTGCGAAAGAAACGGCTGCGGCGGGGGCCTCTGGGAGGGGCCCCGTCAGGGCATTCTGGAAATGGAGACAAGCTGCGATAGTTCATATAGTGGACGAGGAAATGCAATCGAGATTTGGGGATCGGGCACCCCGAATGGGGTTCACCTGGATACAGACATCCTTCGAATGCCGAACCCCGGCAGGCGCTTCAGAAATTTGATCTGCAGGGGTAGAGTTCACATGATGCTGCCTGATACAGTCGGCCCGGATTAGTAGGTGGACCCTGCCAGGTCAAGGGTACCCTTGTGTCCTGTGCCTCGCGACGCGTGTCTTCTTACATCTTACATTCCTATGACGATGTGGACCTCGGAAGGGTCCTGAGTCCTCTCGTTTGTCCTGTCCAACGAAGGCCGACTGTATCATAGAGGCACCGGCGCCCTTCTCCCTTGTTTCCGCCTCGCTGGACCGAGGCCCTCGCTCCCACGGCCGGAAGTGCCCCGGCATCCTGGCCTGAGCGCACCTCACGAGAGGGATCGGGGAATTCCGCTCTCGGCATCTGGGTGCCGGCGGAGCATTTCGTCACCGTGCCACGGGCCAGGAGGTTCGAGATAGGGGGGGCGGCGTACGCAACGAAGCATGGGCATGAGGAGGTGTTGGCCCAATGTTCACAGAAACCCTGACGGGCAGCACTTGGTATTCTGACACGTCTGCGTCGCGCAGGCACGGTGGCAGATTTCTGTTCCATCAGGTACGGGCACGACGAGGGAGAACCGGGGGACGCCCGAAAAGAGCGTGGCAATCAGTGCAGCCGCGCGCCATACGGGTATGTGGAGCTGGGCTTTGGGGACGACGCTATCGAGGTCAACTTCCGCGGCGTGGCTGGGACTGGCAGTGATGACTACGACACGGCCAGCTGTCTGACCCTGCACGTGAAGGAGAAGCACGCCGAGGATCGAGTGCACGAGAGCACGGCGTTATATATTTCACGCTCTCGGAGGTCCGCGCGCAGTTCTTGGTTAGGCTCCGGCTTTCCCCCCTCCCCGCCCCTGGCGCGCTTCGCTGGGGAGCGAGGGGTGTGGAGAGGGGGTCAGCCCCGACCCAAGACATGCGCGTGGACTACCGAAAGTCAGAGCCCCGAATCATCAGGGGTAACTCGGGTCAGGGCTAACTCGGGTTCCTTTTTCGGGAATCCAAACCCGAGTTGCCCCGGACCCGAGTTACCCCGGATAACTCGGGCGTCCAGAGCCCCACATCATCAGGGGTAACTCGGGTCAGGGCTAACTCGGGTTCCTTTTTCGGGAATCCGAACCCAAGTTACCCCGGACCCGAGTTATCCCGGATAACTCGGGCGTCCAGAGCCCCACATCATCAGGGGTAACTCGGGTCAGGGCTAACTCGGGTTCCTTTTTCGGGAATCCGAACCCAAGTTACCCCGGACCCGAGTTATCTCGGATAACTCGGGCGTCCAGAGCCCCACATCATCAGGGGTAATTCGGGTCAGGGCTAACTCGGGTTCGTTTCTCGGGAATCCAAACCCGAGTTACCCTGGACCCGAGTTACCCCGGATAATTCGGGCGCCCAGACATGCGCGTGGACTACCGAAAGGTTCTGAATACGCCGTGTCCTGGTGTTCTCTCTCAGGAGAAGCCAGCCGGCTGGTGGCCGCGCTTTACGCAGTCCACTGGTGGCCGGAGGCTGGATGACGACTCCTGTCACCTGAATATGCACGCAGTCTTTGACACGGACAGGTGCACTCCAGCGTCCTTTTCCGTTCACAAGGGGGAGAAGCCGCCTGTGCGTTTGATCTGAGGGTGCAAAGGCCCCTCGGCGAGAAGATGTATGTCGAAGGCCTTACGGCCGGTGCCGCCGACTCTGAAGGGAGACGATGACGACGACGACGACGACGACAACGACGACAAAGGCCCCTCGGCGAGAAGATTTGGTTAGCCGATCCCCAGGCCCACCCCTCCGACATTCGTGTTCTGTGTCGGCGCGGACCCGCGGAGGTTAAAGCTCGCATGCAGGCTCGTTGTGATTCTCGCGATGTCCGGAGGCTCGAGCAGGGTCCGAGAGCAGGATCGACCTTGTGACCTCGCTTGGGGCGCGCTCGGCCAGCGAATCAGCCGCTGAGACAAGGGCCCTGCTGGAGGCCCACGAGTGGTGGCAAGACGTCAGAGTTCCCGTCCCTTCGCCTCCCCTCATACCTGGGGTGACGAGAACCATTGATGCACATTGCCTCAGCGGCCTATCAAGATGGCAGAGAACGCGGCCTCAATTTCCAGGCTTTCCAAATGGGGCCAGAGTAGATGGGGGTCGAAGGATCGGATCGCGTCGCATCGCCGAAGGCTCGGCGAGCAGCCCGATTTCCTCCGCGCCATCGGCGGCGAAGCATCGCCGACGTCGCCGATGCATCTGCGATCCATTGGCGATGCGGCGCGATACTCCGACCCCATCTGCTCGGAAAGCCTCCGACATCTGCGACCACGTGTGAAACACACGCCTGCGGATCTAATCGACGCCAGTGCATTATCGCGCATCCACGCTGGGGTTCGCCTGGCTAGAAACATCCTTCAGAGCATAAACCCTGGCGGGTTCTGAAGAAACCTCACTTGCAGGGGTAGGGCCCACACACGGCTGCCTACAAACATCGTCCCAGACATTCGATGCCCTGACCTTTCCAATGCGGGGTTTTCTCAGAAGTCACGACCCTTTAATCCCAGGGCCGGCTTCTCATCCCGAGCCTTTTTGTGGACGGTCCCCAGGCCTTGCGAGGACCCAAGAGGCCGGAAAAGGCCAAATCTTCCCGCATCACGACGCGGGCATGTCTGGGGTTGATTCTGGACTCCTCGATTCTGGGAGGACTCTGCGTCGGCGGCGGGCGAGGGGGGGGAAGTGAGAAGGAGAAGGCCTCCTCAGGAGGCGGCGACACTTCACAGAGGCCCTCCGCTCTTCTGAGAGGCCTTCTGCGTCTACGAGGAAGGCTCAGGAGAAACTTTTCAGAAGGCCAAGGGACTTCCGAGCCTTTGAGAAGGCCCGCCCCTTGTCACTTCCCCCCTCGGATGCAACTCCAGGGAGGTCAAATTCTGATTTTGCCCTGGTGCGAAATCCGGGCAAATCTGGCTTATTCCCGCTCGTTCCCGTTGAATCCTGATCGATCCGGCTGAATCCCGCTTGATCCGCGGCCTGCTCTGGCGTAACGGACCCTCAATGGGACTGAATCCTCTTGAACCCGTCCGACGAAGACCCCCCAGTTGTTGCTCAGGAGGGGAAAAAGCACACAGTCACAATTAATCGTCGACCCCCAGGAATATATGGGACAATACGGGAAGTGGGGGAGGGGGGAAGACGACAACCCCGAAAAGATGGGGAAATATATAGGGAACCCTGGGATTTGTGTGTCTCTATTCGTGTGCCCTTGGGTCCCTGCAGTTGCTTCCTGCCCCCCCGGGCTCGCCGCCGAGGGAGGACCCCTCGCTTCCTTTCTCGCCCTCGCAGCCCTCTTAGCCCTCTCGGCTCGCTGCCGAGGGAGGATTTTCCTCGCTTCCCTCAAGTCGGGCGTGTCCCCCTACAGGGGAACTTTCGAGGAAAAACAAGCAATACCCCAAACATGCCCCCCAAAAGGCCAAACACTACTCAAAAAAGAGTCCCCGGACCATTTTTGGATTACTTTTTGGCAATTTTGGGGTGCTATTTCTTACGTTTTGTCCTGCTCGTCGAACATGTCCCCTCCAGGGGGACAGGCCCGACTTGACGCCTCCCTCCCGGCCCTCGTGGGCACCGGCCGCCCGCGTCGGTCCGCGGCCGCCGCCCCCGAGGGGCCGCCGCCGCCGCCCCCCCGCGGGGCGCGCCCGCGGGAGCCCCCCGCAGGCGCCCCCGCGCCGCGGGCGCCCAGCCCGTGCCCGCCGGGCGCGCGCCGCCGGCCCTTGCCCGGGGCTGTTGCGCGCGCGCTCGCCGGGGGATCGAGATGTCCTCCTCCTCCCCCTGCTCCTCCTCCTCCTGCTCCTCCTGCTCCTGCTCCTCCTGCTCCTCCTCCTCCTCCTGCTCCTCCTCCTCCTGCTCCTCCTCCTCCTGCTCCTCCTCCTGCTCCTCCTCCTCCTCGTCCTCCTCCCTCTCCTCCTCCTCCGCCCTCTCTCTCACCTCCTCCGCGGCCGCTCTCTTCTGCTCCAGCGCGTCTGCGCAATGGGGGCGCAGATCGGGCGGGCCCGAGCCCAATCTACTTCTGATTCATGCTTCCACCTGCTTCTTCCGACCGGCGTGTGCCCGTCACTCCCGTTGTCCCCCTTTTGGGGGGCCTCCCGGGAGGCCCTCGTCGGCACCGCCGGATTCGCCTCGGAATGTTGGGCAGCACGCGCCCCGGTACCCTCGCTTATAGCCCCACCAAACAATGTTCTAAGAACCTTCTGTGGTTCCCACGACAGGTTCTTAGAGCATTTCTGGCGGGGTCTGTCTTGGTTCAACACATCGGGCTTCTGTTCTAAGAACATTGTTTTTGTTCTTAGAACATTCTTGGGTTTAACAGCATTTCGTGGTAGGACTATAGGAATGCCGGGACGGTCGGTCCCTGCTCAAGTTGCGCGTGCGCTCGGGGCGATCGAGACGGGTGCGGAGGGGAGGGGCGCAGACCTCAGAGGAGGAAGACCCAGAGATCCAACGTATTGAAAACATTAAGACGGAGGTTTTTCTTAATTTTCGGCCTCGAGGGGCCCTCGCCGGGCTGCTGCGCGTGCGATCGGGGCGAGCGAGACGGGTGTGGAGGGGAGGGGCGCAGACCTCAGAGGAGGAAGAGGTGCCCGCTGGTCGCTGAAAGTAGGTAATTCTGGTCTGGAGGCCCGAAATGGGTACGGAAAGAATGGGTACAATGCCCAACAGCAGTCCCTGTTCATCTTGAACAGGACTCGCTGTCCGCGCCGCCGCGGCCTGTGTCCATTTGAGACAAAAGGCCGCCTGCCCAACAGCGGCCGCTGTTGGTTTGGGACAACATTCGTTGTTGGGCATCGTACCCGGGCTGTTGCGCGTGCGCTCGGGGCGATCGAGATGGGTTCGGGGGCGGCAAAGAGGGGGGTGATGACTGGGGGGGGGGGATATCATGGCGGGGGCCATGATATCTCCCCAGATTTCAGGGCGCGTCTTGTAATTTCGTTACGTCCCTGGCCCCCCCGCCGGGCCGCGCACATGCCGCCGGTCATGACTTGCACCCACCCCTCTTGGACACCCCCCTCTTGGCCGCTCCCGAGGAGGTGAGGGGTGCAGACCTCAGAGGAGGAAGAGGTACACGCTGGTCGTTGAAAGAAGGTAGTTCTGGGCTCCCAGAGCCCAATCTGCTTAAAGCGCTTTCCTATTTCAAGAATCGATATGGTTCGGCCGTTGCTTGCTATTCTTTAGGCGGGCCCGAGCCCAATCTACTTATCCGCCTTCCTACTTCATGTTTCTACCTACTTCTTCCGACCGGCGTGTACCCGTTATCAATCGCTTCGCTCATTCCGCCGGCCCTGGAGCGCTATTCGAGGCCTCTTGGGGCCGTCTTGGGGGCCTCTTGGAGGCTTTCTAGGAGCGTCTTGGGGCTCCTCGGCGGCGTCTTGGGCTCCCCTGGGGCCTCTTAGGGGGCGCTTGGGGGCCCCTTGGGGCGGGAGGGGGGGTAGTCGATTGCAGCCACCCTCTCGGAGGCCACGATCCTCGTGAGGGGTGGCGAAACATAGCCTCCCCCCTGGGGATCGCCCGGGACCCGGCCGGGGATCAGCCAGGGTACTTTTCGCCCGGGGGCCCCCAGGGGCCGCCCCGCGCGCGAGAATTAGAAATATTGTGAAGTAGTTACCGGAGACCTGAGCACGCCTCTGGCCCGTTGGGCCGGCGAATTCCCGTTGTCCCCCTTTTGGGGGGCCTCCTGGGAGGCCCTCGTCGGCACCGCCGGATTCGCCTCGGAATGCTGGGCAGCACGCGCCCCGGGCGGTACCAGTCGTCAAGGAGTGGCGGAGCGTCCCGGCTCGCCTATAGCCCCACCAAACAATGTTTTAATAACCTTTTGTGGTTTCCAAAAAATGTTCTTAGAACATTTCTGGTGGAGTCTGTCTTGTTTTATCACATCGGGTTTATGTTCTAAGAACATTGTTTTTGTTATTAGAACATGTTTGGGTTCTGAGAACATTTCGTGGTAGGACTATAGGAATGCCGGGACGGTCGGGTCCTGCTCAACGTCGGTTTCCTCAGAGATGGGTACGGAGAGGAGGGGTGCAGATCATGAAGCACAAAAGAGCCCCCAACAACCTTGATAACACGATGAAGACGTGACCTCGCTGAGGTACCCCCCCTCTCGCATCAGGGACAGCAGTCCTGGGCGGCGTGGTCCGATCCATCTGCGGAAGAGACCCCCTTATCCCTGATGTTTTCCGGCTCTCCTGACTTCGATCCCCTCCCTAAAGGGTGAGGTGTTTTTGTTGGTAAGTCTACGGAGACCGACAGCAAATTCTGCTCACTTTTGAACGGAACTTGCTTTCCGTGCCGCCGCGGACGCTGTCCACTGAAGACAGAAAGCCGCCCGCCCAACAGTGGCCGCGATCGGTTTGGGACGGCATTTGTTGTATGGTCGTACCGATGTTCTTCGTATCCATTTCGGGCGTCCAAATGTTGGGGGGAAGGTGCCCCAGACATGTTTCGGGGGAGCGTAAGACCCGGGTTTGCCAGGACTCGGGTTCGCCATTGTTTTTTGACGACCGCGCCTCGGATTTTGACGAGGAGGGGTTTCGTGGGATGTCTGCAGCGGGAGGCCTCGTCAAAATGCAGGCTCGGCCTCGTCATTTTTTTGACGACCTCGTCGGGGATTTCCGAGTCCCCCGTACCCGGGTCTTACGTCTCCCCGAATGTTAGCGCCATGAGAAAATCAGGGCGGGAGGTTTTGACAGTTTCTCAGGAGCAGCGACAGGGGGGGGATAGGCAGTGGAGGGGATGCATCGACCCCAATCGCCCACTGATCGCGGACAGGGGTCTGGTAGCCCCATCTTGCCAAGGAACGTGCGGATTCGCTATCGGGGGCCTACCTCCGATCTATCGGCGATCTATCGCCCATTCCACGTCGACGTTTTCCCCCCTTTGCCAGTCCCCCCTATCGTTGCCCCTCAGTTTCGGCCTCTCGGGGCCCTCACTGGGCCCCGGGACCGTCAACAAACGATAAGGAAAACCAGTCCCGGGGAACAGGATGGGACTTCCAGGGACCGCGCATTGAAAACATCAGGGCGTCCCATGTCTGGGGCAGCGAGACCACCAACCACCACCAACAGGGGATCACCTCCAGCGAGGATGTCCACGATGCTTCCCCGAGCTGGGGATACAGGGATGTGTCAAGCGAGAGAGGGGACCACACCACCATGGCATGGTCCCCCCACTCGTGGTCCCAGGTGTTGGTGGTGTCGCTTTTCCTTGTTCCTGTTGGTCGCCAAGCGTACGCCCGCCGGCCATGCCCAGGCTGTCTGTTGCGCGTGTGGCCTCCCGCTGGTCGGTACAGCCGATGTGGGTACGGAAAGAACGGAGGCCAAGACCGACATTTTGATCAGAACTCGCCGTCCGCGTCGCCGCGGCCGTCATCCATTTCAGGGGCAAGGGTGCCTGCCCAACGTCGGCCGCTGTCACTTCTGGGCGACATTCGTTTCCTGCGTGCGGGCAAGACGCAGGGATGAGGGCCGCCTACGAGTGGCTCTGCGTTTCGGGCCGACCCGCGGATGTAGGTCGGCGAACCTGTTCCTGGAGGAGGAGGAGGAGGAGGAGGAGCAGGAGGAGGAGGAGGAGGAGGAGGAGCAGGAGGAGGAGGAGGAGGAGGAGGAGGAGGAGGGGAGGCGACCCTGAGATCCTGTGCAGGGGGCAGATGTCCAGGAAAACCTCCTTCGTTCTTTGCGCGGCGTCCCTCCTGGTAGCGCGATGACTGCGCGCCGATGGTCGCTTCGACCGACACGGGTCTTGAAGCAACAGGGGCGGACGCCGACGGCATGCCCGGATCTCCGACGGCATTTTTTTTTTAAATGTTTTTTTTTTCAATCCACGCGTCGACTTCGGCTTCCAGGTCTCGTCATCGGGCCCTGGGGCCATCAGGAATGGAGCCGGGACGAAACGCCGGCCCCCGAGAAGTGGTCGAGGCCTCTGGAGCGCAGCACTGGCATGGGGACGAAGAGACCCACAGTATGTCGTGCCCACGAAGGTAACGACGCCTGTCGGTGTCGTGGCGGCATTGTCCAGTGAGCAGGGCTCGCTGTCGGTGTCGCCGCGGGCATTGCCCACTTGAGACACTATCGCCTGGCCCAATAGCGGCCGCTGCCGGCTTCGGTCAGGCAACATCTGCCGCTGGGCATCGTGACTCCGTTCCGTACCCCGTATCGGGCGTGTCTAGCTCGGGCGCCTGACAGCTCCACCTCGGCGTCCTGCGGCGCGCCGGGGGCAGCGCGGCGTAATTCGGTTCATGTCGCTTCGCTAGCTGCGCGCCGCGTCACGCAGCTGCCCACGGTGCCAGAGTAGAGGGCTCCGCGCTCTCTCTGGGCGTCGGCCGCCGCGCCTTCGCACGCCCGCTGCGCGTCAAAGGAAGTGGGCTCTTGGGTCAGAGGAGGCAGAGATGCCGATGATGCCGCTGCTCCTCGTGGATTGGCGCGCTCCGCTCCCAAATTGTGTTTTAAGTATCGTTGCTCGGTCGCTCGGCAAGCCCTCGTTGGACAATCGAAAACGCCTCGTCGGACACTGGAGCAACGCTCGTCGGACACTCGTGGTTCGAGCTTCGTATTGGTGGAATATGTTGTATCCTCCAACAATGCATTACGACTTGCCATCTACGACTGGTCGATACAATACGACTGGTCATATACTACAATGCGCTACAGCATACTGGAATCCATTACTGGTTGTGCGTATATACATATAACGGGGGGCCGGGTCCGGGGGCCGGGGGCCGGCGCCACGACCACAAATGTGGATCCTGGGCGTCATTATTCTCTGAGTTTTTTGCAGGGTTTCGGCGATCCGGGGCCAACAGGGCCCCAAGAGGCTGCAGGGAGGCCCCAGGAGGCCGCAGCGATGGCTCCAGACGCCTTTCAAGACGACTCCCATGACGCCAAGAAGGCCCCCGAAGGCCGCGAAGATGCCCCAAAAGGCACTCCGAGATAGGCCCAATAAGCAAAAATCTTCGATTTCCTCTGGGGATCAGACTAATATTTTTGGCGTGTTTGCCTTGTGGGCGTCCACTGCGTCCAAGACGGCCCCAGAGGCACCCAAACCGGACGAGGATGCCCCCAAGAGGGCCCCAAGACGGCCCACGAAGGGGCCAAGACGGCCCCCGAGGCGCCCAAACCGCCCAAGAACGTTCCAAGGCGGCGCCCAAGACGGGGACGAGGAACCGGAAATTCGCGCGTTTTGGCCCAAGAGACCCCCAGGAGACCCCGAGGATCCAAGAAGGGGCCCAGAAGCCCCAAGAGGCCCCGAAGAGACCCGAAAAAACACCAAAAGAGGCCCCGAAGACGCCCCAAGAGGCACCCCCAGAGAGGCCCAATACGCACAACTTGTTGCTTTCCTCTTTGGAAACTGTTATTTTTTGCGTGTTTGCCTTTTGGGCGTCCACCGCGTCCAAGACGGCCCAAGAGGCACCCAAGCCGGACGAGGATGCCCCCAAGAGGGCCCCAAGACGGCCCACGAGGGGGCCAAGACGGCCCCCAAGGCGCCCAAACCGCCCAAGAACGCCCAAAGGCAGCGCTCAAGACGGGGACGAGGAACCGGAAATTCGCGCGTTTTGGCCCAAGAGACCCCAGGAGACTCCGAGGCTCCAAGAAGGGGCCCAGAAGCCCCAAGAGGCCCCGAAGAGATCAGAAAAGAAACACCAAAAGAGGCCCCGAAGACGCCCCAAGAGGCACCCCAAAAGAGACCCAATAAGCAAAAATCGTCGATTTCCTTTTTGGGGAAACTGATGTTTTTGGCGTGTTTGCCTTTTTTGGCGTCCACTGCGTCCAAGACGGCCCCAGAGGCACCCAAGCCGGACGAGGATGCCCCCAAAAGGGCCCCAAGACAACCTACGAGGGGGCCAAGACGGCCCCCGAGGCGACCAAACCGCCCCCAAGAACGCCCCAAGGCGGCGCCCAAACCGGGGACGAGGAACCGGATATTCGCGCCTCTTGGTCCAAGAGACCCCCAGGAGACCCCAAGAGGCTCCAAGAAGGGGCCCAGAAGCCCCAAGAGGCCCCGAAGAGACCCGAAAAAACACCAAAAGAGGCTCAGAAGACGCCCCCCAAAACGGTCCAAGAGAGCCCCAGGGCGCGCCCAAGAGGGTCGACCAGAGAGCTGGTCCGACTTTCCACACTCTAAACAGGATCCGTCCCCAGCGGTGCCTCAAGCAGGTGTTGCCACTGGTGTCCTCACTTGCCTGAGAAACTCCAAACACTTTTCCGCACAGCGATTCCTGTGTCTGTGACACGCTAGAACCTAAGCGCGCGCGAAGCGCGCGGTATCGCCCCCACCCGGTCCCACACCTCCCTGCCACATCTCGGGGACGCTCCCGGTACCCTTTCCGGGGAGCCTCTACAGCGCTCCAGGAGGGCCCAAGACGCCCCCCAGGAGCCCCCAGAATGCGAAAGGATGGCCCAAGACGCTCCCGAGCAGCCCAAGTCAGCCTTCCGACGGCTCTCGAGGCTCCCAGATGGCCTCCAAGAGACCCAAAGAGAGGTCTGATAGGTGTCACGGGACGGCCCGAAGAGGCCAAAGTCGTAGATGTTCTTTGTTTTTTCCATGTTTTTGGCTTCTCGCGTTTTCGAGCTTCCAACGGTCCAAGAGCGCCGAAGAGCCTCCCAAGACGGCCCAAGACCACCCAAGAGACCCTCAGGACGGCCCCAAGACTGGCCAGGAAGGCTCCAAGACCTGCCGAAGAGTCGCCCAGCACAGCCCCAGACCACCACAGAACAGGCCCAAGATGGGCCGAAGAGCGGCAGCAGGAGGCTTCCAGAGACCTCCAGGAGGCCTCCAGGACCCCCCAGAGGCTCCAAAACCTCCCTGCCACATCTCGGGGACGCTCCCGGTACCCTTTCCGGGGAGCCTCTACAGCGCTCCAGGAGGGCCCAAGACGCCCCCCAGGAGCCCCCAGAATGCGAAAGGATGGCCCAAGACGCTCCCGAGCAGCCCAAGTCAGCCTTCCGACGGCTCTCGAGGCTCCCAGATGGCCTCCAAGAGACCCAAAGAGAGGTCTGATAGGTGTCACGGGACGGCCCGAAGAGGCCAAAGTCGTAGATGTTCTTTGTTTTTTCCATGTTTTTGGCTTCTCGCGTTTTCGAGCTTCCAACGGTCCAAGAGCGCCGAAGAGCCTCCCAAGACGGCCCAAGACCACCCAAGAGACCCTCAGGACGGCCCCAAGACTGGCCAGGAAGGCTCCAAGACCTGCCGAAGAGTCGCCCAGCACAGCCCCAGACCACCACAGAACAGGCCCAAGATGGGCCGAAGAGCGGCAGCAGGAGGCTTCCAGAGACCTCCAGGAGGCCTCCAGGACCCCCCAGAGGCTCCAAACACCCCCGATCCCTGAGAGGCCCCAGAGAGACCCCGACGAGGCTCCAAGAACAGCGCAAGAGAGCTGCGAGAGCCGTCCTGAGAGAGCCCAAAGAGGTAAAATCGTTGATTCCCCATGGTTCTTCTAATGTTTTTCGCACTCTTCACGTTTTCCCGCTTCCATCCCTCAATTATCGAGGAGTTGGGACAAAAAACAAAGGGAATTCCAAGACTTCTCTTTTTTTTATCAAAGTGGGACTCCTACTCGGGGGTCCTACACATCCCCTGACATCTGGCCGGTACCGCGCCTCCCAGTTTCTTAACTGTTTCGCGGAGTCTCCGAAGGCCCCAAGGAATCCAGGAATTTTGGATTCGGGTTAAATGCTCATCCAGTCAGGACTCAGGACAGACATTCGTGCGCGAACCAAGCATATCCATCTCTCGTTCAAGTGCAGTGTGGGAGAAGTAATGCCGGGGTATTTAATTTCATGGCGCTGCAGCCCAGGGTAGCAGCGCCTTTCACGCAGTAGTATCCAGCGAGCTGCAGCCCAAGGTAGCAGCTCATGTACACCGCTGGCCGCTGCATCCCAGGCACTTTCTACTCAGAGCAAGCGACGCCCGCTGGCCGCCAAGATTGTCCCTTAGTGGTCAAAGACGCTCCAAGATGTTTCAAGGCGGCCCCCAGGGGCCACAAGATGCCCCGATGGAACTCCCGAAGACCCTCCCAAATGACCCCAGAGAGCCGCAAACGCAAAAGCCGTTCAGGTTTCTCCATATTCAGTAAATATCACGCTCGTCTCCTTCGGATGGCTTCGGGAGAGCTTCACATGGCGCCGAGGCTCGAGACGGTCCCACAACTTCGAAGAAGAGCCCAAGAGGGGCCCAGGCGGGTCCCAAGGCCTTCAAGGCAGCCCAAGCAGGAAGATCCACAAGAGACCCGTGCATTTCAAGCCAGCCCACTTCATATTGATTATCTTTTCACGCCGGTCCTGAACAGCTCGAAGCCTCCGCATAATCCCAAGCAAGAGGGGGTCGTCGATAAGAGAGAGAAACGAAACGCGAGGACAACCGAGAGAGTCTGGAGGGTTAACGAGGAAGGACGTATAAGGAATATTGGAGGACGAGGTAAGGCAAGGCATTGCATGAGCCTGTCCGAAGAGCACGCGCAGCTAACAACGCCATGGCACGCGCTAGAACCCAAGCGCGCGCGAAGTGCGCGCGGTTTTTTGTGATATAAATAAATACCGCCCCCCCGGGGCCCGGTCCCACACCTCCCCGCCACATCTCGGGGACGCTCCCGCTACGGCTCGCCGAGCCTTTCGGGGGAGCCTCCACAGCGTCCCAGGAGGGCCCAAGACGCCCCCCAGAAGCCCCCAGAATTTTAAAGAATGATCCAAGACGCTCCCGAGCAGCCCAAGTCAGCCTTCCAACGGCCCTCGAGGCTCCCAGGAGGCCTCGAAGAGACCCCAAGAGAGGTCCGAGAGGCGTCCTGGGGCGGCCCGAAGAGGCCAAAGTCGTAGATGTTCCTTGTTTTTTCAATGTTTTTGGCTTCTCGCGTTTTCGAGCTTCCAATGGTCCAAGAGCGCCGAAGAGCCTCCCAAGACGGCACCAAGACCACCCAAGAGACCCTCAGGACGGCCCCAAGACGGGCCAAGAAGGCTCCAAGACCTGCCGAAGAGGCGCCCAGCACAGCCCCAGACCACCCCAGACAAGGCCCAAGATGGGCCCAAGAGCGGGAGCAGGAGGCTTCCAGAGACCTCCGAGAGGCCTCCGGGACCACCCAGAGGCCCCCAACACTCCCCCGATCCTTAAGAGGCTCAAAAGAGACCTGGACGAGGCTCCAAGAACAGCCCAAGAGGGCTGCGAGAGCCGTCCCGAGAGAGCCCAAAGAGGGTGAAACCGTTGAGTTTCTATGGTTTTTCTAATGTGTTTCGCCTTCTCACGTTTTCCCGCTTCGAATCCTCGAAGATCGAGGATGTTGACAAAAAAAACGGAATGCCCAGAATTTATTTTTCCAATGTGGGACTCCTACTCGGGGGTCCCACACATCCCCTGACATTTGGCCGGTATCGCGCCTCCCGGCTTCCCGGGGGGAGACCCCAAGACTCCGAAGGACAGCCCATGACGACCTCAAGGAGCCCCCAGAACGTAAAGGACGGCCCAACACGCTCCCGCGCAGCCCCAGACACACCTTTCCAGCGGCACTCCAGGCCTTCAAGAGGCCTCCAGAAGCTCCAAGGGGTCCAGAAGATCCCACACCCCTGAAGGGCCCGGCTAACAAAACCCGCGAGGCACAAACAAAAGACAGCGCCGAACAGCGCCGAGGAATTGGAAAAGCATGGGGATCTCACAATTATTTTTTTTGTTCAAGTTTCGCCCCCGGTCTACTCTTGCACAACAGACCACAATCCAGACCCCCCCCCTCACCTCTCAAACAAGAACCCATGAAGCCTTTGAGGGCCCCAGATCGTTGAATATCTTAAGAAAATTAACAATTTCTGCGTTTCCGCATTTCCCCTTCTATACGATTCCGAGGCTTGAGCAGGGCCTCTCAGGGAGTCCTTGGACGCAGAAAAAACAACCAAAACGAGATTACATTAGTTAGCCTATCAAGCCTAGCTAGAACTTGAGCGCGCGCGAAGCGCGCGCGATGGTTCTAGTATTATATAGACATGATCACATTCATATATATATATATATACATACATGTATACATGTATACATGTATATATACATGTATATGCTAGGATGTGTCACTACGTACTCACAAGTGACAGTTGCACAGGACATTTCTCCCTCATACTCCTTCTTCCTCCAGCTCCTCCCTCATTCTCGCTCTCCGCCTCCTTCCACATCGGGGTTGTTTACATGAGTTTTCTTCCAAGAGGTGGAAGGCGTTGTTTCAAATTGTCCTGGGACGATGACGGAGCCGTCTTGAGAATATCTTGGGCTGTCGTCCGGGTCCCGCCCTCTTCCCCCTCGTCTTCTTCTTCCCCCAAGACCACGAAGGCTTGTCGAATTAACAACGTTTTTTTTTTTGTCTGGCGAGTGCCCACGCACAGTGTATCTTTTCACGACGTATTCACAACAGTTGCACAGAACGCGTCTCCCTCCTCCTCCTGCTCCCTCCAGCGCCCCCCTCATTCTCGCCCTCTGCCCCCTCCTTCGAAGTTGTTTACCTGATTTCTCGTTCAGGAGGCAGAATTTGTTTTTTTTTTTTCAATTTGTCTTGGGACGGTCTCGGGGCCGTCTTGAGACCGTCTTGGGCTGTCGTTAGGGCCCCGCCCTCGTCCCCCTCGCCCCCCTCTTCCACAGGAGCACGAAGAGTTGCCAAATTTGTCGTATTTTTCTGGCGAGCGCCCACGCCAAGGCCTCGGAGAGTTCCAATTCATACCCTTCTCCTCGACCAAAAGCGTGCGGAAGCAGCACGAGTCACAGGTCTGACACGTCAGCAAAAACGAAGGTTTTGCATCCTTGCCTTCCGATCTCACCTTGCCTGCGATCGTTCGTTGCTTCTGCTTCCCGCATGCGGTGTGATGAAGGTCCCCAGTCTCCGATGCATTGAATTTCTCAATCGTGGATTCTGCCATTTGTTTCGGACCGGGGGACAATCAGAACAGTGTCCCATGATGAACCTATTGCCTCAGGGATGGGGTCTAGTGCTCTTGATCCCAACGGAGTGAGAACAGTACGATACCGGAGGTCTCGTCTGGGCAGGGTCATGCAGGCTCATAACAAGGATTATCGCCTCAGAGCGTTGTCGAGCACTTTGGAATGGCCGTGGTACCCGGCCCGACACATATTCCAAAACCGGATGCTCTCAGAGATCCCAGGCTATCCCAACCCAAGATGTCTGAATCTTGCGTTCGCCATCTTGCCATCGTCATGTTGCCACGCCTTAGAGGAGGGAGGGAGGGAGGGAGGAGGAAGAGGAGGAGGTGGAGGCGGAGGAGGAGGAGAAGGAGGAGAAGGAGGTGTATGATTTTGATCAGGAGGAGCACGAGGAGGATAATGCAGCCAGCCCCAGTGGTTGATTCAGATATGGATGGCTACTGGATCGTACTTTCCGCGTCGCGTGCATGCGTTGCTGGAAGCATGTGCAGTGAGCACGGTGCCGATCTGCCGGGGAGTGTTTTCATACGCAGATGTCGCAATTCCCGGAGTATTCGACCGATTGCAGACATTAGCTCTGGCAATTGTGCGACGCATAAGCTACACGCGACTTCTGGAGCAACAGGTATTCTTGACGTTTTACGTTCTCCCAGCAGGCGACTGGCAAATTTATCGGGGAAGTGTGGGAAGACGCAGTGGAAAACAACGAGGGGGGCAGCCGTCAAACCGAAGATCCGAATCCGCTCGAGCTGGCCCGGTGCAGCGAAGACCCATGCCGAGAAGCACCCTGCTCTGCCTCCAGGGTGCACCGGGGTTTCTCGAGCTTCGATGGTTCTGCCATAGGAAGCGTGACGTTCACACACCAAGCATCAATTGACGTCCTGGGGTCTCAGGGTTGGGTTTCCTGTGGAGTGGTTCTTGTGGTCGAGCTCCTACTGTAGTCAATCATAGATGCCTTCGCGGATCTTCTGACATGGGAGCTGCTTGTTGACAGCTTATTTGGGTCATCTTTGGGCTAGTTTGGAGGCCCTCTTGAGGCCCTCTTGGAGGTCCTGAGGGGCCTCTTGTGGCCATCTTGGAGACCATCGATTTCAAAAGAGGGTCTTGTGACTTAGCATCCCCTCGTCGGAGGCCGACCAATGGCCTCCTGGGGCCCTCTTAGAGCGCTCTTGGGGCCATCTTGGGTCTCTTGTGGGCCCCTCGTGGGGCTCTCTCGGGCCATCCCGGAGCAATCTCCAGGCAGGAAGAGCACGCCGGAAGCGACAAGGCGAGAAGACAAACAGCATTGCTTTCCCTTTGGTGCTGGCAGGATTGTGGCGTCCTCGGCCCTACTTTGGGCAGTCTTGGGGCCTCTTGGAGGCATGCTGGAGGTTATCTGAAACCACATGTGGCTATCTTGTGCGATCTCGGAGGCCATCTTGTGACATCTTGGGCCCTCGTGTGGCTATATTGAGCCATCTTGGACGCTTCAACGCCTCGCGACCCACCCATCCTCCAGACTTTGGGAGAGAGGGTTGGTTGAGAGGTAAACCTCCCGAAGGGGAAGGAGGATGTTGGAATGACAAACTTGCTGAACCACCTGCGCCCTATAGGGCTGGTGGGCGGTGATTCTTGGGTAAATCGTTCTAGTGTTGAATGTTGGTAAACCTCCTTTCGTCTCACTTGCTCCCTGCGCGTCCTCTTGCTTTCCTCGTCCTTCCCGGAAGCGGCAACTGACCGCCCCGCCGATCTTGGTTTCGATCCAGCCAGGATGGGTGGGGTGGTCAGTTGACGCTCCCCGATGTTCCTTCGATTCGGGTCGGACGAAAAGGGTGATAGGGAAATCAAGCAGTGGCGAAGCGTCCTGCTTCGCCTATAGGCCCCCTAAATAATGTTCTAAGAAGCTTTTGTGATATGCACGAAATGTTCTTGTTCTTAGAACATTTCTGGCTGGGACCGTCTTGTTTTAACAACGTAGGGTTCATGTTCTCAGAGCATTGTGCTGGTTCTTAGAACATGTTTTGGTTCTAAAAACATGTCGTGGTAGTCCTATAGGAATACCGGGACGGTCGGCCCCTGCTCAGGGAAAGAGGGACATGTACGAAGTCTGCTGCATGCAGCCGGTTTCGGCCCCGCCGCGGGGTCCTGGATACATGGGCGCCTCCGGTGCCGGAGGCAGCGGCAGAAGCATATGCGCGAATGGATTCGTGAATGCCCCCTTTATGATATCCCTTCCGTTCGTCCGCCCTGGTCCTCTCCTCCCCCTGTTCTGGCCACGCGCAGAGGGGGGTAGGGGGAGGGGGGAAGGCTTCTTAGAAGCACCCCTGCTTCTTAGAAGGTGCGGGCCTTCTTTGTAGATGTAAGGCCGGCGCCTTCTAAGAAGCAGCCTCCTTCTAAGAAGCCTTCCCCCCTCCCCCAACCCCCTTGTGCGCGCCGCCAACTGTTGTCGATCCTCGAGGTCTGGGTAAGTTGGCCACCTGGCCTCAAGGTGCCTTTCAGCGTACGCGCACGCGCACGCGCACGCCCCTCTGGGTGGAGCCGGCGCGCACGCGGTTCGGGCCGATGGCGCGCCGCCCCAGCAGCCTCCTCGCGCGAGCCGGAGCTTCCGACGGCGACGGCGACGAGGACGACGAGGACGACGACGACGAGGACGACGTCGACGACGACGACGACGACGACGACGACGACGACGGGTGTCAGTCCTTCCAGGGCGGTTCTGGGCCCAGACCTCAAAACATTTTTCAGGAGGGGAAAAAACACACAGACACAATTCATCGTCGGTTCCCAGAAAAATGTGGGAAAAGATGGGAAGTGGGGGGGAAGACAGAAGCCCAGAAGATCTGGGAAAATATGGGGAATCTTTTCATTGGTGTGTATTTCTTTGTGTGTGTCCCAGGGCCCCTTCAACACTGGCCAAGAGCAATTCGGCGGAGCCTCCCCTACGTAGTCGGCCTCTGTGGGGCCTCCCCGTGCGCCAGGGCCGCGAGCCAGGCTGCGCGGGAGGAGACGCAGGCCTTGGGCAGTGCGCCGGGACTTCCCGGGATACCGCACTGGAGCAGCTCGGCGAAGGGCCCACTGCTCCCAGACCCCCTCGAGTCATGAAAAATCACGACGGCAGGTTTTTTGCTATTTTCGGCCTCTGGGGGCCCTTACGGGCCCTCGGGACCGTCAAACATCGATTCAGGAGGAAAAACCGGTCCCGGGGAATGGGTCCAGACCGCTGGGAATCGACGTCATGAAAAAATCATGACGTCGGGGGTCTGGGCTTGGTGAAGCTGTCGGATTGTGTGTTCCCCCAGCCGCTGCGGAAAGCTCTGCAGGAGCATTCGGGGGAGGAGGAGAGGGGAGAAGGAGGCGGAGGATCCGGAGGGGGAGGCGGAGACACCTTCGGGGCTTCCGGAGGCCCTCCCAGGGTCTCCTGCTGGCTTCCCGAGATCTCCTCTGGCTGCCGTTTGGGGTGGGGCGTCTTGGCGGCCTCTCGGGGTCCTCTTGGGCCGCCTTAGGGGTCTCGCTGTCCGTCTGCCGCCTTCTCGGGTCGTCTTTGGGAACTCGTTGCGGCTGTCTTGGAAGTATATTGGGCCGTCACGGGGTCCTCTTGGGGTCGTCGTGGGAGTTTCGTGGGCCGTTCTGAGGTTCTCTTGGGGACATCTCGGGGCCCTGTTGGGTGCTTCTGGCGCCATGTTGGGGTGCTTCCGGCGCTGGGGCCGCCGTGGGCTTTTGGATACCCCGGGTCGCGAGAGCGCCCCAATCGTTCCACTGCCAACGGGAGTGCAATGGCTTTGGCTCAGCGGCACCCCAGCATACTTATACTATGTGTGCGTCGCCCCCCAGGGGCGACGCGCGCACCGAGAAATCTCAGACGTGGCGGGCGCTTTCTGGCCACACCGCTCGGGAAGCGATACACCACAGTATGGGTATACTATCTGTTCGGGTCGGACGCGCGCCTCCAATTCGGACATATAGCACCGGTACGTCTCTGCGCGTCCCGTTGGAGGGCCTCCTGGAGCCCTCTTGGCCCTCTTGGGGCAGCATCGAGAGCCTTCTGGGCCGCCTCGAGTTGGCCAGGGCCGTCTCGGGGCCATCTCGGAGCCTCGACCGAGGCCGCTCTGGGGCCGCCTCGGGCGGGGAACTCCAGCGGCGTGCTGCCCGCCGGGGCCTCTGCCCGCTCGGCCGGCTGGAGCAGGGTTCGTTTCGATTCCTCCGATTCGATTCGATTCGATTTCGATGGATTCCGATTCCGATTCGATTCGACTTTGGACTCCGACTTGGGTTCCGACTTCTCAATGGAGGCCTACTAGCCTGCCGATTTCTGCCGATTCGACTTCTTCGGACTTGGCTGCCGATTTCTGCCGATCCGACTCATTTCGATCGCCGATCCGACTTGTCGATTCGATTCTGGGCTCTCCTGCCGGAGCGGCCGAGGCCCCGCTCCCACGAGGAAAGAAACCACACGAGCAGAAGTTTGTGGCGCTCCGCGCGGGTTTCTCGGATCCGCGACTGGGCCCCCCCGCGGCGCCCCCGGCGCCGCCCCTGGCGCGCTCCGCGCGCCAGTTTATGTGTATGCGTTTTTTGTTATTCTTCTTCTTCTTCTTCTTCTTCTCCCATTGTTTGGGCATGTTCTGGCGGGGAGGGTTCGGACGCTCGAGGGCCGGCGCGCCAGCAGCCCTGCTCTTGTATCGAGAAAGCCGCGCGCCCAGCGTGGAGGGCCCGAAGGCGGCCCGAGGGGCTCCCAGGATTGCGCGAGAGGGTCTCGAGGCGCGTCAGGCAGGTCGACACGGCCAGTCAGAGTCCCGAATCATCAGGGGTAACTCGGGTCAGGGCTAACTCGGGTTCGCTTTTCGGGATTCCGAACCCGAGTTACCCCGGACCCGAGTTACCCCGGATAGCTCGGGCGTCCAGAGCCCAAAAATCATCAGGGGTAACTCGGGTCAGGGCTAACTCGGGTTCGCTTTTCGGGATTCCGATCCCGAGTTACCCCGGACCCGAGTTACCCCGGATAGCTCGGGCGTCCAGAGCCCCAAAATCATCAGGGGTAACTCGGGTCAGGGCTAACTCGGGTTTGCTTTTCGGGAATCCGAACCCGAGTTACCCCGGACCCGAGTTACCCCGGATAGCTCGGGCGTCCAGAGCCCCAAAATCATCAGGGGTAACTCGGGTCAGGGCTAACTCGGGTTCGTTGTTCGGGAATCCAAACCCGAGTTACCCCGGACCCGAGTTACCCCGGATAATTCGGGCGCCCAAGCCAGGCGGGTTACGACTGCCAGGTAGGCTCCAACGGCCAGCTGCGTGAAAGCGGCCAATCGAGTTATACCGGCCAGGCGAGTCAGAACGGTCAGGCGGGTTTGGACGGCCAGGCGGGTCAAAATTGCCAGGCAAGCGAAAATTGCCAAGGATGTCAGCGCGGACAGGCGGGTTTGACTGGCCGCGTCGATGAACATAGCTAGTCACACGGTCTAAACAGCAATGCGATTTTTAGCGGACATTCAGGTCAAGACGGTTCGAGAGGACCCGAAGACAGCCCGAGAGTCTCCCGAGACGCCACATAATGACCCCAATATTGTCGACGGATGAAACAAGGGCGAGGGGAAGGGAGGAAGTACGAGGAGGAGACACGGACAAGCCAGCGACGTCGCGCCATCCCAGAGTAAGCTGCAAAAGAGCGGTGTCCTTCCCTGTGCCAAGTCAGCCTCGTGGCCTCTGGCCCCTCCCGCCCCCGTGCCTGGAGAGGAGGCACGAAACGGACAAGCGGGCACACCCGCGACACCGCGCCGTCCCCAAAAGTGGGCTGCGCTTTCCCTTCCTGTGCCGCGCAGGCCTCGTGGCCTCCGGCCCCTCCCGCCCCCGTTGTGCCGAAACAGAAACATGCGGAGCACAGAGGCAAGGAGTGGGAGGAGGGAAAGGAGGAGGAGGGAGGGGGAGGAGGAGGAGGAGGAGGAGGAGGAGGAGGAGGAGGAGGAGGAGGATGCCCGGGTCGTGGACCGGGGGCCTCTCCGGAGGCGCACCAGCGGCCTCTCGGGCGGCCTCTCGGGGTGGCCCACGGTGGGGGCCCGGGCCAGGAGACGCCCTGCTGTGCCTCCGGGGTGCCCCCGGGTTTTTCTTCGGGCGTCGATGGCTTTGCGGCGGAAGGCGCGACGTTCCCACACCAGGAGTCGGTCTCTTGTCAAGGGCTCCCCCGAGGGCGCGAAGTTATTCGCGCTTCGCGCTTCGCGGTCCTCGTTTCTCCTCCCCCTCCTCCTCGTCCTCCTATTCTCCCTTTGGGAGGGCGGCGCGAGAGCGCGAAGTTATTCGCGCTTCGCGCAGCGCGAAGCGCGAAGTTGGGAGCCCTAGCTTGTGGTCGGTCCCCTACGGTATTGGATGGCTCCTGGAGGCTTCTGGAGGGCTTCTTGGGCCCGGGAGCCTCTCAAAGCGGAGGGCCCGGGAAGCCAGCTCGTGTGCCCCCTCTTGGAGCCCTCTTTGGCAGTCTTGGGGGCACATCGGGCCGTTAAAGGGCCCTCTTGAGCCGTCTTTGGTTTTTCTTTGGTGCGTTCTGGGCCGTCGTGGGGCGATCTTGGAGACCTCTTGGGCCGTCTTGGAGCGTCGGAAGCCCAAGAGCAAGAGCGCTAAAACGTTACAGACACTTATGGGATATCAATGACTGTCTGTCTCTAGGGGCCCCCCTGAGCGTCCTCCCAAGGTTCTCTTGGGGCGAGAGCCCCTGGGACCGTCTTGAGACCATCTTGGGCGGTCTCGGGGCGATGTGAGGCCAGCTCGGGGCCCTCCTGGGCCGTCCTGAGGCCCTCTCGTGACCCTCCCGGCCTCTGGCCTCGGGGCCGGTCGCACGGGGAATGCCAGCCGCGCCCAGGCATTTCCCGAGCACCTGGGCGCCGGGGCCCCTAGACAGTTGGGGCCCTGAAGAAGGAACCCTTTTCGTTGGGGAGGGGCTCCGCGTTCCTTAAGTGTTTCACAGCTTGCCTCAGGCTTTCCTTATGTTTGGAACAGGAGATCGAAGGTTAACTTATGGAAAAAGGGGCCTCGTTCCTTATTTAGGGTTCCTTAGGTCAACGCCCCGACTGTACTGCAGCCCCTGTCACCGTCACCAGGCGGGAGCCCTGGGGCTCCCCGCCTCGTGCGCGGGAGGCACGGCGGCGGCGGGCAAGGTGAGAAGCAAGGCTGGCGCGGCGTGAGAACCCAGGGCCCGCCGCCCCCGGACGCGCGGTGCCTCGGCTAAGGGGGCCACATCCTTGTTCCTTATTAGAATATACCCCCACCTACGTCGTATTCCGGCCGATAGCGACCCAATCTGGGACCTCCCATCCGGACTATTAAAAATCAATACAAAGTGGCCGTTTTCTTTCTCAACATCGTCTTTCTTGTCGTCGACGATGCGAAAAGCATGGCAGGAATGGGACGCGGCGCACATCGCGCGCGGTAGTCAATTTGGGCCCGCCCATCCGGACTGTAAACAATCAATACAAAGTCTTCGTTTTTCCATCTCAGCATGGCCTGCTTTGTCGCCGACGGTGCGAAATATGTGGCAGCAGTGGGACGCGGCGCACATATGGGACGCGGCGCGCATCGCGCGCGGCCGTCAATCCGGGCCCGCCCATCGTGATTGTAAAAAATCAATACAAAGTCTTTGTTTTTTCCTCTCACCATGGCCTGCCTTGTCGCCGACGGTGCGAAATATGTTGCAGGAATGGGACGCGGCGCGCATCGCGCGCGGACGTCCATGCGGGCCGCGGGCCCTCCCATCCTGATTGTAAAAAACAATACAGAGTTGCCGTTTTTCCTTTCATCATGGCTTGCCTTGTCGTCGACGATGCGAAATGCGTGGCAGGAATGGGGCGCGGCGCACATCGCGCGCGGACTTTTGGGGCAACCCCAAGGCGGGAGGGGCCACCTTACTTGTCAGAAGCAATGCCATGCTGATTTTCGCTCACATAGCTGTTCTTGTCGTACACCCCGCAAAAGTGCATGGCAAGAATTGGGCGCGGCCCCCCCCCCCGCTCGAAGTGAATGAAATGACATTCTCGCTTGGGCGCCGAGCGAAATTTTCTCAAAGTTGCGCTCCCGCTTTGGCTCGGCGCACGTTTTTAGCTCGCCAATTCATTGGGCGCTGGGGCGTTCCAGGAGGCCCTGGGGTGACGAATGCCTGGGAAGTTTTTGCTTGTTCAGGCTCTTGGGGGGCCTCCTGAGTCTCCCCGCGGCTTCTTGGCGCTACGGCCTTCTGGAGGCCATCTTGGGCGTCTTGGAAGCGATCTTTCGGCGACTTAGGGCTACTACTACTACTACTACTACTACTACTACTACTACTACTACTACTACTACTACTACTACTACTACTACTACTACTACTACTACTACTACTACTACTACTACTACTACTACTACTACTACTACTACTACTACTACTACTACTACTACTACTACTACCACTACGCGCCAGCACCCAGTTGCGCCAGCATTGTTTCTTATGTTGTGGGAGGGCGGAACGTGTCCGTTGTTCCTTTTCAACATGGCCAGTCTTGTCGTCGATGTTGCGAAATTCGTGGCGGGAATGGGACGTGGCGCACACCCCGCGCGGACGTCAATGCGGTGTCTTGGGGTATCCTCCACTCGCACTGAAAGGCCCGCGCAACCTCCAGTTGTGCCATCACTGTTTCTTATGTCGTGGGAGGGCGGGTGGGAATGGGCATGCCATGCTTGACTCGCTCGAGCTGGGTAGCTTGATGCGAACCCTACCCCGACACCCCCACGATTCCCAAGGAGGAGGGTGGGGTTCACTTTGCTCGGTCCAGGGCGGGCTCGGCGACACGCCGCGTGGAGAGTGTTTGGTACCCTCTGGACCACGGCGCGCGCTACGCCCTCTACCTCCCCCCGCCCCTCCCCACCCCCAGAAGGTGACGCTCCCCCCCCCCCCCAGCGCGCCCCCCGGCACTGCCGCAGCGCGTCCGGGCGCCACAGTCTGGGGGGGGGGGGGCCCTGCGTATGGCACCTTCCGGTCCCCCCCCCCCTCTTCTAAAACGACGCGAAGATCGGGACAAAATCGGATCGGGATAACTCGAAATCTCTAAAAATCGGCGGGTTTGGAGGATGTATTGGGCGCCGCGGCCGCTCCAGAGCGTTCCCGAACGCTCTGAGAGCGCTCCGGAACGCTCTGGAGCGATTTATCCCGATCCTAGCTCTGTTTTATCTTCCCCCACAGTGACGCTCGTCATGGCCGCGGATTGAAGCAATGCGCTCGTGGCGCCCCGATGCCGTTCTCGCGGCGCCGCGCGGCTGCCCACCCCTCCCCCACCCCTGGCGTTGAGTCGGGCCTGTCCCTTCCACAGGGGGAATATTCAAAAATACACCTTAGGCGATGTTTTCGTCCAGAGTCTCGATTATTCTTAACTTTTCAGTGTAAATCTCAAGATTTTGACAGAAGTCCTGGATTTTCTTTAATTTCTGAGACTATGAATTTCTTAACCCATGATTTCTTAAGCATCTCGCAGGGTGTAGTCAACAAATAGTCTGGGACGAATTTTTCTAGTATGTTTTGACCAGTTGGGGGCATTTTGGGGGTATTTCCATTTTTGTCGTCCGAGATCCCTTTGTAAAATGGAACAGGCCCGACCTAACCCTGGCGGTGCAGGGAGCCCCTGCGAGGAGCCGCCGGCGGTGGCGCCCTTGCCGCGGCGGCCTTCGAGTGCGGGTCGGACGTGGACCTCGGCGCGAACGCCTCGATTCTCGGCAGGAATCGGACGGGTCTAGGATTTAAGTCGGGCATGTCCCCCTACAGGAGGAAGGTCCAAGAATACTGCAAAAATGGTCAGGTGACGATTTTTAGGTTTTTTGTTGTTTGACTCATGTTTGATTGTTTTTGGGTAGTAGTTCGTTTCCTTTCGAATTTGCCTGTAGAAGGACATGCCCGACCTAAGGCTAGGATGAGGATAAATCCGCTCCAGAGCGTTACGGAACGCTCTCAGAGCATTCTGGAACGTTCTGAGAAGGCCGCGGCGCCTGAGGCATCTTCCAGAGTCGCGGGATGATGAAGATTCTCGATGTATCCTCACTCGATTTGATCCTCGTCCTGGCTGTGCCTTAGGAAAGGGGTCAACATCGACGACTCGACCATGCAGTGCGCGAGGGGGGGGGTCGGGGACGCATGGGTGAGAGGGAGGGGGCAGGCAATGGGGCGGAGAGAGGAGGGGCGGAGGGAGCATGGTGGAGGGAGTGGGGGAGGGAGCGAGGAGGGGGGGGGAGGCAGGGAGGACGAGGAGGAGATAGCGAGGAGGAGTAGGACGAGGGAGGAGGCCGAGGAGGCCTTGTTGCGACGATCGTGCCCCCTACGGCCCCAAGATGTAACCGACACGCGCTAGATTTCCAGGTCTAGCTGCAGCAGTGATGTCGGTCCCTGGGGGGCAGGGTCTCAGGGGCCGCCTGAGGAGTTCTCGTCGCCTCGGCTGGATTCGTGCAGCGCGCCCGAGGATGGGTCCAGTGGTCATGGCGAGGGAGAGATGATGAGAATGCCGAGGACGCAGAGGAGGACGCAGAGGAGGAGGAGGAGGAGGAGGAGGAGCAGGTGGAGGAGGAGGAGGATGAGGGTCATATTGATGAGGATGATACGGGATGGGGAAGATAAGGAGGAGAAGGTGGAGGATGAGGTGGAGGATGGGGGGGAAGGGGAAAAGGAGGAAGTGGATGTGGACGATAGGAGGCGGGTTGATAAGGTGGACGGCTGGGGAGGATCAGAGGAGCAGAGAGGTGGTGCACCTCGCAGATCGCCGACGTCTGGCCGAACGTCGCCGGCTCCCACTTGTCGTCGATCCGCCTGTTCAAGGCCTGTAGTGACTCCTTGGGCCGTTGTTCTTTGTCCTCCTCACCCTCCTCCTCTTCTCCCTTCTCCTTCTCCTTCCCCTCCTCCTCCTCCTCCTCCTCCTCCTCCTCCTCCTCCAAGCCTTTCCTCATGCATAACTCTTCCCTGTCGCACCCCGGGTCCAGTCGAATGGACGGGCTGGGCGTTCCGCTGGAGACTTCCTTGCCACTGACGACCCTGAAGCTTAACATTCGCAAGAGTTTTTCCGGGTGGAATGCGGCCCGGTTTTTTTAACGTCGTTCTCGCCTCAGCGCGGCGCACACGTTTAAACATGTTGCAAGAGATTCACGGACGCATGTCGTTTTTTTTTCAAAGTGAGGTTCTCGCCTCAGCGCCGCGCATAGTCGTCTCAAAAGTTCGCACGCGTTCCACGGATGTAAGGCGGCTCCTTTTCAACGTGAGGTCTCGCATTCGTGCGGTGCACATTCGTAGCAAGAGTTCGCAAGAGTTTCAAGCATGTCCCCGCAGTCTCAAGATTCTTTTCTATCTCTTCAAGCAAACACCTTTCCGCAGACACCACAATCCCATCTTCCATTACCTTCCATCCGATATGGTTTGCTCTATACGTTTGGTTGCTTGTTCTCGTGGAGGTATGTCGTCCCCGACTACGTCAAAACACATTCGCATGGCAGGCACACCCGTCAAGGACGCTCTGCAGCTTCTCGCGGGGAGAGCGAAGCAACGCAATATCCACAGCCCACTACATGAGATGGGCGGGCCTCTCCGGCGAGGCCTTCCCCGAGCCCGCACCTCTACTTCAACGTCGATTCCAGGACATATTGGCGGCCGCGGCCAGACCCGACCCAGGAAAACTCGGACAAGGAGGCTAAGGAGGAGGATCTGGATCGGCCACTTCGCGCAGCATCAACAGGGAGGAATGAGCTGCCGATGCGGAGGGGCTCACAGTGGGACAACTTAAACAGATATCCCGTGAACAGCTCCAATGATTCAAAACGATTTCCTGGCAATAAAGCAAGGCGGAGTTGCATAACAACAACTACGCACGGTCCCGGGGGTGACAGCGCTTGAGACCCAAACGTCATACCCGGTTTCTGCAGGTACCGGGTCCGCACGCAGCATGGGCAGCACCATGGAGGCGAATATCAACGAGTTCGAACGCCAGATGGCGGTACTTACCACGAACCAGCACCACAATTGCAACGCGGTCGTTGGAGGCCTAAGTGTTTTTTTCTCAGCATGGATGAGGCCGTGGATTTCCTTAAACATCAATTTGAGCGTTCCAAGACGCCAGAGCACATCGATGTTTTCACGAAGGGCGAGTTCAACAACATGCTTTAATGAAGTTCGACGATACGCAGGCCCGGGACAGTTTCGTCAACGTTATTGGGAGGGCGCAGATCAGCCACACTGCGGATACAGCATGAAACCGGGCCGACCATCTTGTTGAGAAGCGGACCCCAAAGAGTTGATTCAATTCGGTTTATGGAAGCAGTTTTTCGCCTGGGGCGTGGTCCTTCTGGGCGTTCCTTCCCTGCAGGGGGCCATTGCCCTGGGGCGCGGTCACCCTATGCCGCGAGGGCTGGGGCTGGGTGGCTGTCCGTGATGCTTAACCCACGGGGTTGCCCTACCCAGTGAAAGAAAGGCCGGACGGTCACATAGGGGGGGCGGTCGTGGGTTTCTCCATCGCCGCCGAGCTCACCCATCTCATGGGGAGGTGGCCAAGGTGTCGCCGACAGGCACCGCATGGTCACTGACTGTGATTCGGTGCGTGCCTGGGGACTTCCCGGCGCCTATCGGCACCGGCCATGCTGGCGGCGGCAGCTTCGTTTTGTGTACTCGAAGCACGGCGGGCCGGGAGCTGTTGGAGCTGATCGAGGTCCCCTCGCATCGTCCATTGCGACACGGAGTACTTCTTGGAGTGGTGGGTTAATTCGACTCAGATGGGTGGCCACACGTGTCCGGGGGCCAATCTGACCCGCATTCATCATTCCCCACGCATGCAGTCACCAGCATTGCATGCCAGCCCGCCGAGCGAGCTGCGAAGAAGAAGCAGTTGTTCGTATGGGGGTATTCAAAAGGAGAGGTTCGTGTAGACACCAATACTCACGAGATGAAGGTGGCCAAAGACCCAGCGGCAACAGTGAGCGCTGCCAGCGATACCCCGACCATACCATGGGAAGGAGCGTTGAAAACTTGGGCGATGGTGGTGGGGGGGGGAGGGAGGGGGGAACTACGGGGAGTCCCGAAGTGGCACGCTACCACGCGTGCCAACGGCATGCTGGGCCGAGTGGCCAAAGGGAATGGGGCAGGGGAGAAAGGTGCAGCGGATGACCATTCGGGACAGGGGCCAGGGCGGTGAGTCCGTTTCTCAGGGAGAACCCGGGCAGGCGCACTGGTAACTTACCCGTGCTGGCCTATGGCGCGCGGCAGGGCTGCCGGTTTGAATGCCGAAGGGATTGCCAACGGCAGCCCGCGCCAATTCTTCGAGTTCATCAAACAGATTTGGGAGTTGGGCGGCGCTGTTTTCTGTGTTCAAGAGACCGCTGTGGGTCCGAAGTCTACCTGTTCGAATGCCGTTTGGTGGTTCTACCCGGATCAGAGGGTGATCGAAGAGCACATGCGGGAGTCGGCTTCACCGTGGCACCCTGGGCACGGCGATGAATCGAAGGTTAGTTGCAGTGCGACAGCCGCGCGGCGAGCTTGCGGGCCCAGGCAACAGGGGGCGCAGTTTTGCCAATAACAGTACGCGCCTGGCCAAACGCGCGCGACTAAGACGTAAGTCGCGACTTCTACACAGAATTTGATCATAGATCTGCGCATTGCCAGCCCATGGGCCAGCGTCGTTGCTCGGCGATTGCAACGCCAGGTTGCCGCGAATCTTCATCGGAGAAGAAGAGAGTGCAGGCGCGCGCGCGCGCGCCCGACCTCTCGAAGCAAATGGCGCCCACTGTCAACCAGAGAACTGTCGGGTGAAGTTTGCGACGCGACAGAGACGGGCGTTGCGAAAGCGTTTTTCGATGCGCCAGTGGAGGCGCAAATGTTCCGCCGCGACACTGGCGCGGACCCCGCGGGGGCAATTCAAGCAGGGGTGTTTGGAATAACTGGGCGACGCTTTTGTTGGTCCGCGACGGTTGCCAAACGCGCGAGATATCTGGGGCGATCGGCATTGGGCTCTTCAGCCACGTGATGTTCCATCTTGCGGATCTGAGCAACGACGTGCCCATCGCCGCCCGCGCGCCGCGCCCGCCGGGGCGCGACTGGAAAGCACTGCGGCGCAAGGCCGCAGCAGCAGGGCACGCGGAGGGCTTCATCAAGACATGGCGGGCCAAGCAACCAAGCGATTGCTTGCCAAAGAAGGCGAGCATCATTGCAGAATGCACGCGCGAGGCCGCCGTGGGAACCGAACCCTCTCTAGCAGCTGCGCCGCGTCCTTGGGTATCTTCGCGGAAAGGCGAGCGCAGGTTTCCGCGCGCGCTCATGAGAAGAAGTGGCTTCGACCATGCGCCCCAAAATGGAGGGTGGGATGCGATTCGCCCTCGCAGGAAAAGATCGGCATCTCGCCGGGGCGCCTGCGAAACAAACGCGGCGATCTAGGAGGCGTCGATCAGAAAGCAGGAACAATTGCTGACTATCTGGAGGACGCGCAGTGGGCGTTATGCGACGGCCCGCGACGCCCTCCAGACGCGCAGCGCAACGCGGCCCCCCTTAACGTCAACCTTGGGCACGTCACCTTCGAAGAAGTCCGCAGAGCAGTCATTGCGCTACGGGCCCAGAAAAGCAGCGGGAAACGACGACGTGCCGCTCCCCGGCAAATTCTGTGGTCCAATAATACAGCCTCGGGAACATCTTGCAAGTGATGCAACGGGCGCTGGCAGCAAAAAGAATTGCCCGAAGAGTGGGGATAACTACCCATTGTGAAGGCATTCGAAAAAGCCGACGCGCGGCAACCAATCAACCAATATCCTCGCTGGCTGTAGGCTACAAAGTACCCGCGAGAATCATTCTGCACCGGCTCAAACCAGGAGTTGGGGAGGATCGCCTGCGAAAGTCTCGGCGCGGCTTCACACCAGCGCGCGGAGCCGCTGACGCATTGTTCTTGGCGCGCCGCCTCATTGGTGCGGCATCGGAAAATTAGGTTGGGAAGCTTATGCTTTTGCTTTGGCGTCGGAGAGTATGGGTTGCTTCGAGCTTCGAGGCAATTTGGAGTTCACTCTGACAGGATTGACATAATCAGTGGAATCCACGCCGCCCGCAAATTCATCGCGACAGGAAGGGGGGCCTACTCTTCGCAGAGGTCGCAGAACGCAGGGGTCGCTCCTGGGCGGCCTTTGTCACCGGATTGATTTGCCATCGTCCTGTCAGTTCTTTCACGAGCAGCGGGCGGCAACATGGATGGCCACAGTCAGTCGACATCCAAGAAGCCGCATCTCACCAAAACGGACATACTCTACACCTACGACGCGCCCCAGCATCGGAGACATTGGGAAGTCATGCGATTTGGAGCTCATGGCTGGCAGAACAACGACGCCGAAGATGGGGCGCGCGCGCGCGATGCTTGGACTGGGGGGCCAACCGTTTCAGTGCACAGACAACGCTGTATATCTGGGCGGCTACTTGATCACAGACGGGAGCTTCGAGACAGGGCTGGCGCGACGTATTGGTGAAGCGAAAAGGGTTTTCCACAAACTCAGTGCCTGGAACCACGCGAGCGTATCTCGTCGACAAAGTGTTAATACTGGAGACTTGGATCCTTTCGACTGCTGTAGATGGACTTGAATTCTAGACGCTTCGCGTATCCCCACCAGCCCGTCCAGAAACGACGCCCAAGCGAGTAGAGGGTCGTCCTGAGGGGCTTTTCGGCGTCTTGGGTGCCTCGGGGGGGCCTCTGTGGGCCGTTCGGGATCCTCTTTGGGGCCTCCTGGGGGCCTCTTGGGGCCATCTTGGGGCCTCTGGGAGCACCTTGGGTGCCTCTGGGGGATCTCTTGGGGCCTCTTGGGGGTCTCTTGGGGGCCTCCTGGGGGCCTCTTGGGGAGCCTCTTGGGGTCATCTTGGGGCCATCCTGCGGCCTCTTGGGGCATCCTGGGGGCCTCTTGCGGCCATCGTGGAGGAAATCGATCAAAGAAGAGGGGTTCCTTAATTAGAGGCCCCCCCCAGGAGCCACGATCCTTGTGAGGGGTGTCGAATTTTAGCCTTCCCAGGGGTCGATCTTGGGCGCTCCAGCGCGCCGCGGAACCCCCTGTCCAGGTCAGTGGGGAGGGGGTAGGGGGAGGGGTAAACCCCTCCCCGAAGGGGAAGAAGGAGGGGAGGAAGAGGAAACGCTCTTAACCACCGACGCCCAGAGGGCTGGTGGGATTATATTTGTCGCTTGCCGTCGATCGGGACAATTCGTCGGGTTTCAGGTTCGGTGTCTGCGGGAGATCAAGAAAAGCCCGCCGGCCTTCATCTGGAGGGTCAGTAATGCCGAAGTGTGAGAGAGAGGGAGAGAGAGAGAGAAGCAAAAAAAAGAAAGGAAGAAACAACAACAAAAACTGAATGTCTGTCGACAACCTCATTGCAGAGACTGTTCAAATACTATGGAGAATTTGCCAGAGATCAGCTTTGGACGCTACCTAAACAGTGGTTTCCCAAGACGGCCAGGCGGGTGGGATCTGACCCAGAAGTTGTATCATACGCCGCAAACGAGAACAATTTGGAGTTCAATGGGGCCACCACATGCACGCTTGCTCCCTGGACGCGGCGGGGGGCGATCCGGATCGGTGACAATATCTTCTGGGACGCTCGCCTGCGCCGTAGTACAGTACAGCAGATATATTTAGCTCGGTGCTCTCTTTCCCTCGTAGTTTCCCTTCACTTCCCCCCCCTCCCCCTCCCCCTCCCTTCTCCCGTCTTCCGCGCTCCGTAGATACATTGTCTTCCGCCGCCCGGCACTGACCTGCGCTCAGTGTCTGTGTTATGGCGCGCTTGCATTCGCGATGCAGCATATCAAATGTTTCGTTGGCCTTCTCATCATGTGGATTTTTGTTGTCGGAGCGCCGTCCAGGCGCGGCTTCTCGCGCGCGAAAAAAAACATAGACTTTCAGGGCGCAGCCGTCACGTTTTTTTTCGCGGGTTCGAAGTCCCAGGAATGGTGTTCTGGCACGATACAGATGGTCAAAACGTAGCAATAATGGTGACTGGTGACTCGCGGCGTTGACGTTCCAGGGATGGTGTTTTGGCACATCTCCAAATTCTCAACCTTTGTTCTCCAACAGGGCACTTCCTTTCTAGTGAACATGGATCCGTGTAGGAGCCTACGAAGAGGGGACTTGGGAGGAAGGGTGCATCGCAATATCGTAGATGAGCCTTGTGTTCACACAGGTCCTCCTACTCCTATACCTCCTCTTAATTGAAATCGGCGCCAACGAACTCGGCGCGTATTCATATTTGCCGCCGCAGCTGTTTCTTCTTATTCGTATTGCTCGCCTCCTCCTCCGCCTCCGTCTTGTCCTCCTCCTCCTCCTTCCCTTCGCCCCCCCTCCAAACATGGTTTCCCCGACGCGCTAGTGAGGTTCAACCAGAAGTAGCGTCGAGCACTGTCAATGGCAATATCAATTACAACTTTTATAACCTTTACACCATTTCAGACACCCGGCGCTTTCCAGCGCGCGCAGATGAGGGAAGGATGCGGAGAAGGCAAGGCGAGGAGGGACACGAGGACCATCAGCAACACGGAGGATGAAGAAAGAGGAGGGTGGACGAGGAGGAGGGTGGAGGAGTGTCCTCATCTTGTTTCTCCCCCCATCGAGGCTTGGGACGTCGCCTGGGACCCAGGCGAGAGGATCAACGCCTGGGCGGGCCTCCTGCGCTATGTGGAGCAGGAGGATGCCAAGGTCCTCCTTTCTCCCCCCTCATCCTCTCCCCCTCTTTCCGCCCTCCCTCCTCCTGAACCTCTTTAATCCTTCTCTTCCTACCATTTCCCCTCACCTCCTGGTCTTCCTCCCTTCCCCTTTCCGTCCTTCCTCGTCGTCACCCTCCCTCCTCGTCCTGCCTCTTCGTGCCCTGCCGCGGGATGGGTTGGGGCGGTCAGTGCAGCCGGTTTCGATCTTCTTGTTCGTCCTTCCAGTATCGCCGTGAAGAATCGGGGTCCTGAAGAAGACGGTAATTACAGGTGTTCGCACTTTAGAAGAAACGGCTCAGGCAGTGTCGCTCGCATACCGCTGTCGCTACGCTGACAAATCCGGACCCAAGAAACGCCCCAGGAGTCCAGGTCCGCTTCCCCTCGTGCCAGTGAAGAGTCGATCATCCTCCGGATGTGAGTTGGCCTGGTCTGTGCTTAATTCCGTTCAGCTCCGCCGATCGCACGAGACTTGCGCTGGCCCTCCTCATGCCGCCTGCGTCGACTTACGGGAGCTTCGGTGGACAGGCACACGCTGGCGCTAGCACACGTCCTGAGGGTCATCGAAGGGAGCATTTCAGGTCCTGCTGGGCACCCCGATCACGTGCAACGAGACGAGCGACAGCCAGGCCTGGGAGTGGGCGAAAGAGCTCGCCGGGCTCCTGGGCCCGCGCCACATCATGGGGCTCGCCATCGGGAACGAGCTCGAGCTCCTGCAGTTCAAGAGCGAGGAGCACGTGCCAGAGGGCTGCGTGGATTGGGTTTTCAGCCCAGGCGCCACGGAGGACGGGTATCCTGGGGCGCTGCCGCGCCCAGCCGCCGCCGCGCATCTCGGGAAGTTGGGCGGCAGAGAGAGAGCTGCGACTGCTGCGACGCTGCCGGTGTTTGCCAGCCTGCGCCGGGGTCGCGCCGCGTCGACGTGGCGCGGGTGCCGAAGGCTGGAGGCCACAGGTGGTCTGAGCTAGGCTCGGGGGAGCGTAAGACCCGGGTTTGCCAGGACTCGGGTTCGCCATTTTTTTTTGACGACCGCGACTCGGATTTTGACGAGGAGGAGTTTCGTGGGATGTCTGCAGCGGGAGGCCTCGTCAAAATGCAGGCTCGGCCTCGTCATTTTTTTGACGACCTCGTCGGGGATTTCCGAGTCCCCCGTACCCGGGTCTTACGTCTCCCCGACACAGGTGGTCTGAGCTAGGCCAGCCGTGAACGAACCGCGCCGTCGGACAGCGGAGATCGCTCAAATGAGTCCATGTTGCACGCGCGGTGTCCGAAGCTGGCGCCCACGTCGACACGACAGGAGCCGGCCGCGGGGGAGTCCTGGGCCTGGGGCCGCGGGAGGTCCTTCGGGAGAGCCCGGCGGCCGTCCCGGCACGCACCAGAGGCTATGCGGTCCTCAGGGGCCCCCCTGGTTTGCCACGCCCTGGGGCCCTCCCGGCTTCGTGGGGGGTGCTCGGGAGGCCATGTGGGGCCTCTCCATGGGACAGCTGGGGCGGCCTGGGGCCAGGGTCACTCCCAGCAGCGCTCGACACCGTGGGGCCTGCTGGGTGGCCGTGCGGGAGCACTGGCGATCCAGAGCGGGAGAGCTCTTTGCGCCGCCCTGAAATGTGCGCAGGGCGGTTCCGTGGAGCTCCCGAGCAGGCTCGGCAGGTCCACGATCCCGTGGAGTTTCCACGGGTGCCCGGGCTACAGGATCGTGGACCCCTTGTGAACCGCAAGCGTCCAGCTCTCGCGCCGAAAACCGCGGGAAACCGCCGAAGACCGCCAGGAACCAGCAAAAACCGCCGAAGACCCTCCGAAGACAACCAGAAGACCACCAGAAGACCGCCGAAGACTGCCAAAGGCCGCCGCAGACCGCCGAACTCCGTCCGACGACCGCCGAAGGACCGCCCAGGAGCGATGGCTACGGCGAGAGGCAGCGATGGGTTCCACGAGTCGAGCCTGCGAGGCCGTCCGGGGCGCCCCGGTGCTGCCGAGCGCTCCAGGGGGGCCAGGTCCCTCCCAGGGCTCGCCCCCGGGACCCCCCCCCCCCGGGCGGGGAAGCGATAAAAGGGAAGGGGCTTCCTTTCGACTCAATGACGGCGTGGCTCAATTTTGTGATTAAGACACTGCTCAATTTCCTGTCGCTTCGCCACGTGAGGGGGAGGCCTTGGAAAAGGGAAGGAGCGACGACGACGACGAAGAGGGGGCAGACAGGAAAGCCTCAGAGGGGGCAGAGCGAAAAGCCTCTTCCACACGTCGACACAGGGGTCGGCGGATTTTTGGAGGGTCGGGGACGACGTCGGGGTGGTATGGTGTATACTTGTTTTTCCGTTCCCCAGGGAACCAACGAAAAATGTATACACCAGGATCCCGTATACATCCAGGTCCGTTTTCTTGTGCAAGTCTCAGTGCAGCGCCAGAAAAAGTGTTCGCGCGCCGTCTGGCGCTGGGCTTCTGCGACTGACTGCGGCTAGCGGGAGAGACTGCACTGGTGTGTTGCGCTTTGGGAGGGCCCACCGTGGAGCCCTGCATTTGGCGCCGCTTGTGGATGGTAATGTGGAGGTTCTGGGGACTTCGTGTTAAGTCGGGCGTGTCCCTCTACAGGGGGGATATTCAAAAATAGTAAAGAAATAGTCTGGGTACTATTTTTGAGTATTGTTGACCTTTTCGGAACATATTTTGAGTATTTTTTATTCTTCGTCGAAAATCCCCCTGTAGCGGGACAGGCCTGACTTAAACTTAGTGGGAAACGCAGACGCATTGATGCGGTGGGACGGGTTTCGTTAGACTTCGCGTCGCGAGCAGGAGGGCCCACAGGAGGGCGAACCGCGCCAAGAGCCACGGCTCTGCGCCGTGGGCGGATCTGTGGTCGCAGATGACCCGTTTCGTGTCGGAGTTTGACGCTTTGGGCGCGGCCTATCAGCAGGTGCCGATCACCTGCGTGTCGACGGGCTACGCGCTGGGGGGCGGGTCCGCGGGGTCAACATTCCTCGAAACACCGTCTGCCCCGATGAACAGTCTGTACGTCCAGATGCAGAGCCGGTGGGGCAGTCGCATGGCGTTCACTTTCAATTTCTATCCGTACTTCAACGGCTGGCGCGACGCCGACGGTGGCTGTGACAGCGCCCTTGCTTGGGGCAACTGCTTCGAGAGGAACTGCATGGTGCCCAGCAAGGTGAAGGACGCGCGCAACAAGATCATGCATCTGACAGGCGACGCCACCCGGCTGCTGTGGATAGGCGAGACGGGTTGGTCTTCTTCGGTCTCTGAGACTTTGGGCACAAGCGACATCACGGAATGTCTTGAATGGGCGTCGCCTGATTCGTTCCGGAGGTACTACGAGGGATTCTTGGGTTGGGACCTCGGCTTCACTCCCGACCAGTGCTACTATCACGTTCAGTTAGCGGACACGAGCAAGGGCGAAAGCGGATGCGCCAATGCTTCGTTGTCGTGGAGCGAGTACGTGAACGACATCGGCGAGTGCCGGGCGAATTGCAATGCACAGGGCGCAGTCTACATCTCGTGGCACGCGGACAGGCGGTGTGGATGCTACTCCAGTTGCGAGCTGTCGCGCCCAGCGTCAGAGTTCGGGGCGGCCGCTGTGTTCTACGAGTGCGGCGGGGACGTGCCTGTGGACCACGCTTTCTTCTTCTCGCTGAGAGATTCGCAGGTATTCGGCAAGACGGAGGCGTTTGGTTTGGTGGGCCGTTGCGACGAGCCCACTTGCAAGGTTGTGGCATCCCCGAGTTTCCAGACGTACGACTACCAGGTCTTTGGCAATGCCTCGGAGAAGTGCGGTGGGCTTGTACTGTTCGACGGCCCGTCCTACGGGGCTGAGAATTGCCAAAACAAGTGTTCTATGGACTCCCGGTGCGCGTTCTTCACACGATGGCCCAATTCATGGGAATACGATGGTCAAGACGTGTATTGGTGCAGGTTGACGGAGAGCTGTTGCGACACAGAAGTTGTAGACGATTATCTGCAAGTTTACGCAAAACGCGTTGTGGGTTACGACCCTAACAGCAGCGTTGATTGTGACAGCACACAGACTGACTCCGCGGTATCCGAGCGCGGTTTCTCTCTGACGGCTGGGATTGTTCTACTGTGCAGTATGTTTTCGGGCTCTTTCTGACCAGGTGGTGCGATAGGCGCTCGCGCGCCAGATAACGACCCATCTGACATTTCGGGGCCCGCTCTTGATGTAGTCTCACATCAGTAGCCACTCACCAGAAGGGGCGACAAGTAGTTTCGGTCAAAGCACCATTAGGTGTACTGCTATGTGCACGCCACGCTAAGACGTGGCGGCCACCGCAGTTGTGGACAAAGAGAAGGCCGCCATCACTAACCCGCTCATCCGTCAGTGCTTCGCAGGTTGCGCATTCGAAATCGCAAGCGGACAATTCAGGAGGCAACGATCACAAGGGCAGGTACGCCAGCGCAAGCGACGACAGTCAAGCGTGAACAAGTCAACAAGCAAGCAGGACAGATCGGACAATCATGCAGACAAACATATGCTAGCTCTTGCACGCGATCGTACAATAGTATCGACGACGCCTACGGCGATCCACCGTCGCTCCCTGCCTGTTGGAAACGCCTGCGTGGCCAAACGCTTGGTCGACGTTTTGTCAAGCTGTTGGACTGCGCGTTCCCCTGGCCGTTGTGGGAATGCTTGGGCCCTGTGGTAACACGTGGGAGGAAACTTACGGAGAATGAGAGTGAGGAGGAACAGGAAACGGATGCCTCTTATCCACCACGGCATGCGAGGGGGAAATTGAGAAGGGGCGGGCTTTTTCAGAAGGCTCGGAAGTTCCCCGGCCTTCTGAGAAGTTTCTCAGAGGGCGCGAGGGCATCTGAGGAATCCCGCCGCCTTCTGAGAAGGCCTTCTCCTTCTCATTTCTCCCTCTCGCTCGCATCCGATCTTAGGGCCTCCTGGCGGCCTCTTTGTGGGCCTCTGCGGACCTCTCAGGGTCTCTTTCGCCTCCCCGGGACGGGGCGTTCTGGGGCCGGTTCGAAGGGCCGTGGGGCCGTTTGGGGGACCCCTTGGGGCTGTGTCGGGGGCATTTTGGG
The DNA here is from genome assembly GCA_963575745.1 of Prorocentrum cordatum. Classification (NCBI taxonomy): domain Eukaryota; class Dinophyceae; order Prorocentrales; family Prorocentraceae; genus Prorocentrum; species Prorocentrum cordatum. Next base: position 639,582 of record CAUYUJ010020171.1, read on the forward strand.
CCATCTTGGAGCCCTCTTGGAAGCTTTTCCTCATCAGCTGCGAGCTGCCCTGCCGGGGCTTTGCACAGCTGATTTCGCCTGGATGCTCTAGGGCGTGATTTTTGAACCCGATATTTAATTCCTCGGCATTCGGCCGACGGCGTCTAGGCCTTTAGCAGCCTTTCGCCATGAGCAACCATACGTGCAACAACAACAATCATTTTAAGACTGTTCGCCCTTATCTGCTCGAGTGTCGAATAACGCGGATGTCCCAAACCCTCGATACCCGCCCTTTTCGTCTTCGATCGAACCCCTCTTTGGGGGTATACCTTTCTTCCCTGCAGGCCGGGCCCCGGCAAGCGGCGGGGCGGCCGCGGACCGTCGGCCTGGCCAGCGGCAGCGCTGATCGGCGGGGCGGCCGCGGACCGTCGACCCGACCCCAAGAGGGACGGACAGGGGACCGACCACGACGACGACGACGACGACGACGACGACGACGACGACGACGACGTCGAAGACGACGGCGACGACGCGACGACGGCGACGACGAGCGAAAGCGAGAGCGAGAGAGAACGACAGCAGAGCCACGAAGGACACGAAGTAGGCCACGAAGGGCGACAGCGGGGACACGAAGGGAATGCGTATGGGGCCACGAAGAGCGCGAACGAGCGTGGGCCACGAAGGGCAGATAATGCGGGGCCACAGAAGGCAACGATGGGGCCACTGAGGGTAGCACCTGGGCCACGTAGGACAATGAGGGGGCCACAAACGGCGACAGCGGGGCCACGAAGGGCATGCACATGGGGCCACAACGGGCCGAACGAGCGGGGGCCACGAAGGGCACGCGTATGTTGGGCCGCGGAGGGTAAGGACGGGGCCACTGTGGGTAGCAACGGGGACACGAAGGGCAGCGAGGGAGCCACGAAGGGCGACAGCGGGGCCACGAAGGGCATGCATATGGGGCCACCACGGGCGCGAACGAGCGGGGGCCACGAAGGGCATACATATATGGGGCCACGAAACAAAGCGAGGGGGCCACGAAGGCTGCAACGGGGCAGCGAAACAAAGCGAAGGGGCCACGAAGGACTGCAACGGGGCCACGAAGGGCTGCAACGGGGCCACGGAGGGCAGCGAGGGGGCCACGAAGGGCTGCAGCGGGGCCACGAAACAAAGCGAGGCGGCCACGGTGGGGTGCACCGGGGGCCACGAAGGGCAACGAGGAGGCCACGAAGGGCTGCAACGGGGCCACGAAACAAAGCGAGGGGGCCACGAAGGGCTGCAACGGGGCCACGAAGGGCATGCATATGGGGCCACCACGGGCGCGAACGAGCGGGGGCCACGAAGGGCATACATATATGGGGCCACGAAACAAAGCGAGGGGGCCACGAAGGGCTGCAACGGGGCAACGAAACAAAGCGAAGGGGCCACGAAGGACTGCAACGGGGCCACGAAGGGCTGCAACGGGGCCACGGAGGGCAGCGAGGGGGCCACGAAGGGCTGCAGCGGGGCCACGAAACAAAGCGAGGGGGCCACGGTGGGGTGCAACGGGGGCCACGAAGGGCAACGAGGAGGCCACGAAGGGCTGCAACGGGGCCACGAAACAAAGCGAGGGGGCCACGAAGGGCTGCAACGGGGCCACGAAACAAAGCGAGGGGGCCACGAAGGGCTGCAACGGGGCCACGAAGGGCAGAGAGATCCCGATCCCTAGGTAATCTGTGAAGGAGTCCTAAGCGTGAGCGCGACTCCTGGGTGCCTGGGTGTCGGGAGCGCGGCGCTGGACTAAATTGCAAGAAATTCCAACGCAAGGGCGCTATTCTTCAGTAAATTGCTAGCAAGTCTCCAGCGAGAGCGCGACTCCATAGCACAGGAGGAGCGATCCCTGAATAAATCGTAAGGAAGATCCAAGCGAGAGCGCGATTCTTGAATAAAATGCGAGGAAGTCTCGGGCGGGAGCGGGGGTCCTGGCTAAATTGTAAGGAAGTCTCAGGCGAGAGCCGTTGTTGTTGTAACCCGGGGGCCAAGGGACTAGTTTGAGCAGGAAGATTTTCCTTGTCAAAAAACAGGGTGCGAGCCCCGGGGGGGCACTTCAATCGAAAAAAATCAGTGTGCACCGGTGGGGGGGATCAACAATAATTATTCTTCAAGAGTGAGAGTTCAACCACCACCACCACCACCACAACAACAACAACAACAACAACAACAACAACAATAGCAACACCAACAACACCAACAACAACAACAACTTGTGTATGACTCTTCGCTCGTATCTGCTTGCGTGCCATTCAACACGTGTATCCCACACCCTCGATACCCTCCTTGTTCGTCTTCGATCGTACCCCCTTACGGGTATATTTTTCTTACCTGCAACGTGTATTTCATGCAGCCCCGAAGGCAGGGGAAGAGAGGACGGTTGGAAGGAAAGGACAAGGAGCAGGTGGGTTGTTGAAATGTGCGTCCTGCGTGGGTCGCGAGGACGTCTCGAGCGATAGCGCGATTCCCACATGAATCGTAAGGACATCCACAGCGAGAGCGTGATTCGTGAGTGTCGCGGGCGCGGCGTCTGAATATATTGCGAGGAAATCCCACGCGAGAGCGCGATTTTTTGATTAATTGTTTCATGTGCCTAGATGCGTCACAAACCCGAGGGTGATGCACATCGGCCGAACACTGCGGTACCACACTTGCCGCAATTAACCGCAATCGCTGAACTATACCAGACATTGCGATACAACAGTTACCGCGTTGCGCATCGCGCGGCGTGAAGCGCGACGTTTTGGCGACCTGTCGGTTGTCCACGTCGTCGTCTGATTTGGAGAACTATGGAGATTGCTGCACTTGTGGCAGACGGGCCTTGTAACCGGAGACTTCGTTTACAAAGTGTGAACGGAAGCTCCGTTTATACCGCGCACCAGCATTACGTCGGGCTTGTCTTTCTACAGGAGGAATATTCAACACTAGTAGTACAACATAGTCTGGGGACGATGTTCTGAGTATTGTTGAGCATGCTTTAGGCATGTTTTGTCATTTTTACTTGTTCGTCCAACATCCGCCTGTAGGGGGACATGCCCGACCGAACACCAGCAATGACAAGTATGGCGAGGGGGCGCCCCGCTCCAGACATCCTAGCAGTGGCAGTTGCGCCCGTCACCTGTTCACCAGAGTTCGTTTTCGCTTACACTGGGTGTGTGCAGTGGGGGGTGTGGAATCATATGGCTCCCTCTCGTCCTGACTATCCGTGCTTTTCTGTGTTTGTGTCTGTTGTATGCTTGCTTGTGCACAGCGCCGTGACTGACGCTTTGGCTCAAGCCATTCTGTGCGCGTTGAGTGCAAAGGCATCCCTTTCAGTACATCTTGCGATGGCCGCCTGAACCCGTCGTGCCCACAGTGGTAGCGGAGCGTGGTTCACCGAACGACTTCCGGAAGCGAGGCCCAGGGCGGGTGCGCAGCTGGAGGACGGTTCACAGATCTACGGCAGGGCGAGGGCGACCTACGAGGGTGCAAGTACTGAAGACGGGTGATGAGTCACTCGAGCGCAGCTGCCTCAGCTAGCAGAGGTGCTCTTGTTAGCCCTCGAGGCGGCAGGGAAGGGCTGACAGACGCAGACATCGACAAGATTGCAGGCAGAGTGGCCCAGATGATACGGCTGGGCACAGAGGCTGCGCCGGCCTCGGCGCCACCTGAGGGCGCACCTAACCTCCAGGGGCTCGCCGGTCAAGATCAGAGCGCGGCTCCATCTCACGAAGCAGGCTGGAGCGTGGTCGACGACCCCTGGACGGAGCACGATCCGTGGCGAGAAGAGTGGAGAGCGAAGGATGCGCGGGCAGAAGAGGACAAGCTAACACCACCATCCATGAGGGCATCAGACACCTGGAAGGAGTGGAGAGACAGACCCGGGCGACAACAGACCTGGGATCAAGACTACTCGTGGCAGAGCTGGGGTAGTCAAGGCAGCACGTGGCAGCACGACCGCGGCTGGTGGCAGGGCCAGTGGACCCAACCCAGGCCAGCACCATCCTGGCCAGGCTGGGAGAGATTCAGGCTGTGGAAGCAGTACGTGCAGCGCTGGAAGAACGGCCTGAACTTGAGCGAGGCTCAGGCAGCAGACAGACTGCTAGAGATCCTGCCCTGGGAGATCCGGGCGACCCTCGAGGACGTCCCGGATAGCGAGCTGACGGTCGAGCTCATACTGAAGAGGATGGGCCTCAAGTCCGGTGAGCGCGAGGACGACGACCTCTACCGGACGGGCAGCGAGGCCATGCAGGACACGGAGAGGAAGAAGGATGAGGACCTGCACACCTTCGCAGAGCGACGCCGACGCCAATTTGACAAGGCGAAGAGCATCGGGATGGAGATCCCACAGAAGATCCAGGGCATGCTGCTGATGCAAGGAGCTCGTCTCAACGAGCAGGGCAAACAGAACCTCAAGAGCCTGACGAAGGGCTCGATGCTAGGCGAGGACATCCTCTGGGCGCTGCCCAAGCTGGACACCGGAGGAAAGATCTGGAGCGACGGCAAGCAATCATCACTATTGAGTATGGGACCGGAGGAGGCATTGCCAACTCCCGAGGTCCAGCGGGCAGAGACCGGGCCGGTCGAGGAGCCGATCTACGAGTGGTCGTACTGGGCCGACGAGCTGGACTCGGAGGACGAGGCCATGGTTCTCGTCGAGCTCTCCGAGAAGGGCCTCGCGGAGCCAGAGGTGGTCGAGACCTTGGCACAGATCGGCAAGACCAAGAAGACGTGGAAGGAGAACCAGCAGCTGAAGACTGCGCTCAAGCGGGATCGGGGCTTCTGGAAGAAGAAGCGCCGGCTCACCCCAACACAGCTGAAGTTGATCACGAAGTGCGGCAACTGTGGAGAAGTAGGGCACTGGCACAAAGAGTGCAAGAATCCTCATCGTCCCAGAGAGCGAGATGGCAAGGGCAAATCTCGGTCTGGAGGGGCCGAGATCGAGGCCTTCACGTTCACAGCGATCGGCGCGGGCGACGACCAGGACTTCAACATCGACGGCATCACGGTCCTGGGCAGGGAGGTGCTGGCGACCCTCAGGGAGATCGTCAGCTCGGAGACTACGGAGCTCTCGCTGCTGATTCTCGAGGGCGGCCTGATCATCGTGGACAGCGGTGCCTCTCAGGCTATCATAGGCCGCCGGGCTTTGAAGGGGCTCGAGGGAGATCTGCAGCAACGAGGCCTGCGGATCAACTGGATCGAGAAGAGCGTCCAGACACCTCGGGGTATCGGCGGATCGGCCACGCTGGTCGGAGTCGCCGCGGTGCCCATCTCCATCGGTGGCAAGAGCGGGACCATCGAGTTCGTGGTGACGAAGGAGGACCTGCCGCCACTCTTACCAGGCGGGTTTCTCGAGCAGTTCGGCGCAGTGCTGGACTACGAGAAGGAACTTCTCATTTTGAAGAAGTTGGACTGTGAGACTGAGCTCCACCGGATCGGGAAGAACCATCGGGGGATCTACATCAACGACTGGCGCGGGACGGAGAGCAGCTTCTCTCCCAGCTCGCGTGCCTTGCCAGCTGGACTCAGCTCGGACGCCTTCCGAGCCCCGACTGAAAAAGAAGACGTACTCTATTGGAAGGATCCCTCCAGGCCTCAGAAGGAGAGAAACGACCCCACAGGAGCCCCCGCACCTCAGAGAGATCCCGGGAGCCTGCATACCGACGACAGCAGTTCGAAACCAGTGATGCCTTCCTCCAACCACGACTCCCGCCACATCTCCAACCCTGTAGCTGATCTGGCTCAAACATCGAGCCAGGCACAACCACCAAGCTCACCGCGAGATCCGCCTCAAGTCGATGCGGGACCGCCCAGACTTGGACATCTCAGAGAGGGTCAAGATCCAGTGGATCAGGCTGCTGCATGCCGGACTGATGTGGACACAGACCCTCATGGACAAGTTCTTTGCTCTGAACAGGCGCGGGAGACTCTTCCCGGGAAAGGAGCTCCGTCGGAGGATGGTGGAGGACCCCAGGCTGGTGAACGACCTCTACGAGTACCGGGTTCCGATGACGGCTCCCTTGGCGGACGGGTCGGTGCCTTGGACGCTCTGCGTGCACCGCCCCAGGTGGTTCGTGACCTCCCACAACCAGTACGGGAACTGGGAGCAGTGCAACAAGTGCAAGGTGAGGACGTCCTATCGAGAGATCGGGTACCGCGGGGACGGCCACCGACAGATGACGGCATCGGAGATGAGGAAGCTCAAGCAGCAGCTCCCGCGCGACGTCAGGCCCCTGAGCTCGGCAGGCTCGGCGATGCGGGAGGGCGCAGCTCCGGCTCCGAGTCGACGCGTGGCGTCGGCGCCGAACGACGAGAACACCTGGTCGAGCTTCAACCAGGAGCCCCCGCCACCGTGGGCATCAGAGATGGTGCGAGGCCTGTCGGCAGCAGTGGCCGAGGCGATGGCGGCATCCACGGGGCCGATGACAGCAGCGATACGCGAGCAGTCCGTGACGCTCTCGCACATGGTGGCCACGATGCAGCAGATGGCGTCAGAGTCTCCAGCAGCAGGCGGGAGTGCGGACTCCAGCTCGCCGACACCGCCAACCGGTCCGCCACCGACGACCACCGGGGTATTGCCAAACCTCGGGTTCACCATGGTGGAGGAGGTCCCGGCGGACACCGACATGAGGGGCAACTGAGAGAGAGCGGCGTGCTGCGGCTACTTGGCGACAAGTCTCGACAGGAGTGCTGGCTTCGAATCCCTACCTCTCGCAGTTTACACAGAGAGGCCAGCGCTGTTCTGGAGCAGGCCAGGGCCAACGGCCGGTGCTACCGGATCGATCAGGAGGCTTTGGAGAAAAGCGAAGGCCCTCTATCTTCTCCCTCATCCCGTCTCAATCTCCCCTCTGTTCCTGCCTGGCAGTGTGAGTCCGACGACGGGCGATACCGACTCTGGGTCAGCACCTACACATCCACCTATCAGGGTAGACCCAACTCTACCGAAGGCGGGTCTGCGGGTGCGGGGTTCTACTACGTTGTCCCTCTCCAGAGCTACCTGTCTATCACGACGCTACGCGGCTCCGAGCTACATCACGACTCCGACGACACGCTAGCTAATCTAACGGGCCTGGACAACTACACTCACCAGTTCAAGGTTGACCAGAGGAGTAAGCGTCGTCTTCGTCAGAGTCTCCGAGGTCTTGGAAGAGTATCGGGATCCGACTCCTGGGGATGCGAGTTTGTTGAAGTTTTCTCACCTCCTCGCACGGCAAAGGTCTCCTCTCAGCTGGGCTCCAGGGGCTCACCGACTGGTGGCAGCTTAGACTTAACCACGGGCTGGGATTTCCGACGTACGGATCACCGGGAGCTATGAAAGCGGTTGATCAATAAGTGGCGTCCATGGTTGGTATTTCTCAGTCCTCCCTGCACTGAATTCGCCGCCATCAACGCAGTCAACGATGAGCGGCGAGATCCGACCGAGATGGCCCGAGCGCGTGGAGAAGCATTGGACCTGTGGGCGTACGCGATGGAAATAATCGAGCTTCAGATCTCGGGCGGTCGCAAGTTCGCTCTGGAACAACCTACTACTGCGACCTCTTGGGCTCTTCCCAGTACTCAGAGGCTTCTGGAGCTCCCGGGCGTATCCAGGATCACGTTTGACATGTGCAGGTTTGGGCTCTCGGTTAGGCCTGGCACGATTTCCAAGAAGCCAACCACTGTGGTCTCCAACGACTGTGAAGTTTACAGGGCTCTCTTGGGAAAACGGTGTGCCGGGGACCACCGACATTTGGTGCTGGAGGGAGGCGGTCTGCCACGACGCGCGGCATGCTATCCTACTAAGTTCTGCAAGACCATAGCCCACGCGGTTCACCGATCCGCAGAGCTTCAGCAGCTGGGAACCGACGAGAGCTTTCCGAGCGGGGTGCTGGCGACTCGTCGACAGGAACGACCGACCCAGTCTCAGGTGGAGGGCCACGAGCAGGACAACTCTGAGGACGAGGAGGAGGAGGATGAGCAGCAGCAGCAGCAGGACTGCCCGTTGACTCAGGAGCAGATTCGGCAGGTGGAGAAGGCACATATTAATCTTGGTCATCCCACCACGAGAGACCTGCTTCGTATCCTTCGGTGTGCTCACGCTCGGCCAGAGATACTGCGCTACGTTCAGCATCGCTTTGTGTGCCAGTCATGCGAGAGTGCCGGCAAGTCGATTCCTCAGCGAAAGGCAACAGTTGCTCGGACATTCTCATTCAACAAGCTGATTGGAGTAGACCTGTTCTTTGTGACATATCAGCACCGGGAGTACACGTTTCTGAATGCCGTATGCCTGGGGACCTCGCTACAGTGGGTAGGGATTGTGGGACCCGGGAGATGTTCGCAGCCAGCAGCAGTGTGGAAAGCCTTCTCACGGGGGTGGATCCGACATTACGGACCTCCAGAGGTCCTTATATCCGACGGCGGGAAGGAATTCGAGGCTGAGTTTAGCAGACACTTGGAGCAACAAGGGGTGTTCCAGCACACCACCGACGCAGACAGCCCTTGGCAGAACGGGAAGACAGAGCGGGCGGGTCAATGGTTGAAGGAGCGGCTCCAGCGGTTCGTGGACGATACCATCCTGGAGGGACCCGACGACCTAGAGCTGGCGGCCTGTGAATTGGCTGCCTGGCGGAATCGTTTCCTGAATCGGGGCGGGTATTCACCACTACAGCTAGTATTTGGGCAAAACCCCAGGGTACCACAGGAGTTGGTTGCTCAGCGAGGACCCGTTAGACCACATAGGACTTCACGATCTCGAGGAACCGAGCGCCGACCTCGACAGTGCGGCGGCAGCTTTCCGACATCAACACGAGATCCGGTCTCGTGCCCGACAGCTTGCGATGGAAGGAGATGCGCGCAGGAAGTTGCAGCATGCGTTGGGATCAGCGTGGCACAGGGACAGGACCTACCGACCAGGGGATTGGGTATACATCTGGAGGCGAGCGCCCAAGACAGGGCGCAAACCATACGGTTTGCAACGGGATCGGTGGGTTGGGCCAGTTGCAGTGATATTTCATCATGGAACAACAGTGTGGGTGTGTGTGCGCAGTCGTTTGTGGAAATGCAGTTGTGAACAGATACGACCTGCTACGCAGTCAGAGTCCCTCGGGGCCGAGCTTATCCAGACCACGTGCTATCGGGACGTCTTGGACGAGCAGCTTGCTAAGGGGATCTCGGGAGGGGCTCTAGACGTTGCTCAAGAGGGACCACCACCACCAGAGGCCACCATGACTCCCATCAGCTCCGAGGGTAACGCGTCTCCCGTGACCATAGCACCAGCAGGCTCCAACGAGGTTCCAGGCCACCAAGGGGGCTCTCGGGACTCCAACATGGGCTCCAACAACATCGAGGCTCCAGAGGTCCCTACTCCAGCTCCCGACTCCAGCTCCCACCCCACTCCAGCTCCGACTCCGGCTGTCGCAGGTACTGTGGCTCAAGCAGTTGCTGAGCCTCCTGCACCGCCACCGGGACTGCGACCTCCGACCCAGGCTGCCGGCGTGAGACCTAGACCGCGACTCGTCTGGGCTCCCGGTCCAGTGACTCGTCTGATACCTGTGCCAGAGCACGAGGAGTCAGATCCTGCTCCAGCGGACCTTGCAGGAGCTCTCGGACAGGGCGGTGCTGTCTCAGCCGCAGCCGGACCTCAGAGGGAGCCAGCCGCCGAGCCAACACCTCCTGTGTCTCAGACTGGCTCGACACCTGCCGGATCGGAGACAGGCTCACAGGCGGTGGCCACAGCTGGCGGCTCGCGGGCTTCGTCGAGACGACCTTCTCTGTCCGAGGACGACCTGGAGATCAAGCGAGCCAGGCTGGATCCTGACACACTCCGGTCCGCGACCGGATGGGCTCCTACCGACGAACAGCTCAGGGGTTCTGGCCTACCGACACCCATGGAGCTCTTGCCAAGGGCCGAGGGTCGGGTTCGCACCCAAATCCAGGAGTTCGAGAACTGGCGGTCTCAGCAGAGCAGCGCTGCAGCCTCTTCTCAGGCCGGGCCCCTGGAGACGGGGTCGGAGACCCCGATGGACGAGACCGGCTTCAGCGCTCTCGAGGGCTACTGCAAGGTGCTGGACTCTTGGTTCGAGGACTCCGGCTGGAGCGGAGACGCCGAGACCTACATGAACGGCCGGAAGGATCTGATCTTCGAGTGCTCAGAGGACAGCGCCGGGCAGTGGTCTCTGCTCTCCTCACGCGGTGGGGAGGTCAAGCTCAAGGATCTCGGCCCAGGAGCTCGAGGATTTCCGACGATCGGACGAGGCCGAGTGGGGCGTACTCAACAAGCCTAACGTGCTGCGGATCCTCAGCAAGGAGGAGTCCACTCATGTGCTTCGCACCCGGCCAGAGCGGGTGCTATCGTCCAGGATGGTACGACGATGGAAGGCCCAGGAGGGTACGTTTAGTGCCCCAAAGGCCAAGAGCAGATGGTGCGTGCACGGTTTTGCAGATCCTGACACTGAGCATATAGTGACGTATTCTCCGACGCGGGCTGGTACTCTTGGGCCATGGCATGGACCAGAGTATAGTGGACTGCAAGAACGCATTCAGTCAGTCGAGGCGACTCCGCAGGGCTGGTGGACCCATCTACGTGGCTCCCTGTGAGGGGCTCACTGGCATTCACGTTCCCGACGGGTGCCTTATTGAGCTACATGTCGCCGTCTATGGTCTAGACGACGCCCCTTGGGAATGGCACGCCACGATCACCTCCTACCTACGCGACCTTGGCTTCAAGAAGTTGCTGATGGAGCCATGCTACTGGACTCTCCGGGAGCAGGGCGCCCTGAAGGCTCAGGTCCTGATAGAAGTGGACGACCTTTGGCTGGGTACAGTTGCCTCCCACACGAGGTGGTTGGCCGACTCTCTCAAAGCCAGGTTCACCTTCGGCAAGTGGAGAGGCGACGAGGCCGAGTTTGCAGGACGCCGCATCAGGAAGGAGGCTCACCGCATTCGCCTGGACCAGGAGAAGTACATATTGGAGGAGATTCATCCGATTGTCTTGGAGAAGGGCCGCCGCTCCAAGAGACAAGAGCCTCTGAGCCGCTCAGAGTTCGAGCAGCTCCGATCCGGCATCTACCGGATCGACTGGGTGGCGAAGGAGACCCGTCCCGAGGTGGCGGGCACGGCTTCCATACTCGCCAGCAAGCTGGAGCAGGCGGTGGTGGAGGACATCGTTGTTTTCAATCGGGCCGTCCAGATGCTGCGTGACACCGCCTCGCAGTACCTGACCATCTGGCGCCACGACCTATCGCAGGTGGTGAGTTTTACTTTGAGCGACGCGGCGGGGATTGGCACGGACTCACCCATACAGTGTGCCTGGGCTGTGGGAGTGGCTGACCCTCAGCTGGCCGCCGGACTGACCAGCAAGGTGACGATGCTTTCCTGGAGATCCTCCAAGATGCGTCGAGCTGCCAACTCATCCCTGGCCGGTGAGGCCAACTCTCTCTGCCAGTCTCTTGGAGAAGCCGACTGGATCCAGCTGCTACTTCGTGACGCTTGCTTTGGGGACGTTCCTACTGCCGACTGGCGACAGCACGCAGGCCCCTACGCGTCGGTGTTACGTGACAACTGCGAGTTGCAACGACCCTTGCCTGGAGTTCATGCCACGGACGCCAAGTCCATCTTCGACTGTCTCTCCAAGAACTGTGCTGGCCGGAAGGAGGACCGCAGGACTTCCGTGGACCTCGCAATTGCTCGTGACTCTTTCTCCCAGCGGGGCTCGTGCGTGAAGTGGTTTCCTCACCTGCTCAATCCCACTGATGTGATGACCAAGGCTGATGTGTCCAAGGGGTCCGATGCCATGGGTCACATGATTCGCCGTGGGACTTTGACGTTGAGTGATGCTGAGTCGGAGAGGGCTCACCTCTTGGCCGGTGGTGAGAAGGGCCGGCGCAGTCGAGAGGCCAGCCGCCGCTATCTACAGGATCGCGAGCGCCGCCTCGAGGAGTCAGGCCGACAGTAAGTGGGGGGAGCTGTGGAATCATATGGCTCCCTCTCGTCCTGACTATCCGTGCTTTTCTGTGTTTGTGTCTGTTGTATGCTTGCTTGTGCACAGCGCCGTGACTGACGCTTTGGCTCAAGCCATTCTGTGTGCGTTGAGTGCAAAGGCATCCCTTTCAGTACATCTTGCGATGGCCGCCTGAACCCGTCGTGCCCACAGGGGGCCATGCCAAGAAACACCCTGCTCGCCTCCAGGGTGCCCTGGGTTTCTTGGGTTTCGATGGTTTTGCGGTGGAAGGCGTGACGTTCCCGCACCAAAAATCGAGCGACGTCCTGGGGTCTCAGGGTTGGGTTTCTTGTGCAAGGTTTCTTGTGGACGGGCCTCCACTGTAGACGCAGTTTTCGTTTACAAGCTCGCTTGCCAGAACTACCGACATTGCCCAAATCACCGCCACCACATTTGTCACATTTCTATCCGCCGCTTACCACTTGCAGTGGATTGTTGGTGTGCATTGCAATGCTGGTCAATGATGGGTGCGTTTTAAGGCAAATTGCGGCCATTGTGGCAAGGGATGTTTGTGGCATGACATTGTGCGACGTATCCACTACGACTAGTTACGTGTGAGGACGTCCCGCGCGAGAACGCGACTTCTGAACACATTATGAGGAAATATCAGGCGAGAGCCGTTGTTGTCATAAACCTGGGTCCAACAACCCAGTTTCGTGACACTTCATTTTCCCTTTTGTAAAACAGGGTGCGAGCCCAGGGAGAAGCATTTCAATTGAACACATTCAATGGTTAACGGGCAGGGGGATCAACACCAGTTATTCTTTAGAGGTGGGCATTCAGCAGCAACAGCAACAAGGGGCATCTGGAACCATTTTGCTGCTATCTCAGAGGCCTTTGGGCCGTCTTCGGGTGCGAGAGCGCGACATTATGGAGGGCCTCATGGATTCCTGTTCAGCAGTATCGACGGCGTTTCTGGCAGTCTGTGGTCAACCTTGTGCCGTATTTGAGGCGCTTCCGCGCCACTTTGGTCTCTTAGTGCCATCGTGGCCGCCTTGAGGCGCTCTTGTGGATTTGGGTTTTTTTTTAGGTGGCCGGCGGGGTTGGCTGAAACCCCAAAGGAAATTCTTTGGAAGGGTTCAAACAACATCCAGCTCGCCAGGTTCCCCCGTGGCAGACACTAGGGGCGGCGGATCGAAAATCCCTGCGGCGAATCACCGCCGCCCACTGCCTTCCCCAGGACAAATTATACGAAAACGCGCGGGCAGTGCCTAGGAACTCCCCGAACTCTGGGCTGTTGGGCTTGTCAAACGTTTTGCATCAGTCGATACAGAGGACTCGAGGGGACCTCAGGACAACCCACTTCGCGCATCGGGACAGGGCGTCGTTTTTGTGGACCACGAATTTCATTGTGAGATGATGTTAGTAGGGATGTTGTGTTGATGCCTGGGCCACTTCGGCGGGAAAGGCTACAGGGGGACATAGTACTCAAGACACAGGGGGGCGGGACGAAGGAAGAGGACCACGGGGGAAGGAGAGTGAACAAAAGAACGCAGCCGCAAGCAGACAGGCCCGCCGTTGGGTTCGGGGGAGAGGGACCGCCTGCGACGAGGATACGGCCACTACGGCGGCGACTCAGACCAGGCGGCAATACAGGCGGAACGCTGTAGTGGGGTGCCGTTGGAATTGACGGAGAAGTTCGTGGAGGTCGCCAGGGTGGCAGCAGCGGTCGTCGGAGCTACCAGGACTGTCGTGGGGGAAGGGGGCTTTCGTCCACGACGGGCTGCCGCGTTGTGGCCTGCTCGACAGGGGCCATGTCCGGTGATTTGAATGCCTCCCGCCCCGCCGGAAACCGTCCGCCACGGGCCCGCGGGAAAGGGACTTGCCGCGATTTGGTTTCGTTTCATCGTCTCACGGTCGATGTCGACATGCGTTGATTGTTACGAGCTGGGTCACGATGTCAGCGGATTTCGCATGTTGCCTTACAAATCCGACCACCCATTGGGGTGCATGGCCGCCTTTCGGTTCAGAGCAATGGAGGCCCACCGTTTTGCCTGTTCTGTCCGACGGATCGACGGGCCCCAGAATTGTCGACATTTCTCCTTTGCGCCTTTTGTGCGTATTGGATCGTCGGATCGCCGTCTGATGGATCCACGGCCCCTGTTCGCCGACATTCGGGCACTGCGCCAATATCCATAACGATCTACCTGTTTGGAGGTAGCGTTACGTTTTGCTTTCGTTTGAAACAAATGCCCACGGTTTTTTTGATTACCGTTTTTGATTCGGCGTCTTGGCGAACATGTCGTAATCGTTTTCAAGGCCCCAGTATAAAACAAAAAGAAAAGACGCTAAGCAACCATACGCTAGTGTGCGCGTTACCAATTGCGTTTTTTTACCCGTTTTCGGATCGGTTGCTTGCACTGCTGCGAGCGCTGCCATCCACAACTTCCTCGTTTTTTCTCGTGACTGTGCAGTCCTTTTCCTGGTGTGCAGTCTGGCGGGCCCGATGGCCGATTGGCCCTTGTGGGGCCGTCGGGCCTCCGGGCCTGTTTCTGGCCAGTGTTAGACCGGTGTTCGAGCAGTGTCGAAACGTTTGTAGCTCTGAGAGGGATAGCGGCGGCAGCAACGAGCGGGAGCGGAAACAGCAGGGACAACGAAAAACAGCCTTCGACCAGAAAGCAACCAACCGTGAAACAAGTGATGGTCCACAGCGACGGGCCTAAAAAACGCTACAACAAATGACCAAAAACGCTACGGCGCCGTCGCGTGTGTAAACCTTTTTGTGGTTTGCCAAGAGTCGAGAACCCAAAGTGCAAAACGGTAAAAAACAACGCTCCGTGCGTATTGAGAATAATCCGGGTGTTCTGAATAACAAAAATGTGCATGAGCATAGTTGTTCGGAGGGCCGCGCGGATTCTTTTGGGTCGGCGTTATATCCTCTCGCGCGCCGCTCCCACGGGGGTCAGCGCCGACCCAACACGTCCGCGCGGACCCTCGAAAGAGGATGTGTGTTTGCTCCCCCCCCCCCCCCCGTATTTTGCAGTCTCGCAATTGCGTGGGGCCGTTGCGGGGGGCAGCGTCGAAACACAAAACGGCGACAGTGGGTAGACAGTCGCGAGGACCTTGCGATGCCAGCGCGTGTGACATTGCGAAGCGATGCGCGCCATTCGGCTCGGCGAAAGACCCACATTTACAGTGGGTTCGTTCCAGGCGCGTCCACGCGCGGCTCTGTGTGTGTGCGCTCCGTCTCGAGTAGGCGATGTCTCAAATGGCGGGCGTCCAAGGTTGAAGGACGCCGCCGGCGACATGGAGCCTGCCAGTATTTAGCGACCTTCGGTATCGGAAGGCTGCGATCATTCGATCCTCAGCGATCCACGCGGCGTCAAAAGCCACACCGTGGGCAACCGCATGCAGCGCAGGGGGCGACAGGGGGCGCTCCTCTCTTCAGATTGGTATACGCAAAGATCGTCGAGGAACGTGGGCGCGCGTGGGACGGTCGTGCCAGGGAGCTGGAGGAGGAAGAGGAGGAAAACGAGGAGTACGATTCTGGGATTGTGGGTGTTGGGCGCCGCGGGAGTGGCGTGCTCCAAAGTAAAGAGCAACAGGGAAGCGCGGGCATCACGGCCTCCGGGAACGGTCACATCCGGTACATTGCGATTCCGACGAGGTGGCCGTCGCAGTTGGTGTGTTTTGTCTTCAGGTGCCGCCCGCCAAACAGATGCCGGAGGCAAGGCATGTTCGAAAATTACAGATTGAGGTTTTTTGGCGGCTAGTCCCACCAGTTTTTTTCCCCAACCCTCCTTGGTTGGGTATTCGTTTTCAATAGAGCACTGTGGTCGCGTCCCTCCTTCTCCTCCCGCCTCCCGCCTCCTCCTGCCCTCTCTTCGCCGACGGTGGGGGCTGCGATCTGCGAAACTGTCGCCACTTTCGAGGGCTGCTCGTGGGTCCAGCGGGGTGAGGCACCGCGCAGATCTGAGCGAGACCTCGCCGTCCCTGGGTGGCTGCGATCTGCGAAATTGTCGCCACTTTCGAGGACTGCTGGTGGGTCCAGCAGAGTGAGGCACCGCGCAGATCTGAGCGAGACCTCGCCGTCCCTGGGGGGGGGGCTGCGATCTGCGAACCTGTCGCCACTTACGAGGTCTGCTGGTGGATCCAGCGGAGTGAGGCACCGCGCAGATCTGAGCGAGACCTCGCCGTCCCTGGGGGGCTGCGATCTGCGAAATTGTCGCCACTTTCGAGGGCTGCTGGTGGGTTCCAGCGGAGTGAGGCACCGCGCAGATCTGAGCGAGACTTCGCCGTCCCTGGGGGCTGCGATCTGCGAAATTGTCGCCACTTTCGAGGGCTGCTCGTGGGTCCAGCGGGGTGAGGCACCGCGCAGATCTGAGCGAGACCTCGCCGTCCCTGGGTGGCTGCGATCTGCGAAATTGTCCCCACTTTCGAGGACTGCTGGTGGGTCCAGCAGAGTGAGGCACCGCGCAGACCTGAGCGAAACCTCGCCGTCCCTGGGGTGGGGGCTGCGATATGCGAAGCTGTCGCCACTTTCGAGGGCTGCTGGTGGGTTCCAGCGGAGTGAGGCACCGCGCAGATCTGAGCGAGACCTCGCCGTCCTTGGGGGGGGGCTGCAATCTGCGAAATTGTCGCAACTTTCGAGGGCTGCTGGTGGGTCCAGCGGAGTGAGGCACCGCGCAGATCTGAGCGGGACTTTGCCGTCCCTGAGGGGTTGCGATCTGCGAAATTGTCGCCACTTTCGAGGGCTGCTGGTGGGTCCAGCGGAGTGAGGCACGCGCAGATCTGAGCGGGACCTCGCCGTGCTTGGGAGGTTGCGATCTGCGAAATTGTCGCCAGTTCCAAAGGCTGGTGGCGGGCCCCGCGGAGTGAGGCACCGCGCTGATCTGAGCGAGACCTCGCCGTCCCTGGGGGGGCTGCGATCTGCGGAATTGACCACTTTCAAGGGCTGCTGGTGGCTCCTGCGGAGTGAGGCACCGCGCAGATCTGAGCGGGACCTCGCCGTCCCTGGGGGTGTGCGATCTGCGGAATTGTCGCCACTTTCGAGGGTTGCTGGTGGGTCCAGCGGAGTGAGGCACCGCGCAGATCTGAGCGAGACCCCGCCGTGCTTGGGGGGCTGCGATCTGCAGAATTGTCGCCACTTTCGAGGGCTGCAAGTGGTTCCAGCGGAGTGAGGCTCCGCGCAGATCTGAGCGGGACCTCGCCGTCCCTGGGGGGCTGCGATCTGCGAAATTGTCGCCTCTTTCGAGGGTTGCTGGTAGGTCCTGCGGAGTGAGGCACGCGCAGATCTGAGCGGGACCTCGCCGTGCCTGGGCGGCTGCGATCTGCGAAATTGTCGCCACTTTCGAGGGCTGCTGGTGGGTCCTGCGGAGTGACACCGCGCAGATCTAAGCGAGACCTCGCCGTCCCTGGGGGGCTGCGATCTGCGAAATTGTCGCCATTTTCGAGGGCTGCTGGTGGGTCCAGCGGAGTGAGGCACCGCGCAGATCTGAGCGGGACCTCGCCGTCCCTGAGGGGTTGCGATCAGCGATTTTTGTCGCAACTTTCGAGGGCTGCTGGTGGGTCCAGCGGAGTGAGGCACCGCGCAGATCTGAGCGGGACCTCGCCGTCCCTGGGGGGCTGCGATCTGCGAAATTGTCGCCACTTTCGAGGGCTGCTGGTGGGTCCAGCGGGGCGAGGCACCGCGCAGGTCTGAGCGAGACCTCGCCGTGCCTGGGGGGCTGCGATCTGCGAAGCCGTCGCAACTTTCGAAGGCTGGTAGCGGGTTCAGCGGAGCGAGGCACCAGGCAGATCTGAGTGGGACCTCGCCGTCCCTGGGGGGCTGCGAGCCTCGCGAATGCCGTTCGCAGAAGTATATGCGCTCATGTCACGTCATCACTTCCGTATAACGTCTCCCAAGTTATTCATGCCCCGCATTGCGCAGGGGTTGGGTACGTCGCCAGGGTAATTGGTGTTCGAACTCCATGCTCAGTTCCTCGTCAAGGCTGCATACGCACGCAGCCGTACGCCACAACAGACGGAGGTGCGGCGTCGGCGGTGCCACGGTCTTGTGGACCAGCAGTTGCAAAGCAAGCGGCTCGCAATGGGTCCCCTTGAGAGGAAGTGGCGATCTGAGAGGAGGGCCGCCTCTTCAAGAAAACCAAGAACTGAACTACAGTCAACGCGCCTAGTAAGGACGCGCGCCTTCATCTAGGGTACCCTTGTGTCCTTGCCTCTGAGGCTCGTCCTTGCCATTATCACTCGTCGCCCGCCGTCCCAAAAATCCCCACTTCGGCTTCCAAGGGTCTTGCGTCCTTATCACCCGTCCTTAATATACGTTTTGACTGTAGGGTATCAGGTGACTGACCAAGTTCTAGAAGGAGAAGGAGAAGGTGGAGGAGGAAGAAGAAGAGAGGGATGACGGCGAAGGGGGGATGCGCAGCGGCAGGGCGCGCCAGGCCGTGGTATGGCACGCGGGGGGGTGGGAGGATGCGGCCACAAATCGGGGAGGAGGCAGTGGGGCAAGTAGGACGGAGGAGAAGAAGGGGAGGACGAGTTGGGGAGACCAAGGGTAGTAACATATACCGAGACCGCTACCCGCCCCTCGTTGATGCGGCTGGGTTCGCCTCGACATCTGGGTCCTGGCACCAGGAGAGGTCTTGGGAGTAGCGGTATCGGTATCGAAGATGCCTACGGCGAATCACCGCAGCACTCTGTTTCTGTGGAAGCGCCTATGTGGCCGAAAGTTGGTCTAGAGCTTGGTCAAGCTATCGGACTTTATGTTCCCCCAGCCGTCGTTGAAATCCTTCGGGAAACACCTGAAGAAGAGGATAGTGAGAAGAAGGAAGAGGGAGGAGGAGGAGGAGGAGGAGGAGGAATAGGAGGAGGAAAAGGAGGAGGGGAGGAGGAGGAGGAGGAGGAGGATGAGGAATAGGAGGAGGAGAATGAGGAGGAGTAGCCTTCTTGGGAGCCTCTTTGGGACCTCCTGGGAGCTTCCTGGCAGCCTCGTAGAGGGTTCTTTGGGGAATCCTTCGACCTCTTTGGGGCCTTTGGGAGCTTGTTCGGGACCTCTTTGGCCGTCTTTGTTCGGGCGTTCCTGGGCGGTCTGACGTGAGCTGTCTTGGGGGCCTTTCTGGACCGTCTTCGGGCCATCTTGGGGCGCTTCGGGGCCATTTTGGAGACCATCTTGGGCGTCATGGAGGCCCCTCGAGGCCGTCTAGGGCCTCCCTGTGCGCCGTCGTGCGACCTCTTGGGCCGTCTTGGGGTCATCTTTGGGGCCTCTTGGGCGCTCTCGGAGCGATCTTGGAGGCCTCTTGGACTCGTGAGAGGAACGAAAAGAAGCAAATGCCAAAATCTGTTGAACACCTGAGGGGAACGCACTCGGTTTAGTGTCTTCGGGCCCTCCTGGAGGGCCTCTTGGAGGCCTCTTGAGCCGTCTTGGAGGCCTCTTAGGGGCCTCTGGGGTGTCTTGGGCCGTCTTGGAGGCTTATTGGGTGAACTGGGAGGCATCTTGGACTCCTGGGCCGTCTTGGAAGCCATCTAGGACCATGTTGGGCGAACTTGGGGCCATCTTGGCCGTCTGGGAGGCCATATTGGGCCAGCTTGGAGCCATCTTGAGCAGGAGAACCCGTGGCGACCACCTCTGGAGCGCGGCTTTCCGAGTGGCCGGCGCGCTGGTCCGACACCTCAGCCTTAGCACGCCGGGTCCCCTTCGTGATAAGTCAGTCAACAGCAGGCGACGGGTTCGAAGATGCTTACGGCGAGTCACCACCGCCCCCTGCCTTTTGGAATCGCCCATGTGGCCGAGTGTTGTGGCAAGAGCTTAGCCAAGCTATCGGACCATGCGTTCCCCAGCTGGTGTGGAAACCCTTCGGGGAACACTTTGGGGAGGATGGCGGGGAAGATCAGGAGGAAGAGGAGGAGGAGGAGGAGGAGGAGGAGGGCATCCTGGGAGCCTCTGGGGGCACTCTTGGAGCCTCCTGGGAGCTTTCTGGGAGCCTCTTGGAGGCATCTTGGGGGCCTCATTTAGCCTCTCGCGGGACTTTGGGGGCTTCTCGGGGGCCTCCTTTGGCCGTCTTAATGCATTATGGCGCGTCTGACGCCGTCGGAAGCCGTCTTGGGGGCCTCTCTGGGCCGACTTGGGCCCTCTTGTAAAGCTCCGGGACCGTCTTGGAGGCCACATTGGGCGTCTTGGAGGCCTCTTGGGCCGTCTAGGGGCCTCTTGGGGGCCTCTTGTGCCGTTGTGGGGCCATCTTCGAGGCCTGTTGAGCGAGCTCGGGGCTCTTGGACCGTCTCGGGCGGTCGTAAAGCCGAAAAGAAGCAAATGCGAACATCTGGTAACAACTAACGGAACAAACTATGATTTTGGCCTCTTCGGTCCTTCCTGGAGGACCTCTTGGAGGCCTCTTGGGCCGTCTTGGAAGTCTTGGAGGCTTCTGGGGCTTCTGGGGCGAAGTTTGGCAAAGATGTCTTCCGCGTGGCCGGCGGGACGGGCTGAAGACCCACGGGAGAGTTCTTTCGGAAAAATGCACGCCAGGCACCCTTGTGATAAACCAACAGGGGGCAGCGGATCTGGTGGCCTTCGGCCCATCCCGCCACCGCGCGTGGGTTGTAGGTCCTGGGGTGCCTGTGGGGATCTCTTGGGTGGCTTCGCGGAAGCCTCTCGGATTCGGTTTTGGGGGCGTCTCTCGGGGGCCTCGACTTGTCAGGAGGGGAAAAACACACAGACACAACCAATCGTCGATTCCCCAGAGAGTATGGGAAAACTGTGGGAAGTGGGGGGGCAGACAAAAACCCAGAAAACATGGGAAAACATGTGGGGAATCCTGCCATTTGTGTATTTATGTGTGTTTGTGTGGCACCCTTCAGCGTGGGCCTCCTTGGAGGCCTCACTGAGCTCGCGGGGGGGGGCCTCTTAGGGGCCCTGCCGGCGCTCCCGGGGCGCCTCGTCGGAGGTGCGGGTCGGTGCCTCGCCGCCCACCGAGCCACCCCAACCCAACCCTCCTCCCCCTCCTCCCCCTCCTCCTCCTCCTCCTCCTCCTCCTCCTCCTCCTCCCTCCTCCTCCCCCTCCTCCTCCTCCTCCTCTCCTCCTCCTCCTCCTCCTCCTCCTCCCCCTCTCCTCCTCCTCCTCCTCCTCCTCCTCCTCCTCCTCCTCCTCCTGCTCCTCCTCCTTTTCTCCCCTCCTTCTCCTCCTCCTCTTCCTCCTGCTCCTCCACCTCTCCTCGGCGGCGCGCCCTGGGGCGGCAGGCTGAGGGCGCGGGCCTCCTCGGAGGGCCTTGCAAGGCCCCCCCCCGCCTCCTCCGAGAAACTCTCCTGCGAGGCCTCCTCGTCGGCCGCCGAGGGTGAAGTCGGGCCTGCCCCTCTACATCAACTTGTGGCGAAGCGTCCTGGCTCGCCTATAGCCCTACCAAGCAATATTCCAAGAACCTTTTTGTGGTTTCCAAGAAGTGTTCTCATAACATTTCTGGCTGTGACTGTCTTGGTTTCACACATCGGGAACCTGTTCTAAGAACATTGTTTCTGTTCTTAGAACATTTTTGGGTTCTAAGAGCAATTCGTGGTAGGACAATAGGAATGCCGGGACGGTCGGTCCCTGCTCAACGGACACACACACACATTTTTTGTTCCGTCGGCGGCGAGGCAGAGGCAGTCCGCACCAGCATGGGGCGAATCGGGGCAACCGACAGGCGACTTGTCCAGCGTGCAAGAGGCAGAGCCCTTCGTTTCCAGTGGGTGGGGGCTCGGGGAACATTGAAAGAGCACGTGAAGCCCGTAGCCCCCCCCAACAAAATCGAAATGCGGGTCTCCGGGTTTGGTCGGGGTGGGTTGGTAGACAGTCAGTGTCGGGGTCGGGTGGGGGTCCGTCTGCTCTGGCTCGCGGCGCGGCGTTTGGGCTCCTCGCTGCCGCGTGGCGGCCGACCACGCCAGCCTCGAAGGGCGGCCCCCCCCCCTCTCGGCTTCTCGGAGGACGGAGAAGCCGCATCACCACCGCCAGGGCCACTGCCAGCGAGGAGGTTCCGCGCGGGGACGAGGATCGAGGATCAGTACACTCTAGGGGATGCTGAAGAAAACCCAAGTTTTCGGCCAGAGTCTCGATTATTCTTAATGTTTCAATGTAAATCCTAAGATGTGAATAGACATTCTTGGGTTTTTTTTTTTTTTTTTTTTTTTCCAAATTCTGAGACTATGAATTTCTTAACCCATGATTTCTAAAGCATTTCGCAGGGTGTACGAAGGAAAGGCCCTGAGATCCGAGCGTGTATTTTTTCACACCCGGCCCAGGGTCTCAACACATGTAGCAGAAAAGTGGGGTCCAGGGCTCTGGTTGAGTTCCTGTTGCACTGTTGCATGCTCTCGCAACGTCGGATGGCGGATCTCGGGGGACGCCCTGGTGGGCTGGACACGGGCGATGTCTCGAGCGGGGGCGCAGAGCAACGTCGAGGCGGTGGTGGTGGTGCCGATTTCCCTTGCTCCCTCTCTCCCCTCCTGATGAATGACTGCGCCTCGTTCATTCGGAGCTGCGGCCTCGAGAGGCCTCTCAGGTGGCGGCAGATGACCGCGATCGCGGTGGTGCTGGTCGACGGCGCGCTGTTTGCAGCGGTCATCGCCCCGTTCTTCACGGACGCGGGGCACGTGCTGACGCCTCTGTTTTTTATCACATGGCTCGCCCTCTGCTTCTTCGGGCTGCTCACAATGGCGATGAACCCGTCCGATCGGGGCGTGCTGGACAAGGCGGAGCATGGCGCGACGGATATGTTGCAGGGCACCCCTGTCCAGAGAGTGGCCGAGTTTTTATATTTGGACGGCTACCGCGACCGTCAGGGTCAAGTCATGGACGTTCCCAGGGATTGCTATTGTAGTCGTGGTTGCCAGGTCTACGTCCAGGCCAACAGCAAGCATTGTTGGGATTGTGGAAAGTGCGTGGGCAGATTCGACCACCATTGTCCTTGGCTTAACAACTGTGTTGGCGAGCGCAACTACCGACCCTTTTTCGTGACGATCTGGTTATGTTTCTTGATGTTGTGCCTGATCGTTGTCGCAGCCATCGTGCTTATAGCTGAGCAGCGTTGGATTGTATTTCCTGTCATCGTCCTCGCTATAAATGTGCCGGCGATGGTATTGGAGTCAACCTTGTTGGGGTTTCATTGTTATCTCGTCTTCAAGGACCGCGTATGGGGGCCTGCTCGCGGGTGCCCGAATGGGTGTCATGCTGCTGAGGTGGAAACAGGGAGGACGTGGGGATTGTAATGAGATAAAGAGGGGGAGAAACAAGAATGAGGAGGGAGGAGGTGTACGGGGGAGGCGGTGCAGGAGCAAGCTCGGTGGAGAAGGCGGCAGGAGGACGAAAGTTTGGCCTGCCGGCCGCCGGCGCAGACACTTGTCGCTGAGATGCTGTCGATGGGCGGGCCTCTCCCCTCCTCCTCCTCCTCCTCCTCCTCCTCCTCCTCCTCCTCCTCTTCCTCCTCCTCGCCTCCTCCTTCGCCTCCTCCTTCGCCTCCTCCTCCTCCTCCTCCTCCTCTCCTCGGCGGCGCGCCCTGGGACGGCAGGCTGAGGGCGCGGGCCTCCTCGGAGGGCCTTGCCAGGGCCCCCCCCCCGCCTCCTCCTAGAGGCTCTCCTGCGAGGCCTCCTCGTCAGCCGCGGGTCAAGTCGGGCCTGTCCCTCTACGGTTATGTCGGGCGTGTCCCCCTACAAGGAACCTTTTTCGTTGGGGAGGGGCTCGGTGTTCCTCGATTGTGTTGCAGTTTCCCTTAGGTTCTCCATGGGAAAACCGAAGTTTAACTTAGGGGAAAAAAGGGGCCTCGTTCCTTACTTAGGGTTCCTTAGGTCAACGCCCCGACTGTACAGTTATGTCGGGCGTGTCCCCCTACAAGGGGGATGTTCGACGAAAAATGGGGAAAAAAAGAAAACCCAAGAAGGTCAACAAATATTCTAACAATAGTCCCCAAACTATGTTTGGACTGTGTTTGGACTATTTTTTTGTATTTTTTATTTTTCGTCGAAAATCCCCCTGTAGGGGGACACGCCCGACTTCAACTCTACAGGGGGGACATTCAAAAACAGTCTTAAAAAATTCACTCGGGGACGATGTTTTAGCATTTCTTGCTATGTTTGATTTTTGTTGCCGCTGTTTTGAAATGGTTCGTCCGCCTGTGGGGGGACATTGCCGACCGAAGCCGAGGGCTTCTCAGAAGGCCGCAGAGGCTTCCGAGAGCCCCCGCCGCTTTCCCTGCGAAGGCCTGCCGCCTCCCGCTTCCCCCCTCGGCGCGCCACCCTATTCTTGACCCTTCTCCCCGGCCCAGATGTTCACCCGGGGTCGCTCTTTTGACCAACCCGGCGCCCGAGAAGCTGGCCTCCGTCGGGAGCCTCGCGACGGGGGCCAATGCAAACGGGGGTCAGCCAGAGCGCCGGATCTTGCAGGATCCTGAAGGGCCAGGGTCGCATTGACCCGGGTTTGGGCGCAGGATCCTGCAGGATCTTGCCGGATCTTTCGCATTGACCCGCGGGTTTGGGTGCAGGAAGTTTTGCAGGATTCTGCAAGGTCTGACTGACCCGGGTCTGGATTGACCCGGGTCAGCAGGTCTCAAGAGGGGAAGAAACACACAGACACAATTATTCGTCGACTCCCCAGAAAATATGGGAAAATATGGGAATTGGGGGGGAAGATAAAAACCAAGAAAATATGGGAAAATATGGGGACTATTTTTATTTGTGTGTATTTATTTGTGTGTCCTAATTTCCCTTTAAGGTCTCCGACTCCGGAGGCACACGTCTGCAACGGGCCGCGCCGGCTCGGTTTCGTTCGAGGCGCTCGGTGTCCGTGGGCGGCGCGGACACGAGGGGGGTGGCGCGGAGGGGGCGGCCTTCTGAGCAGGCGGGGGCTTCCGAGGAGCCCGCACGGCTCCAGGGACCAGTCGAGCAGGGGTACCCCGAGCTTGATTTCCCCGTCGAGTCTGCAAGCAATGCGCAGCGTGCGCCGCAGATCCACGCAGCATGCTATGTAGTTTCCTGGACCTGACGGAGCAACCCATGTGAGGCCGAATCCATTCTGTGGTCGGCCCCCCTATTCGAACCAGAGGCCTTCGGAGCAGCCCCCAGGCCCTTCTGAGAAGGCATCTCGCTGAAGGGCCCCCCAGGGGCCTTGCGAGAGGTCCGCCCCCCTCCGCGCCACCCCCGCTTGCACCCGCCGCCAAGCCATGGTCAGCCAGCGTCAGTACTGGGATAATCAGGAGGGAGGAAAACACACGGACACCAAGAATCGTCTATGGGAAAATATGCGAAGGCGGGGGGAAGACGAAATTCCAGAAAAGATAAGAAAATATTGGAACTCCTGGGATTGCTCATTTGTGTGTGTGTGTGTGTGTGTGTGTGTCTGCGTGTGCGCGTGTGCGCGTGTGCGCGTGTGCGCGTGTGCGCGTGTGCGCGTGTGTGCGTGTGTGCGTGTGTGCGTGTGTGCGTGTGTGCGTGTGTGCGTGTGTGCGTGTGTGCGTGTGTGCGTGTGTGCGTGTGTGCGTGTGTGCGTGTGCGTGTGTGCGTGTGTGCGTGCGTGTGTGCGTGTGTGCGTGTGTGCGTGTGTGCGTGTGTGCGTGTGTGTGTGCGTGTGTGCGTGTGTGCGTGTGTGCGTGTAGTGTGTGCGTGTGCGTGTGTGCGTGTGCGCGTGCGCGTGTGCGTGCGCGCGTGCGTGTGTGTGTGGTGTGTGTGCGTGAGTGCGTGTGCGTGCGTGCGCGTGCGTGCGTGCGTGCGTGCGTGCGTGCGTGCGTGCGTGCGTGCGTGCGTGCGTGTGCGTGCGTGCGTGCGTGCGTGCGTGCGTGCGTGCGTGCGTGCGTGCGTGCGTGCGTGCGTGCGTGCGTGCGTGCGTGCGTGCGTGTGTGCGTGTGTGTGTGTGTGTGTGTGTGTGTGTGTGTGTGTGTGGGTGCGTGTGTGGTGTGTCTATATGCGTCGGGGCCCCTTCAGGCAACTCGACCCAGAGCATTCCAGAAGGCCCTCCGAGCGTTCTGGAGAGCCCCCCGGAGAGGCCCCGGCGCCCGACGCGTCCTCCGGAGCCGCTGGGCCTCGGGGGACCCCGACCTCTCCCCGTCCGAGTTTGTCTCGGCCCTGGCTGCGTCTCGCGCTCTCAGACATCCGCCGATCTGATGTTTCAATGCGCAAGGCTCCGTCCCCTTCCCCAGGGTCAGTCGTTCGCCCCAGGACCGGAGGACGCGGAATGGGGGGGGCGAGGGGGGGGGGAGGGGCAGCGAGGGTTGCAGAAAAGGGGTCACGTACCTTCGGGCCCCTGAGGGCCCAGAGGGGAGGCCTTCATGGCCCGAAAAGGGCATCTTTGTTCCCCCCCCACGAATGGCCCGCCCATTACTTTTAAGTCGGGCGTGTCCTCCTACAGGCGGATTTTGGACGAAATATACAAGATACTCGAAACATGCTCAAACATAGCCAAAACAGATTCACGAAGTAGTCCCCAGACTATTTTTGTTTGTGCTATGTTTGAGTTTTTCTCCTGTACAGTCGACCCGCAGCGTAAGGAGAGGCATCCCTCCCAAGGGTACCCTTGCATCCTTGCTTCCTGGGTCCATCCTTGGCCACTCTCGCTGGCCGCGCCCCGCTCGAAGAGCTTCGAGATGGGCGTCCAAGGCCCTTGCATCCTCATCGCGCATCCTCACTCTGCGGCTTGACTGTACAGTCGGGCCGAGGTGCAAGATCGAGGTCGGTTCGGGGAGGGTACCCTCGTGTTCTTCGTGTTTGTTGGATGTTCTTGTGCATCTTGTGGACGGTACCCTTGGATGCTCTGTCCGTCTTGGTCGACGGAGGGTCTCGTGTTCTTGAGGGGTGTTCTTCTGGCCTAGGTCCGAATTTAGAGGGACAGGCCCGACTTCAAGATCACTCCGCGCCCACCCGATCCTCTTAAGCTGACGGCCCCATGGGCCCCGACAACGGGCCCCGACAACGGCCGAGGTCCACGCAGGGCCGCCGGCACATGGGGCAGGTCCGCCTCGCCGGAGAGTGGGGCCTCTCGCGCCCGTGCGCACCGCCGTGGCCACGGGCCTGGACGCCCGAAGAGAGAGTGAGAGAGACAAAGCTGAGTGCAAAGCACATGAGCACAGATGCCGTGGCCTCGCAATGCGTCGCAATACCGCTTCGCGGTGGCGCGCCAGGCTGCGGCAGAAAAAGCACGCTATCTTGCCAGAGCAGCGGCAGGGCCTCCTCACCCCCCGCGGCCCGGACAACGTGCGCAAAAACAGCTTCGATCCAAGTTTTCCGGGGGCGCCCCCGTTTTCCGTGGACGCCCGAAATGGGCACGGAAACAATAGGCACAATGCCCAACAGCAAATGTTGTCCCGAACCAGCAGCGGCCGCTGTTGGGGCAGGCGGCCTTCTGTCTCAAATGTACAGGCCGCGGCGGCACCGACAGCGAGTCCTGTGCAAAGTGAGCAGGGACTGCTGTTGTGCATTGTACCCATTCTTTCCGTACCCATGTCGGTCGTCCCGAACGGGGAGGACATGACGACGTACGAGTACCTGACTGGCACGCGCGACCCGCAGTTGAAGGCTTCGTGGTGGCCAAGCGGGGGGGGGGGGTCGACTACACGTCAGAGTGACCCTTCGCCGGAGTGACCTTTGGTGCGGGCCCGTTGGGGTGCCCCGACCGTCGAACGCGATGCGATTGCAGCGTCTTGCGCGCTTGTGTTTGGTCGCCCCGCGGCCCCAAAAAAGCCGCGCACCAAAGGTCACTCTTACCCAGGGTCACTCTTGCGAGCAGCCGAGGGGGACGGACTGCCATCGGAGGCTGGGGGGGGGGGGGGGGCAGATCGCAGTGGAACAGAGGGCCCCCCCCCCGGGACATTGGTTTCGGCTGCGTGTTGGGCGCCGCGTAATGGGGGGGTCATAAATGGGGGGTGGCAAGGGTGGTTCGAAAAGGTACCCAAATGGTACCCCCTGGGGCTCTGGAGGGGCCCGAAAGGGGCACGAAAGGGGACCTTTTCTGACCCCCCCATTTGTGACCCCCCACCCCCCCATTAAGCCCCACGCCCAAGCGTGTGCGTGTCGTGCGTGCGGGCGAGGTGAAGCTGCGTGGGCGCGCGAGAGGACTGGCCCTGCCGTCGCCAGGGCGGCTCGGCTGTCGAGGACCGCCCCTCCACCCCCGGCAGGCGCGCGGTGGCCCATGGGTGTCCCGCCGTGGCGTCCCCGTGGTGTCCCCGTGGTGTCCCGCTGGTGTCCCGTCGGTGTTCCGTCGGCGGTGGGCGGGCGGTGGCCGCGGGTGTCCCGCCTTCTCATATCGCCAGTGAAGTCGACTGCGAGATCGGTGACGAGATCGCTAGAATGGGGTGGATAGCGGGAACAATGGTAAGGTCGACGGTGAGGTGAATGGTGACGTGGGTTGTGAGATCGATCGCGAGATCGATAGCGAGATTGTTAGTGGAATCGATAGTGGGACCGATCGCTGAATCCATTGGTACAAAGAATGGCCGCGAGGTCGATTGTGGGATCGATCAAGTGAGATCGAAAGCGGAGACGATAGTGACATTACATCACAGCGCAACATC
>CAUYUJ010020171.1:673004-703004 GCA_963575745.1 Prorocentrum cordatum
GAAGTTATCTTGAACCATCGTCGGCTATCGTGAGCTATGTTGACGGCTATGTTGACGGCTATCTTGAGCCATCTTGGGCCGTTTTGGGCGCTCTAACCCCTCGCCCCCCCCCGTCCAGACCCAGGGAGGGAGGGGGAGGTACATGTTCCCGAAAGGAATATTGTTTTCAGCAAAGGAAGACAGACATCGTTAGACCGCCTCAGCCCAAAGGGCTGGTGGCAAACACGACATCGGATGTATGAGGGTGGAGGGACAGAGGGGGAAGGAGGGATGGAGAAGGTCCATGGCCTCCCAAATGGGGCCCGAGTATGTGGGGTCGGAGGATCGCGCCTCATCGCCGATGCCGCTCGATGTGAAGCCCGAGTTTCTCCACGCCGACGGCGCCGATGCACCGCCGACGTCCCCGAGGGCGGAAAGGGGCCCCCCAGGGAAGAGGTCAAGGGCGCGCTTGGAGTCCAAGCGTGAAGTCATCGTGATGTCGGAGGTCTGAGTGGGGAGGGGGATGCAAAGGGCGCCCCTCGTGGGCGCGAAGTGATTCGCGCTTCGCGCTTCGAGATTCGCTTCTGATGCCTCCTCGTCCTCCTCTCCACCCTTGGGGGGGGGGGGGCGGCGCAGCGCTTTGCGCAGCGCGAAGCGCGAGGGTAGGCGACTTTGGGGATGAGGGAGCCTCCTCCTCCTCCTCCTCCTCCTCCTCCTCCTCCTCCTCCTCCTCCTTGTCCTCCTCCTCCTCCCCCCTCCTCGTCCTCGTCCTTCCTCCCCCTCCTTCCCCCCCTCCTCCGCCTCCTCCTCCTCCTCCTCCCCCCCCTCCTCCTCCTCCTCTCCTCCTCCTCCTCCTCCTCCTCCTCCTCCTCCTCCTCCTCCTCCTCCTCCTCCTCCTCCTCCTCCTCCTCCTCCTCCTCCTCCTCCTCCTCCCTCCTCCTCCCCCCCTCCTCCTCCTCCTCCTCCTCCTCCTCCTCCCTCCTCCTCCTCCTCCTCCTCCTCCTCCTCCTCCTCCTCCTCCTCCTCCTCCTCGTTGCCCAGGCTGCGAGCGTCTCGGGCGGAGCGCGAGCCAGAGCCCGCGCCCAGGGTCCAGGGTGGCGGCGGGGGGAGCTGGAGGACCCAAAAGAGCTCGGATCCCCACGCCCAGCACCCTCGGCGGCAGGCGGAGGAGCGACGCCGCCACCGGCGGGCCACCTCCAGCGATGAGGGCCACGACGCCTTCCCGGGCCGGAGTCTGGAGGTGCATCGAGTCGGGAGCGGAAAAGAGGGGGGTGATGACTAGGGGGGGGGGATGTCATGGCGGGGGCCATGATGTTTCCGCAGATTTCATGGCGCCCCTTCTTGTTTCATTGCGTCCCTGGCCCCCCCGCTGGGCCGCGCACATGCCGCCGGTCATGATCTGCACCCCCCCCTCTTGGACGCCCCCCTCTTGGCCGCTCCCGAATCGAGGGGGGCGGGAGACCAGGCCACCGGGATGACCGTGGGCCCCTTGCGATGGCAGTCTCGTCGCCGGGCTCCGAGGCGAGCTGGGGAGGGGGGCCGAGGGCGCAGACATCCGCCGACCGTGTCAGTTCCTTCGGCGTTCCCAGACCCCCCGACCCCTTCCCCAGGGAAAGTTTTTCGTCCTGGATAGACTTCGACGGTTCCAGCCCCCGAGCATTTTGGTCCCAGCATCTATGTTCCACCATCGTTTTCGCAGCAAGAACATGCATCTCCTTCCACGCATGTCCGTTGGGGCCTGGAATGCCATCTATGTCCAGCTTGCAGCAGGTTCTGGTGGAATGTCAGGCCCCAGAAACCGCCCTTGCAGGCCGACATCGAGGAGAAACGCCTTCATTGACGAATCTGTTCCGGCCGCTGTCGGGTTGGCGACCTTCTGTCTCCGTGCCCGCGGCGACGCCGACAGCGAGCCCCGAGAAAAATGGGCAGAACCGCTGTTGGTCTTCGCACCTCTTCTTTACGCATCCATCCCGACCGTCTTGAGGGGAGCCCATGGGCTCTCTATTCTCGGCGGCGTACCCGCCCCCGGCGGAGGCCGCTGGAGGATCGCGACGCCTCGCTGATGCATCGGCTCGGCGATGCATCGGCGATGCACTGGCGATGCACCGGCGACGTCGGCGATGCCTCGGCGCCATCGGCGTGGAGAAATGTGGATTCCACATCGAGCCGCGTTGTCGATGCATTGGCGGTGCGGCGCGATCCTTCGACCCCATCTAAGATCTGCTCGGGCCCCGCGTGGCAGGCCTGGACCCCTCCCCTCCTTCTCGGAGCAGGGCGAGTTGAGATCCAACCAGCTCAGAGTCGATCCCTGGCCTCCCCCCGGGGTGCAGACGCACCAGCTCCCTCCCGAAGGCCAACGTCCGCTGTCTGAACTCGCCCTCAGATACACCTCAGGCGATGCTTAAGAAAACCTAAGTTTTCGGCCAGAGTCTCGATTATTCTTAATTTTTCCATGGAAATCCTAAGATTTGAATCGAAGTTCTGGGTTTTTGTTCGAGTTCTGAGACTCTGAATTTCTTAACCCATGATTTCTTAAGCATTTCGCAGGGTGCATCCGTGGAGCTCAGCTGCCCCGAGCGCGTTGACACGGAGCTCAGCGCGTAGACGGCAAGCGCAGTTCTGGCGCGATACGCTCGCCAAAACGGGGGGTTCTCTCGCACGCGGCGAGCCGGCACGCAGAGTGCCAGCACGGACGTTTTGCGCACGGCACGTGCTGCGTTCTTCACACGGGGGTTCACCACCCACCAAACCACCCCAACCCAACCCGAAGGCCAAAATTTATCCTCGATTTCCAGTGGGGGGGGGTCGGGGAACATCGAAAAAACACATGTGGAACCCTTACCCCCCCCAACCCGAAATTCGGGTCTTGGGGTTGGGTTGGGGTGGTCTGGTAGGTAGTCAGTCATGGCGCCGCCGACATCGCAGAGCGGATCTCGTTCGGAAAACAGCAGGATGGGCCCGGAGTGTCCTGGAGAACGTCCTTCCGGATTTCGGAGTGACTTTCGCACGGCTTTTTTCTTCTGACCGAAATCCGGAAGAAACACACAGACACAAAGAATCGTCGACCCCCAGGAAAATATGCCAAAATATGGGGAGTGGGGGGGAAGACAACAAATCCCCAAAATACAAGAAGATATTGGGAATCTGTCTATTTCTGTGTATTTATTTGTGTGTCCTTGGGCCCCTTCAATTCGTCTTTGTGTGTGTCACCATGTCTTAAGACATGGTGACACACACAAAGAAGACCCACCCGGAAATTCGCGGCGCCTTCTTCGCCCGCCGCTCCCGGGGCCCCGCACTGGCCGCGGCCCCCGCGCAGCGACTCCCTTGGGAGCCCGCCCGCAGGGTCGGCGCAGGGCCTCCCGGGACCCCCCCCGGCCGGAGGGGCCCCGCGGAAGTTCTGCCGTTTGCGGCGGGCTGTTCTCTGGGGTGGACAGACCTCCTACCCTGACACGTCGATTGAGGAATCGGCCGTTTTCGTTTCGCGAGGGGGCGTCGCGGCCGTCATTTCTGTGGTTCCAGGTCCGTCTGTTTCGGTCCCACGCCGTTTTCGCTAAGGGGAGGTCTACTAAAGGGAGGTTTGTCCACCGCCGATTGGAGATCGTTGACGTCCTGACTGCTCACGCACCCTTCTCGGCACCTGCAGGGTCGATTCTAGCAATCTGCGTTGGGGTGCGCATCGACATCTCATTCTGCGTCTGGGTGCGTACAGACATACCACGCATACAAAATGCCATGTATCATGAGGGCGTTCAAAGACCTGTGCATTTTCTTAGGGTGGAGGGCTCAGGGTGAAATCCATATGGGCTTTTGCACCTCGGAAACCAATTCGTCATGTGCTTCACCTTTTGCAGATTCAAGCCTCGAGAATCCATCGAAACGGCATTTCAGATTTCACGGCGGTCAGAAACGAAGGATTGCAACAAAAACCCAGAGGATTGCAAACAACGAAGGGTTTTTTTTGCAATCCTTCGTTCAATCGAGGGTTTTTTTTTTGGCAATCCTTCGAGGGCGTTCAAAAACGTCCCCGGCGGCGGGCCCCTCCCCTCGGCGGAGGCCGCTGGAGGCGCCCCTCGACGCGCCGCCGGCCCCGCGGCCCGTGCCGG
Organism: Prorocentrum cordatum; assembly: GCA_963575745.1. Lineage (NCBI taxonomy): Eukaryota > Dinophyceae > Prorocentrales > Prorocentraceae > Prorocentrum > Prorocentrum cordatum. The sequence continues at coordinate 677,090 of CAUYUJ010020171.1, forward strand.
CCGGCGCCAGCGCCGGCGGCCCCGCGAGCCCGCGGACGGCCGCCGAGGCCTCCTGGGCGGCGACGGCGACGACGACGGCGACGGCGACGACGACGACGACGTCGACGACGACGGCGACGGCGACGACGACGACCCAAGTTCGGGTCGGGCGAAAGGGGGGGTTTGGGAAAGGGGGGGTTACGAAATCTGCTGCATGCAGCTGGTTTCGGCCCCGCCGCGGGGCCCACTCCTCGATACATGGGCGCCTCCCGGCGCCGGGAGGCGCCGGGAAAATCAGCTACGTGAGCTGGTTCTCAAACCCCCCCTTTGCTATCCCCCCCTTTCGCCCGACCCGACAAGCGAGGACAGCACAACCCACCTCCAGCCAGGGCCCCCCCCCCCCCTCCCTGCCCTGGGGACCCCTGGGGGTCCTGGCTGGGGGTGGGGGAGGTTCTTGGGCCCTCCGAGACCTTCAGAGACCACCCCCACCCCCAGCCAGGACCCCCTGAATCACCAGGTCGGCAGTGGGGGAGGGGGGCTGGCGTGAGGGTGGTGCTGATGCTTGTGCGGTCCTCACCAAGACGTCCTGGCGCATCAAAGCCATCGAGGCGGCCAGCTTGTTGTGGCTCTTGGCCTCTGGAGACTGTTCCCGGGATAGGAAGCCGGCCTGTCTTGGGGGAGGGTCGAGCGGCCCCGGGCCCACCCATTGAGCAGGGACCGACCGTCCCGGCATTCCTATAGTCATACCACGAAATGTTCTTAGAACCCAAAAATGTTTTAATAACAAAAACAATGTTCTTAGAACGTGAAGCCGATGTGATACAACAAGACAGTTCTAGCCAGAAATGTTCGAAGAACATTTCGTGGGAACCACAAAAGGTTCTTAGAACATTGTTTGGTGGGGCTATAGGCGAACCAGGACGCTTCGCCACTGCTTGAACCCACGCATCGATCGAAGAGGAGATCAACTACATAATTCATTTTATTGCTCGAAAGTTGATTTTCTCGGGGGTGGACAGAGCCCCCACCCTGACACGTGAATTAGTGAATTGTTTGTTTTCGGCTCTCGAGAGGGCGCCGCGGCCGTCATTTTCCGGGCTTGCGCCCGCCAGGTTTGGGCCCGAGGTCGTTTTCACTAAACCACGTTTTGCTAAAGCGGGTTCTGTTCATCCCCGATTGCCCCGCCGAATCCACAAGAAACGCGTGGAAGGTTCGTAGATCTACGGGACATTCTGACCGTACGCACTCGTGTCGTAGATCCGGTGGGGAGATCAGTTTTGGGGCAAATGAACTCTGTAGTCGACCCCCCATTCGAATCGAGCATATGGACGGCACGGGACCGACGGCCACGAGATTTCGCCATTCGGCTCGACAGGTAGTTCTCTTCAAATTTATCGGGGGAGCGTAAGACCTGGGTTTGCCAGGACTCGGGTTCGCCATCGTTTTTTGACGACCGCGCCTCGGATTTTGACGAGGAGGAGTTTCGTGGGACGTCTGCAGCGGGAGGCCTCGTCAGAATGCAGGCTCGGCCTCGTCATTTTTTTGACGACCTCGTCGGGGATTTCCGAGTCCCCTGTGCCCAGGTCTTACGTCCCCCTGAATTTCGAGAGCACGAAGGGCTCTCGACCTGCCTCGCGCACACCCCCGCGCGCCGCAGCCGCCGGGCCCCGAGGGTCATGCGGCACACCGGGTAATAACCCCGCCGCGCGTCGTGCTCGCGCCGTGCCGACCGGCGGCGACCCCGCCGCTGGCATTCGACCATGCCGCCGGCGACCCAGGGTCGGTCGATTCAGCCACGCGCAGAGGGGGGTGAGGGGAGGGGGGAGGGCTTCTTAGAAGCGCCCCTGCTTCTTGGAAGGCGCGGGCCTCATCTGCAGACGTGAGGCCAGCGCCTTCCAAGAAGCAGCCTCCTTCTAAGAAGCCTTCACCCCTCCCTCCACCCCCCTCTGCGCGCCGCCAATCGATGTTGACCGAGCTGATGTTTCGGAGGCGGCCGATCCTTCAAGGTTGAACGATCCCCGCGGTGTCAGAAACCAACGTCGGGATCGACACGACACGAACCTGCCGTACCCCGATTTCCAGGGGCACAGTCGGACCGAAGTACAAGATCGAGGTCGGTTCGGCGAGGGTAATGTCAGCTCTAACGAATGATGCCCCCCCGGGGCTAATGAATAGACCCCGCGGGGCGAGACACTTGCTTTGATCACGCGCGCCAGGGCGCGGAAAGCTCGGGGAACCACCGCGCCGCGGATGAGGGCAAACGGCATGAATGAGGAGGAGGAGGAGGAGGAGGAGGAGGAGGAGGAGGAGGAAGGAGGAGGAGGAGGAGGAGGAGGAGAAGAAGGAAACCAACGACGACGGCCACAACGGCGGCGGCGGCGGTGGCGACGACGACCACGACAGAAGGGGCGGAAGGAGGACTGCCCGCCCTGCTCGAGTCGGGCGAAAGGCTGGGTAAGGAAAAGGGGGGTTGCGAAACCTGCTGCGCGCAGCTGGTTTCGGTCGCACCGCCGAGGGACCAGTCCTCGATGCATGGCCGCAGTCGGCGACAGGAGGCGCTTTGGAAATCAGCAGCGGGAACTGCTTGGCAAATCCCCGCTTAGTCACGCGCCCCTTTCGTCCAGCCCGCGTTGCTCGCGGGCCTGCGAGGCAGTTGGCGTTCCCCCAGCTGCGGCCAGGGCAAAAGAAGCGCATCGGTTCGACAGAAAACAAACGGAAAATGCGGGGGCGCCCTGGCTCACGGTCCCTGTTTCTGCCGCCCTTTATTTTCGCCCCCACCTCCTCTTTCAGTCTATGTTGTTTCTGTCGTTTTTTTTTCTGCTGGCGGCCAGGCGTCGGCGCTAATCACCGGCGCCGCCGCCGTTGTTTTTCAATCTGGCGCGCGCCACCCTTCGATTCGCCCGAGCAGGCGCTTTGATCAGAAACTGACATGTGATGTGTTTCGTGCCTGGTGGATTATATTGCGCATCCCAGGGAGGATGCGCTTGGATGTTTTGTGTGTTTTGGCCGGCGGCGGTCTTAAGTTCGTGACACATGTTCCTCTGTCCTAGGTCCAGGCACCGTGATCCCAACGATACACGCACACCATGATTTCAAGGAGTACCAGCTTCCTTGGGGGCCAGATTTCAGGAGGAGAAAAAACCACACACAGACACAATTAATCCTCGAGCCCCCGGAACAGATCGGAAAATACGGGGATTGGGGGGGGAAGACAAAAACCCAGAAAATATCGGAACAGATGGGGAATCATATTACTTGTGTGTGTGTGTGTTTATTTGTGTGTCGTGGGGGGAGGACGAAGGGGAGGAGGAGGAGGAGGAGGAGGAGGAGGTGGAGGAGGAGGAGGAGGAGAAGGCCGAGCTGGAGGAAGACGGGAGGGACTCGTGGGGCGGATGCCACGGCACGGCCCGCGCCCCTGTGTTTTTGAGGCCCCTCGGCCGCGGCCCCGTGGCTGCACGGTGGTTGTGCGCCTTGGCATCGCTCGGACGTGTGCATTTTTCCTCGGCGAGAGTCACCGGGGACGACCCTGGACCATCGAGCTCGAAGACCGACTTCTGACCACATCCACTTCTGGATCCTCGATTCTATGATAGGCCCTCGGGGGTGGAAGTGGGTAGTGTTTCCTTCCCCTGGGGTGGGGGAACTGCCCACCTCCACCTCTGGAAACCGCTTTGCGCAAGGCACCTCGGGAAGTGGGTGTGGTCAGAAGTCGGTCTCCTACGAGCAAAACAGCACGCGCGGAACCGAAAGGTGCACGGGAAATGGACGTCCGAGCGATGGCCAGGCGCGGGTGCCCCACGCGGCGCGCACGTGCTGCACCACGCTCCGGTGTCCAGACCACCCAGGCATGGATGTGCATCGTTTCGTCGGTGGCGGAAAAGAGGGGGGTGATGACTAGGGGGGGATGGATATCATGGCGAGGGCCATGATATTTCCCCAGATTTTATGGCGCCTCTTCTTGTTTCATTACGTCCCCGGCCCCCCCGCTGAGCCGCGCACATGCCGCCGGTCATGATTTTCATCCCCCCTCTTGGACGCCCCCCTCTTGGCCGCTCCCGATTGTGGAGTGCGCCTTCGCGCGAGCATCTGCTCCAGATAGGCGCCGCCTGCGCCGCCCGCTGGCTGCGCGAGCATTCGGCCGGGCATGTTTTCCTGCAGGCGGATTTTGGAAAAAAACAGGGTATGGTCGAACAAGATGCAAAAAGGTAATACAACACACGCAACATCGTCAACACATGTGTTTCAGTTATGTATCTGTTTCGAGTAAGTGGACATGCCTGATGTGACTATAGGTCGGCCTTGCCGTCTCCGAGGTTTTCGCGGGAGCCTCTGGTGGTGCCCGCCGTCGCTGTGCCCCGCGACGACGGCGAGCTCAGACCCTCGAAGGTTTGGCTCAAGCGACTCGCGCCGTTCCGCGGACCCCCCGGGTAATCGAGAGGTCCATGGGAGGGTCGCCAGATTCAGGCAACATTTCCAGCGGCTGCGATGGGCGTGTGTGTGTGTGTGTGTGTGTTGTTTTGTGTGTGTGTGTGTGTTTTGTGTCTGTGTGTGCGTGTGTGTGTGTGTATATGTGTGTGTGCGTGTGTGTGCGTGTGTGCGTGTGTGCGTGTGTGCGTGTGTGCGTGTGTGTTTGTGTGTGTGTGTGTGGGTGCGTGTGCGTGTGTTCACTACCTAGGCTCTGCCTAGAAGGGTTCTTACCCTGTGTCTTAAATGGGCCGGGCAGTGGGGCTCGCCCCGGGCGGTTCCCCCGGCATCCGCCCCGCGGTTCCCCCAGTGACGTTCCTTTAGCTGAGCGTTGCTTATCTCATTTTAGCTTAGCTTATTTCATCTTAGCTTAGCTTAGCTTCATCTTAGCCCAGGTGCATCTTAGCTTAGCAAAGCCCAGCATAGCACAGCATAGCGCAGCATAGCATAGCATAGCATAGCGCAGCACATCACAGCACATCATAGCACCGCGCAGCATAGCATAGCATAGCATGGCATAGCGCAGCTTAGCAGAGCACAGCATAGCATAGCGCAGCTTAGCATAGCATAGCATATCATAGCTTAGCATAGCACAGCGCAGCATGACATAACATATCTTAGCATATCATAGGATACCATAGCATAGCATGGCGCAGCATAGCATAGCATAGCATATCATAACATAGCATAGCGCAGCATAGCATGGCATAGCATAGCATAGCATTCCAACTAATGCTGCTTTCCTAGGGGTTCCAACTTCTAGGTAGGGTCGCACTGGGGTAATTTGTGTCTGTGTGTGTTTGTGTTTGTGTCTGTGTCTGTGTGTATGCGTTCGTGCATCCGTGCGTGCGTGCGGGCGGGCGGGCGGGTTGGCGTGCGTGCCTGCGTGTGTGTGTGTGTGATTGTGCGTGTGTGCGTGTGTGCATGTGTGCGTTCGTGCGTGCGCGCGTGTGTTTATGTGTGTGTGTGCGTGTGTGTGTGTGTGTGTGTATGTGTGTGTGTGTGCGTGCGTGCGTGCGTGTGTGCGTGTGTGTGTGTGTGCGTGCGTGCGTGCGTGTGTACGTGTGTGCGTGTGTGCGTGTGTACGTGTGTGTGCGTGTGTGTGTGTGTGTGTGTGTGTGCGTGCGTGTGTGTGTGTATGTGTGGGGGGTTGTGTGTGCGTACGTGTGCGTACGTGTGCGTACGTGTGTGTGTGTGTGTGTGTGTGTGCGTGTGCGTGCGAGTGTGTGCGCGTGTGCGTGCGCGTATGCATGCGTGCGTGTATACGTGCGTGCGTGCGTTCGTGTGTGTGTGTGCTTGTGCGTGTGCTTGTTCTTGTGTGTGTGCCTCTCGTCCTCCCTTCCCTGGTGGTCGGGCAGTTGTATCGCTCCCCGCTCCTCCCTCTCTCAGTTTCGAGTTCGCCCCGGTCTCCGGGTGTCGTCCCTTAGGTCGGCCACCTGGGCGCTGGCGCCGCTGTTTTTTTTCTGAGTGCGGGGGGCCGTCCCCAGCCTGCCCCCCCGCCGCTCGGCGCCGCCGCAGGTCGCCTTCCTCCCGCCTGCCCGTAAGCGGGTCTCCTGCGACGCCGGCACGCATCCTCGCTGTCTATTGGATCGGAGGTTGATAGAACTCCTATCCTGACACGTCGATTAGTGAATTGGCCGTTGTCGGTTTGCGAGAGGGCGTCGCGGCCGTCATTTTTGCGGGTCCAGGTTCGTCGGTTTCGGTCCTAGGCCGTTTTCACTAAATGGAGGTTTACTAAAGGGAGGTTTGTCCACAGCCGATTGGAGAGGTCTTAAGGCCGATGCCGCGTCTGCTCCCAGGCTCCCGGCCTCCCAGATCGGGTCGGAGTGGATGGGGTCGGAGGGTCGCGCCGCACCGCCGATGCATCGACGGTGCGGCTCGATGTGGAGCCCGTCTTCATCCACGCCGACGTGGCCGACCCATCGCCGACGTGGTCGATGTATCGCCGATGCATCGCCGACCACGGCGATGTGCTCACTTCGAGAAGGCCTCCCAGGCCGCTGCTCACTGGAACGCGATAAGGTAGGGAGGATGGAGGAGGGCAGGGCCGAGCGTCGTCCCCCCGTCGATTCGGGGAAATGGGGTCCTCATCCGCAGCCTGCCGTCCCCGAGGCAGGGAAAGGGCGCCCAGCCAGGCGGGGGACCTAGCAGGAGAGCAGCCCTGGGCCACCGAGATGCCCGCGGCGCATCAAAGGGCGGCGCCCATGCGCCGCCGCGGCCCCACGCTCCAGCCCCGATGGCGGGGGGAGCGAATGAGGGCTGGACTGTGGTACAGGGTCCGGCTTGAATAAGGAACACTTACTTTTCAAGGGGCTCGGTCGTTCCTTTGGGTTGCATGCGTTCTGCTACTTTTTTGGCGGCGAGCCCCCCTGGTGTTCCTGCGGACTTCCTAGATCTACTGGGAAAAAAGGGGCTTCGTTCCTTATGTATCGTTCCTTAGGTCAGGCCGAATACGGTACCCCAGGGGAGGAGGCCAGAGGAGGACAAGGAGGATGACAAGGAGGATGACAGGGGAAGAGAGAAGAGAGGGGTCCAGTCCAGCCCTGACCTGCCCCCATCCCCGGGGGAGGCTCCCCACACACTTCCGCCAGTCCGTGGGCCAGTCGCCCTTCTATGTATTGAAGTGGCTTACGCCAGTCCGCCTACCCCCAGAGGAGACACGAAGTCCGGGGTGAGGCCTTTTTCTTCTGGGGAACCGTTTGAGGGGCCGATTGGGGCATCTTTTGGGCCTCCTGGGGACCGCTTGGAGCCTCTCTGGGGTATGTTGGGCGCCTGCTGGCAGTCTCGGGGGTCATCTTGGGGCGGAGGGCCCGAAATGTCAGTTCGAGATTCCCCTATTGGGCCTCTCTCGAGGCGCGTCCAGGGCCCTCTTGGGTCGCCACCTCAGGAATCTCTTGGGCCGCCATGTAGCGATCTTGGGGGCCTCGTGGGCTGCCCTGCTGGAACCAGACGGGTGGATTATCAATGAATTCTAGACGCTTCGCGTATCCCCACCAGCCCGTCCAGAAACGACGCCCAGGCGAGTAGAGGGTCGTCCTGAGGGGCTTTTCGGCGTCTTGGGTGCCTCGGGGGGGCCTCTGTGGGCCGTTCGGGATCCTCTTTGGGGCCTCCTGGGGGCCTCTTGGAGCCTCTTGGAGCCATCTTGGGGCCTTTGGGGGCCTCCTGGGCGCTTCTTGGGGCCATCTTTGCCCCCTCAGGAAGCCAAAATGGGGCCAAAAGGGTCTCTTGGGGCCTCTTGGGGGTCTCTTGGGGGCCTCCTGGGGGCCTCTTGGACCCGTCTGGGCGCCCTTGAAGGCCCTGCTGGGGCGCTCTTGGGGCAATCTTGGAGGACATCGGTCAAGGAAGTAGGGTTCCTTACATCGTCTCCTGGACCGCTCTGGGACCGCTCTTGGAGCGCTCTTCGGCGCTCTTGGCGCCGTCATAGGGGCTTTCTTGGGCCCTTCTTGGAGCTATATTGAGCCATCTTGGAGCCATCTTGACGCCTCGGATGTGCATCGCAAGCGAAAAAGTGAGAACACCAAAAACAGTGATTTCCCCTAGGGTTTTGAAGAATTTTGGCCTTTTGGATGCATCCTAATGATGCTCTTGTGGGCACTTGGAACCGTCTTGGAGAGTTCTTGGAACGTCTTGGAACATAATGGGGACCATCTTGAGGCATCTTGCGCTATCTGGAGCCATCTCGGAGGGTATCTTGGCCTCCCTGAGGCCCTCTTGGAGCCGTCTTGGGCCATCTTGGGCGCTCCAACGCGCCGCGGAACCCCCTGTCCAGGTCAGTGGGGAGGGGGTAGGGGGAGGGGTAAACCACTCCCCGAAGGGGAAGAGGGAGGGGTGGAAGAGGAAACTCGTTAAACCACCGACGCCCAGAGGGCTGGTGGGATTCAGACTTTGGCCTCTTGGGGCCCCCTAAAACAGGGCTAGGATCGGGATAAATCGCTCCAGAGCGTTCCGGAGCGCTCTCAGAGCGTTCCGGAACGCTCTGGAGCGGCCGCGGCGCCCAATACATCCTTCAAACCCGCCGATTCTTAGAGATTTCGAGTTATCCCGATCCGATTTTGTCCCGACCTTCGCGTCGTATTACCCCCTGGAGAACTGGGGGCATCTTGGAAGCTTTTTTGGGCCGTCTTGCGGCCATCCTGACTGTGTTTGCAGCCTCCTCGGCGCGTTTGAGCCCAGCACGAGCAGGCTTAGATGGCATCGTGGGCATCTCGTGGGCATCATGGGGGGCCACGGGGTGTAGAAGTGAGGGCTCCGGAGGCCCCAGGGGAGCGCGGAAGAGCCTCCACCCGTCCCCCCCCCTCAAATCGGATTGCAGACCCCAGGGGAGGGGGAACGGAGGGGGGGGGGGGGGGACAACGTCGGAGTTTGATAGACCTCCTACCCTGACACGTCGAAGAGTGAATCGGCCGTTTTCGCTTCGCGAAAGGGCGTCGCGGCCGCCATTTGTTGCGGGTCCAGATTCGTCGGTTTCGGTCCCAGGCTGGTTTCACTAAGGGGAGGTTTACTAAAGGGACGTTTGTCCGCCGCCGAAGGGGGGGGAGGTGACAACGGCACAGCCGATCATCTCGCGCGCCTCTGCACCCCGGGCAAGCGGGGGTCGGCGGACCACGACAGGCTTATGCGGCGTCGGCACGCCGGCGACGCTGGCGAGGGCCTTCCGGGTGGCATTCCGCGGCGCGGAAGCACCGATGGACGCTGTGACGCCACTGGACCCGACGGAATCCAGCCTGGAGCGATCGGGGCCGCCATCGACTCGAGGCTGAACCATCGACGCGGTGCCGAAGACCTCTGCTCGCGCGCCGACGCCGCACGAGCCTGCCGCATGCCCCGCCGAGCCAGGCGGCGCCCAGGCTGTCCCCCCGAGTCCTCGGCGGGGCCCCCGCCCTCCGAGCAAGAGCGGGGGGCGGGGGCAGCGGCGCCGGCGGAGGGACCGGGGAGCCCGTCCCGGCTCCTCTTCCTCCTCCTCCTCCTCCTCCTCCCCCTCCTCCTCCTCCTCCTCCTCCTCCTCCTCCTCCTCCTCCAGGCGGCTCCGCAGCGAGGCCCCGCGCGTGCCGTTTTGCCCCGCGGCGGGCGCACGCGGGCCCGCGCCATCGGGGCCCCCAGCGCCAGGCGGCGCGTCCAGCGAGGAGGAGGAGGCGGCGGCGGCGCCGCCAGGACGGCGACGCGCGAGCGCTCGCCCGCCTGGCACAGGCGCGCGCGCCGCGAGCGTGCTCAGGCGCGCCGCGACCTCAAGGCGAGGTTGCAGACCCAGCTGTTGAGCCAGCACCACGGCAGCACGCCCCCGTCGGGCAGCAGAATGGGACGCTCAGCCGAGTACACCGTTTGCAAGTCCTGCGGGCAGTGGTGGTGGAACTCAAAGTTGGAGGGCATGGACTACCGCTGCGGGACCTGCAACAAGATGTTGCCCAAGCCGAAGAGCCCCAAGGGCCCCACGGCGGAGGCGGCGACCAGAGGAGGTGGCGGCAGCAGCGGCAGCGCTGGAGGCGGCAAGGCCAGCGGCAAGGGCAAAGGGCCCGAGCAGCTGGCGCAGGCGCTGCAGCTCATCACCGCCTCCCTCGGCCAGTTGCAGATCGAGGGCAGCGAGACGATCACCAAGCAGATCGAGGTGGCGACATCGGCCCTGCAGTCGGCCAAGCCGACGGCCCCGCAGAAGCCGAGAGCTGAGAGGATGGCAGCCGCAGCGCGAGCACTGCAGACGGCGCAGCGGCAGTACTCGCAGGCGTTCGCGGCGAAGCAGAAAGCAGAGGAGGAGGCGCGCAAGGCGCGCGAGCTGCTGGAGGAGAAGGCCAGCGCAGTCTTGCAGGCCGAAGCGGAGTGCGATGCGATCCACCAGGAGGGAAAGCAGGCTCCCACGGCGGGCATCATCGAGCAGCTGGTGTCGGGACAGCTTGACGAGCTGACCGAAGGACAGCTGGCAGCGGACATCAGTAAGGAGTTCGCGCTGGACGACGACGACTTAGATGAGGAAGCTAAGAAGCAAGTCGAGGAGGCTAAGGCCCAGGTCGTCAAGCAGATGCAGGACAACGCTAAGCAGTTCCAGGGCCACCTGCGCGAGCACCTGGCGAAAGCCAAAGCAGCCGCGATCGAGAAGCGGCAGGTGATCAAGCAGGAGGCCAAGAAGAGGAAGCTGGCCACTGGAGAACCTGCAGCGCCAGGCCCGAGGCCCCCCGAGGCAGCGCCCCCAGCGGCTGCGGCGGCGGCACCAGATGCCGCAAGCCCCGCCCAGGGCGCCGCCGAGGAGGCTTTCCTGGCCAGCAGGCGTGCGGCGGCGGCGCAGAGTGCGACGGGGGCCACCAGCCCCACGACGCACTAGGGGCGCGCGCAAGGGCGACGGCGGCATCTCGTTGGCGACGCCGCCGCCCATGAGCGCACCCTCTTCTGCGCCAACATCTCGACCTGGGGACCCACAGCACGGCTGTGGTTGCTGCAGCAGGGCATCGGAGGCAACGGCTTCGACATGCTGGCGCTGCAAGAGATGCACGTACCGCACTCACAGTTAAACGACGCGGAGCAGGACCTTTGCAAAATGGGGTTCAGGGCTACTTGCACCGCGGCGAGAGCTAGTACGCGCTCGGAGAAAGGCTGCTGTGGGGGCACGGCTGTCATCTCCAAGGGTCACTTGCGCGTCACCAGCTTCAGACACTTGGCCAGAGCTCGGCAGGTCTCGAATGCCACAGCTGACATTCGACGAGGCGCCGACCGAGCAGAAGGCTTCGACATGTGCGACTGGACACCAGTCACCTGGCACCTGAAGGGCACTACGCTCACCGTCGTCAGCCTGTACCTGGACTGCAACAGGTCGCTGACCGACGGCATCAACAGCCGCAAGCTCACCGCGCTCGCCGCGTTCCTCAAGACGCTGCAAGGGGCGTGGGTGGTGTGCGGCGACTTCAACACAGACCCGAAGACGTTCTGGGCGACGGGCTGGCCAAAGGTGATGGGCGCGAGCGCCATCATCTCATTGCCTGAGGACCAGCACACCTGCTTCCTCGCGGAGCAGGAGCCCTCCCACATCGACTTCGCGATGACGAACGACGCAGGCAGCAAGCTGATCGCAGGAGTCGAAGGCGTCTACGACGTACCGTGGAAGCCACACATCGGACTGAAGTTCACAATTCGAGGACAGGGACTCGCGACGCAGTGTAGGACGCTCAACCTGCCGAAGGCGTTCCCGCACCCGCCGCGGAAGGGCAAGGCGCCCAACCCGCAGAGCAAGATAACTAAGAGACGACTGCAGGCCAAGGCCAAAGAGGAGGCCGAGGCCACCGCTGCTGGATCCCAGACCATGGCGATCGGCGGCAAGCACGTGGAGGAGCTGGACGACGAGCGCTGGGAGGCACTCTCCCCAGTCGCAGGCTGGGCCAGCTTCCCGACCACCGTGCACGACGAGGTCGGCCAGGGCGCGGCGCCCAGGCCCCCGCCTCCACCTCGCCCCCCCTGCTCCGTCGGCCTAGAGTCTCTGGGCGGGCACGGGGGACCAGGCAGAGACGGCGCAGAGGCCCACGTGCACGAGGAGTGCAGGCACCAAATGGACGACGATGAGGTCGACGTGTTCGCCGACCTGGACCCCGAGGACGAGGCCGAGGCAATCAGGATGTGCGACGAGTTCGGCCAGGACCTGGAGCCGAGCTACACGTCGCCAGTGAGTCAGAACGCTTCAAATCCCACGACGGTGCGCCTCGAGCCGTCCGTGGGTTCATCGTCGCGCGTAAGTTTTGCAAACTCTGGCGAAAGCATCTTCGACCCCACCCGGCGTCAGATCGCAAGACCCACCCCGGCGCTCCTCGAACCGACGGTGGGCACTGGCAGTCAGAACGCACGCCTCAACATCGACACCGACGGGCGTCAGATCGCAAGTCCCACCTCGGCGCTCCTCGAACCGATGGTGGGCACTGGCAGTCAGAACGCACGCCACACCTTCGACACCGTCGGGCGTCAGAATGCAAGACCCCCCTCGGTGCTCCTCGAGCCGACGGGGGGCTCAGCGTCGCCGCAGCGCCACATCAACACCGACGGGAGTCAGAGCGCAAATCCCGCTACGGCACCGCCGCGGGTGGGTTCAACGTCGCCACGGCTCGAAACTAGAGGCGAAGACACGACCGAGATGGGAGAGCTCTTGGAGATGATGGAAATGGCTGCTGAGGCACCCGTGGAGAAAGAGGCCCCAGAGTACATCACCAAGTGCGCCGCGTATCAAGCGACCACGCAAGCCTCCAGGGACCTCAGCCTGAGTTTCTCCTCCATCATGAACACGATGGAGCACTTCTACTGCATGGCTTACCGCATCGACCCCCTGGACCGAGCGAAGTACTGCGGCAGAGGTGACCCGAGAGCATTCACCATGCGCAAAGGCAAAGAGAAGCACGAGAGGAGAGAGCGGTATGCAAACCGCAGAGCTGACTGGTGGAGCAGAGCCGAGAACACCCTGTCCTTGCTGGCGAGGCTGCGCAAGAAGAACAGGGACGTGAGGCAGCAGCTGCACTTAGAGGCCGCAGGCAGACACCTTGCCTACGACGGCCTCCCGAACACCAGCGACCAGGCATCGGACACGGCGAAGCTACACCGAGAGATCTGGAGAGCGAGGCTGACAGACTTAAGCAAGGTCGACACCGACGTGATCCTTGGCATGGCGCAGCAGGCGGAGCAGGAGAAGCGGCTCGCACTCAAGAGGGACCTCCAAGAGAATACGCGGGCCTTCGGACAGTGGCTTGCGCTGGCTGAAAAAGACGTCGGCGTGCTGCACCGCATCGCGAAGCCACCGCCCAGGCGCGAGGAGGAGGTTGTTACTCATGATGGGGTACTGGACTGCCCCACCAAGATAGTCGACGAGAAAGCGAAGGCGTTCCAGGACATCTGGAAGTGCGACCGACTCAAGCACGAGCAGCACACCGAAGTTCTCCAGCGACTACGGGAGCGTGCACGTGCGGAGGCGGCCCCAGAATGGACGCTCGAGGACCTAGACGAGGCCCTCAGAGGAGAGCCCGACAAGGGCAAGGGCATTGACATGTTGGTGTGCTCCGACATCCGCAGGCTGCCGCCCGAAGGCCGCCAGAGGATCGTCGAGTTCTTCAACTCATGCGAGCAGGCGCTCGCATGGCCGTGGCAGCTGCTGTGCGAGATCGTGATTCTCACGCCCAAGCCAGCCAACGGCGATAGGGCCCTCGCCCTGCTGCCGCAGATGGTGCGCTGCTGGGAGTTGCTCCACAGGCCCGCGGTGAGGCGCTGGGCCAAGCAGCAGGAGAGAGAATGGGACGCCGCCGTGGCGGGCAACAGCTGCCTGCGCGAGGCGATGAGGAGAGTCATCAGCGACGAGTGCTGCGACGCGCTCCAGCTGTTCCACGGCAACCTGCTCGCGGACATCGAGAAGTTCTACGACAGCCTTCAGCTCGACTGCGTGATCGAGGCGGGCCTGAGGATGGACTTCCGCCCCCGCCTGCTGGCGATGATGCTGCTGCAGCACTCAGCCACGAGGGTGCTGCGGTGGAAAGGTGCCTTCTCGACACCTACCTGGGCAGACAGGTCGCTGCTGGCAGGCTCGAGGCACTCCAACAACCTGGCCAAGACGGTGGTCTACTCCGTCATCGGCAGGCTGCTGGAGGCCTCTCAGGCGCTGCCCAAGCCGCTGCCGAGGGCCTGGTTCGACGACATCAGCATCCGCATCCTGGGCAGCGCAGAGGCAGTCGAGCAGGAGCTGACGGCGGTCACGGTGGGGCTGCGCGACGGTCTACGAGCACAGGGACTCTCGCTCGCGGACAAGACCGTCATCTTCAGCACCAACTACCGCACCACCAAGAGAGTACAGCAGGCGCTGCGCAAGGTGAACCTCCCCGTCCAGGCCGTCACTGAGGGCCGCGACCTGGGGATTGACCGAGGCGCAAGAGGCGCGCTGAGAAGGGACACCCACAGAAAGAGGACGAAGCACGCCTTCACGCGCTGCGGCCACGTGGGCAAGAAGCTCAGGAGGCTCAGGCTGCGGCGGAGGAGAGGCATTCTGCACCAAGGAGCGGTGGCCTCCTACATGTACGGCGCGACGGTGCACGGCATGGCACCCTGGGCGCGGCAGAAGGCGAGGAGGAGGTACGCACAGGCTCTGAGGAGGCCGTGGCCAGGCCGCTGCCTCACCACGTTCCTGGCGCTGGAGGGCGCCGACCCCGCGATCACCGCGGTGAAGGCGCAGCTGAAGACGTGGTTCGAGGTCTGGGCCCGCAGCCCCGACATCAGAGCACAGGTCAGGCTTGCCTGGCCGAAGATCTACTTCCAGCTCCGCAAGCTCAGGGCAGAGAAGAGGTGGCAGGCACGCAATGGGGCCGCTGGCCAGCCTGATCCTCCTGCTGTGGGAGGTAGGCTGGGACTCCAGAGGACCAGACGTCTGGATCGACAGGCAAGGGGACTACTGGAGGTTCAACACAGACGAGCAGGGCGGCGACTACACAGAGATCGTGGACGCGCTCCTGCAGGATATCCAAGACCAGCTGTGGGAGACGGCATCGCAGCACCACAACGGCGGAGGGCTACAATATGGCGCGGACGTGACCGACCTTAAGAAGCACCTCAACCAGCTCGCCAAGAAGGAGCACCACGGCACGTACGGCGCGCTCCTCACGGCAGCGCGTGCAGGCACCTGGACGAGGCGGCGCAAGCACGAGACCTTCGGCGGCGAGGAGGCCATGTGCGAGTGCGGCAGACCAGAGGATGATGCACACAGGATCTGGGGCCACTGTGCGGCCCGAGCCGACTGCGAGGCCATCCGCAAGACAGAGGGCTTGGCAAGCAGGGCCATCGAGGGGGGCCAAGGAGAACCCCGCCTTCTGGCTCAGAGGCATCACGCCCAAGAAGTGGACCACGCCGCCCAAGTGCGACACCCAACACGTCGAGCACACCGTGGGCGCCTGCATCACCAACAACAGGCTCTCCGCCAGCGACGGCGGCGAGATCGCGGGCTGCGGCGACGGCTCAGGAGGCGAGTACAGCGCAGACGAGAGATACTGCCGTTGCGGCTGGGGCTGGGTGCTGCTGAAGGAGGGCGACGACGCCGACGGGATCGCGGGCGCCAGATTCGGCCCACTGCCAGGACCGAGGCAAACCAACAACAGGGCGGAGCTCTTCAGCCTGATCAGCTTCGTCAACGCCACGGAGGGCAAGGCCAGCTTCTGGACCGACAGCGAGGTCACCTGCCTGGGCTGGGCGGCGCGACGCGAGGAGACCACAGGGCTCGGCTGCACGAACGGCGACTTGTGGCACCAGCTGGGCGAGGCGATCCGTGCGCGAGGAGGCGACCGCAACGACATCAGCGTGCACCACCTCAACAGCCACATGACTGAGCAGGAGGCCCGCGCGAAGGGCATCACGAGGCGCATCTGGGCAGGCAACCAGGCAGCCGATCAGTACGCAGACGCAGGCGCCAAGACCCACGCGATCAGCGACACCGAGATGAGCTGCTACGAGTGGGTGAGAGCGACGGCGCACCTGGTGAGGCTCAGGATCGCTGCAACCACCAAGGACGTCATCACCAGAAGGCCGCCAGACGAGAAGGAGATGAGAGAGGCCCGCCGCGCTCAGGCTAAGAAGCGACGGCAGGACACCGTGCGCAAGAAGGACCTGCTGGGGGACAACCACTTGCGGCGGCCGCTCACCCAACACGTTCTGGCACGGGACCGTCGAGGCACAGGCTGGACGTGCCTGAGCTGCTGGCAGTCGGTCTCCAGTACGATGACGGCGCAGAACATCCACAGCTGGCTGACGCAGGAGCGCAGTGGCCCACCGCCCGAGACGGCGATCACGGTCACCAAGTTCGGCGTCGAGTCGCATCCCACGCACAAGCTGAGGCGGCTGAGGAGGCACAACAGGTGGTTCTGCGAGAAGTGCGGCGGCGCCACCACTGAGCTGATCGCCAAGAAGCTGCAGGAGCCTTGCTGTGGACACACGGCATGCGACAGCGGGCACTACAGGCTACAGGGGTGGCTGAGGCAAGCGGCGCGAGAGCAAGGCACCTGCGACAGGTCTCGCGCACAGAGCGACCCTGAGGACGAGGAGGACGAGGAGCAGCTTGCAGAGGCCAGCAGCAGCCAGAGCACGGAGGTCGACACGACAGGGGGCACAAGTGGTGTTTCCTGGCGAAACAAACGGGAAGAGCCACCCTGCCGTCTGCGGGTGAAGTGCCGAGGCAACGCTGCTGGCGCGCTGGAGGCGACGAGGAGAGCTACGCCGCCTGCGGAGCCTGGCAGCCTGCCCGCCCCACCAGCTGCAGGAGCAGGCCGAGGGCCCGCGACGCGGGACAGGGCACGTCGGGCCGCGGCGGCCAGAGCGAGAGCGCGCAGCGAGGCAGCAGGCGCGCGACCCGACGGCGGAGACAGAGGAGAGCAGAGGCCACGGCGATCAGAAAGCGAAAGACGACGAGCTGAGGAGCCGATCGTGAGACGCCTGCTGGACGCGACCGCCGCCACACCAGCACCGACGCCGACACCGACGCCAGCACCACCAGCAGCAGCAGACCGACCTGATGAAGCTGAGGCCGCACGCCGTGCCGCCTCGCGAGCGCTGCTGGAGGAGGAGCGGTGGCGCGCGGCGCGCCCGCCGCCAGAGGCGAGAGGGGCCCGCGCGGCGAGCGCCGCCCCGCCGCTGCCGCTGGGCGCGCTGCGTCGGCTGCTGGACGAGGGCGAGCGGCCCGCGGGGCGGGTGAGGACCACGCGAGGCGGAGCTGATGGCAGACGATGTGGTCTCCCCGCCCCGCGGAGAGAGGGCTCGGCTGCGGAGCCGCCCGCAGGCCCCTCGGTTGCTCGGCACGTCCCCCTGTTGCCGAGGACCGAGGCGGCCTGAGAGGCGCCGAGAGCGGCGCCCCCGCGCGCGCGCGCCGACAGCGCCGCGCGGGTTGCCACGACGTGGCGGCTCGAAAGAGCTCGGAAAGAGCTCCTTCTCCTCCTCCTCCTCCTCCTCCTCCTCCTCCTCCTCTCCTCTCCCTCCTCCTCCTCCTCAGCGATCAGCCGGGCCCAAAGGGGCCCAGGTCCTGGGGATCGACGACCAGTGGCGTCCGTGTGGGTGTTTCCCCCTCCCGACCATGGGCGGGGCAGAGCAGGGAGGAGGGCGCTCCCCCCCCCCGCCCAGGAGCCCGGCGCCCTCCCCGCGCTCCGCCGGGTGCAGTCCAAGGACGCCCCACCCCACGGCGCGCAGCGCACGCCGTCGAAACGGGGAGGAGCGAGGAGGAGGAGGAGGAGCGAGGAGGAGGAGAAGGAGGAGGAGGAGGAGGAGCAGGAGGAGCCGGAGGAGGAGGAGGAAGAGGAGGAGGAGGAGTTTGAGGAGGAGGAGGAGGAGGAGTTGGAGGAGGATGTTTCGGTGCATTTTGACTATTCGTCATGGACTCTGGCATTCTGTTGATCCTGCTGATAGGCTCTTGGTCTGAACATTCTGGTAGGTCACCTTGAAGTAGTGGTCCCAAGGAAAGTCCCGGAGACGGTGTAATTGATTCCATGGCCAGGGGCTAAGATGTCCGTCAAGCGAACGTGCTAGGGTATGTATATGTGGTATCACGGGAGCGCCCGGCCCAGGCAGGGGGAGCGCGTGCGGACCTGTTAAACCTCTGAGCACAAGTTGTTGCGATAGCGCGAATCTTCATATTGCGTGATACGTTGCGCCGCCAACCTTCGGTGGGAGGGGAAGGGCGGCTCTTCAGAAGCCGGCGAGGGGAGCGTCAGTAATGAGTCCCCCCGCGGCCGGCCCGCGGGGACTCCGCGCACGGGCCGGCCTGCCGAACGGTACATCAGTGCACGCTGGAAGAAAAGCTTCAATCTCGTCAGGAAGTGCAGGTCCGCTTTCGACAAGATGATGAGCCGTGCCTGGAAGACCCGTGTCAAGTTTCCCGCGTCAAAAGATGACGTGTTCGACGCCTTGCGCCACTACGACTGTTTCGGACGCCGTGGCACTGGCGGTCCGATCTGGGATGCCAGACTCGAGGATGGCTCCAGCTTTACTCGGGGGACCAGCTGTACGACAAGGTTGACTGACCCTTTGAGCACGGTCCGATCAAGGGTCCCACAGGACAGTGGTGGTCTATTTATTTGTTCGGAGCTGACGTGTGTCAGGGACACGATGCGTGATCATGTTCTCACTGACGAGGAGCCCGATTTCAAAACGGCTTACCACGCCACTAAGTTGGCAGCTCTCGCTTTCATTTGAATAGTCGCGGCATGCACATGCTGAAGCCAGGACCTCTAGTACTGACAACGTATCCGGAGTTTACCGCCAGGGCGAGCACCGCCGTGGCAGCTGTGCTCACTAAGTGCTTCACGTGTCATCAGACGACAGCCTTGCGATGGATCTGCATGCGTGCATCTTCGAGGTGGAGGTCGACCGTGAGCGCCGCACGAACTATCCCAAGCAGCATGTCCATAGGCAGTGGTACCACGGCGAAGACAGCACTAGCATCGCGAAGCTTTGACCCATACTACGACGACGAGCGAGATTTACGATAAGACCGAGAAGCTTGAGCCTGCCTTCGGATGGCGCAACCTATGCAATCGGACAGATAGGATGTACCTTACGGCGAAGGTGTATCCATATGCTTTTCCGAGTATGCACGAGCACCCGGACGATCCGATCGAGGACCCTGATCTGAAGATGTTTGATCTCGGATCTCTTCGTCCCGCACTCGTACCGAGGCGTGAGCGCTGGCTCCCGCAGTGCACCATCGAGCTCAGTGCCGCTGCCCGCTTTTTCGGAGCGGGCGGGTACTCCCCTACTGGCCGCCCAACTCCGAGCCGAGGAGCTTCA
Organism: Prorocentrum cordatum; assembly: GCA_963575745.1. Classification (NCBI taxonomy): domain Eukaryota; class Dinophyceae; order Prorocentrales; family Prorocentraceae; genus Prorocentrum; species Prorocentrum cordatum. The sequence goes on from CAUYUJ010020171.1 coordinate 696,293, forward strand.
TGACCGAGATGGGTGAGCCTGCGGGCGAGTCCATGTCAGCTCATGGTGAGGGGAGTGAAAATCTCTCGAGAGATCTATCCTAGAAGCCTTCCCATATGTCTGTGTGTTCGCGTGGCCAGGGCGGCCACGTGCTTTTGATGACTGTGGGATGGCCGTCGAGATAAAGGGTATCCATGAATGGCTACGACTACTGCTGCGGCAAGTCTAATACTTTTGAGGTGATGTGAGGTTTCGGCTGATCGTTCGGTCGACAACGCAAATGCACGAATTGTGGTTGTTATTTACGTCTCAGCCTCTCATCCTTCTGCGCCTCCCTCTCACCTCCCCGCCCCGCGACCGTCTCGGATCGCAGGGCCCCTGAGCTGTGTGGCGCGCCGGCTGCGGGCTCGCGCGAACCCGTATAAAAAAAAAGGAAAGAGGACGTGCTGTCTCTTAGCACGGGTTTCCCCCATTTGCACATCGCGGCTGTGGGCTCGCGCGCACCCTTATAAAAGGAAAGAGAACGTGCTGTCTCTTAGCACGGGCTTCCCTCATTAGCACATCGTGTCCCTCTGTACTCCATGCGTTTACTGGGGAGGAGGAGGAGGAGGAGGAGGAGGAGGAGGAGGAGGAGGAGGAGGAGGAGGAGGAAGAGGAGGAGGAGGAGGAGGAGGAGGAGGGAGGAGGGAGGAGGATGGAGGAGGAGGGATGAAGAGGGAGGAGGAGGAGGGAGCAGTGCATTCCACACATTCGTGCCTCCTTACACCCGCTGGTTGGATCCAGCCCCCCACCAGGGCGACCGCCCGGGGGGGGGGGGCTACGTTCATCGCGCACGCCAAACCTTACAGCGCCAGCGCCAGGAGGAGGAGGAGGGAGGAGGAGGAGGAAGAGGAGGAGGGCGAGGGCGAGGGCGACGACGACGACGACGACGACGACAGCGACGACGACGACGACGACGACGACGACGACGACGACGACGACGACGACGGCGCCGGCGACGACGACGACGACGTTCGGTCCCCGAGAGGACTCCTGGGCCCTCCAGGCGATCCGCGCGGACGCCGGGGGCGGCAGCCCCCGCGACGGGCACGAACGCGTGCACCCGCTGGTGCGCGCGGCCTCCTCGGCGACGCCGCGCGCCGCGGCCCGCCGCCGCCGCCGCCGCCAGCCCCGGGCGGTCGTCGGAGGCTTTGTGGGACGCCCCAATCGCGTCGCTACCGATGCCGCTGCCTTCGCTCGTCTTGGCCTCCTGGTAAGCCTTCGTCGCCACGGCGGGGGGTCCGCCTTCGCAGCCTTCCTCGAAATTTTGGTCAGCACCCGGGGAGAGGTCAGGGGAGTTCTGGCATCGGCATCTCTGACATCCCCAGACATGCTCGCGTCGCGGCTGTTGCCGAAACCTTCCCTGAGTCCCGGGCGGTCCAATTTTTCCATGCCGGGCGTTTTCGCCCGCTTTTGGTCCCCGTGACCATCACGGATCGATTTGGTTCGACGGCTGCAGCAAAAAGATGGCGTGCTAGTTTTTTGGTCGTGATTGATTTTGACGTTTTGATTTGTTTGCATCGTCAGGTCGCTTCTAAGGGCGCCTCTCTCAAAGGTGGGCCAGTCGAGGCAGCGGAAGCGCACAGTGGCGTGTTGTTCGTTTGGTTTAGGGGTCTCCTGGTGGTTTCTCGTCGCCACGGCTGGGTCTGCCATTGAAACGCGTCAGGATGGACCCAGGAAGAAGCCCAGAAACCGATTTTGAACGCATGTGGGTTGGGCGGTAGAGTCGTCGTTGTCTCAATTGTCAGGAGGGGAAACACAATTAGTCGTCGATCTCCAGGGAAGTATTGGGAAGTGGGGGGGAAACGAAAGTCCAGAACATATGGCAAAATAAAGGGAATCATGGTTTTTGTGTCTACTTAGTTGTGTGACTCTGGGCCCCATTCACAATTGGCACTCCTCCGACCCTCGCGTCGCGCACAACATTCACATGCGATGCTGTTGCATCCAGCCTCCGAGTTTGCGGCCGAAGGGGAACTTCGACGATCAAAGACAATCTGCCAGGCGCAGAGAGGGGCAGGGGAGGGGGCAAGGTTTCTTAGAAGCACCCCTGCTTCTTAGAATGTGTGGGCCTTCTCTGTAGATGTAAAGCTGGCGCCTTCTCAGAAGGAACCTCTCTCTAAGAAGCCTTCCCCCATCCCCTTGCCCCCCTTCTGCGCGCCGCCCAAACAAGAGAAAGGGAGGAGGTGGGGAGGGGGGCAGGAGGGCGCCGAAGCTGGCGCAGGAGGAGAGGCAGGCAGGGAGGACGGGAAAGGAAGAATCATGGGAGGAACCTGTGTGGATAGAACGTCGAGCAGTGGCAAAGCTTTTGGCTCGCCTATAGGCCCACGAAAGAATGTTCTAATAACTGGTCGTGGTCTGCACGAAATGTTCTCAGAACATTTCTGGCTGAGACCGTCTTGGTTTAGCACATCGGGCTCATGCCCTAAGAACCTCGTTGTCGTTCTTAGAACGTTTCTGTGTTCTACGAACGTTTCGTGGTAGGCCTTGGGGAATGCCGGGACGGTCGGTCCCTGCTCAAGAATGGTGAAAGCGCGAGGAGAGCCTATTGTGTTACCCCTTTCCTCCACCTCTCTTCTTTCGCTTCTTCTCCACATTCCTTTTTTTCCTCGCCCGGCTCTGCTTTTTCAGGCCACCCCAGCTTCGGCCGCCCCTTTCCCCCGTCGGTGCGTCCCTGGACATTTTCTTCCTCACCCGAAGGGTGGGTGAGTTACAGCTTCGCCTCCCGCCACCCGTTGAGCAGCGCCTAAGTCCACTGCCACTGTCCGCCAATCCCGCGAGCGCTGATCCCAGCGCTGCAGCCGATGACGTCGGACTCCAAACCCGAATCCAGCACTCCATCTTGGGCAGCGCCAGCTCCCGCTACCACTGCTCGCCGTTCTGGCATGCGCGGATCCCAGCTCCATGGCCGATGACGTTATGCATCAATTGACCGGGTGGGGGGGAGACCCCTTGAAAAATGCAGCCAACATGCTGGACATTCCGAAACCTGTTGGGGCCCAACGGGCACCGATCCTTGATAGGGCTGCGCAAACACGGACCCCAAGTTGGTATATCCCAGGCCTGCCTTTTGGGGTATCTTTCAGGGTTCCCCCCTTTTACGAAAGGCCTCGAGGCGGGGGAGGCCCTCCCCTGTGGCCGGCCCCAGGCGATGGGATTGCGGGCCCAGGAAGATGTCGACAACGACGAGGAGGAAAGATGATGGAGATAATCGAGAGGACGAGGAGCAGCAGGACGATATCGAGGAGGAAAGATGACGAGGAGCAAAGATGACGAGGAGGAGGAGGAGGCGGAGGAGGAGGAGGAGGACGATATCGACAATGACGAGGCGCCAGAAAAAGGGTGTAGCGGGAAGATCAGCAGGACAAGCAGGCGGAGGAGGAGGAGGAGGACAGCAAGGTGGGGGGGAAAAGGAGGAGCGCTGACGGGGGAGGGGGAGGAGAAGGACAGCAGGAGGACGTAGCTATGATTATGGGGGGGGAGAACGAGAAGGAGCACGAGGAGCAGGAAACCGAAGAGCAGGAGCAGGGAGAAGGGAGGGTGACAAGGAAAGGGGGATCGACGTCCGAGGATCGACTTTCGAGGAGCCTGCGCGCTTCTGTTCTGTGCTTCTTGCCAGAAGCCTCAGGGGGACCTCGCGAAACTTCCGCGGACCTCTGGGGCCAGAAGGTTCACAGTGAGTGGGCTCAGAACAGGAGGCCCCGCGCGCCAGCTGGTTTATGTTTTTGATGAGTAGAAATAAGACATTAAACATTCGAATTTAAAAATCGAATCTTATAACTCCTTCTGTACACTCGCAAAATTATGTTACGCTGCTAGAGATTAAAAAAGGCTCATTGACGGTCAAAATCTCTTCTCGCGGCGCTCTTCGCTCGGAGAGAGGACCGGGAGGAGCACGAGAAGAGCAGCGAGGACGAGGGTGCTCTTGAGGAGGCCCGTCGGTCGGGGTCGCCCTCGATGCCCGGTGGGGGCCGGGTTCGGACGTCGCCACCCACGCGCGTGACGTCGGGCGTGTCTCCCTGCAGGGGGATGTTCGACGAAAAGGAAAAGATACCCCCAAAAATAGCCAAACAATAATCCCAAAATAGTCTGGGGGCTATTTTTTGAGCATTGTTGCTTTCCCTTCTTGGCGCATTTTTGGGGGTATCTTCTATTCTTCGTCGGAAATCCCCCCTGTAGGGGGACAGGCCCGACTTCACACGAGCGCTGCACCTCCAGGAGGGGCGCACCCGGCGCGCACGCTCGGCAGCAGTCAGACACTGTGCCACCGGGGGATCTCCCGCAGTTACCAGCGTGGAGCAGATCCCCACCCCTGTGCTGGGCATCTCCTCGTCACGATGCCAATCTTAGCGGTTCCCTTATTTCTTGAGGGCGGATCCCTGCGATTGGCATCGCCTCATCGCGATGCCAATCTTAGGGGCTCCCTTGATGTTTTGAGGGCGGATCCCTATAAGATTGGCATCGCCTCTTGGCGTGCCAATCCTAGGGATAGGGCTACGTTCGGGGCTGGTACTGCAGGCCCCGGCGCGAGGCTGGAGGAGGAGGAGGAGGAGGAGGAGGAGGAGGAGGGGGAGGAGGAGGAGGAGGAGGAGGAGGAGTGGAGGAGGAGGAGGAGGAGGGGGGGGGGAGGGGGGGGGGAGGAGAGGAGGAGGAGGAGGAGGAGGAGGAGGAGGAGGTGGAGGGGAGGAGGAGGAGGAGGACGAGGAGGACGAGGAGGAGGAGGAGGACGAGGAGGAGGAGGAGGAGGAGGCCCCCCACGGCGAGAGCAGGGCGGGCGCCGGGCGGGTGCCCGCCTCGGTGCCCCGCCCGCGGCCGGGCGCGGGGCCCGGGCCGCGCAGGGTCGGCCGTGCAAGTGCCCGGCCCGCAGGGCGCTCTGCTCCGCGCTCGCGCGGCTCGTCGACCGCGCTCTTTGGAGCCGACGACGACGGACGACGACGACGACGGACGACGACACGACGTCGACGACGACGGCGACGGCGACGACGACGACCAAGTGGGACAGCACAACCACCCTCCAGCCAGGGCCCCCCCCCTCCCTGCCCTGGGGACCCTGGGGGTCCTGGCTGGGGGGGGGGGGGGGGGGGGTTCTGGAGCTTTTTTTTTTTGATTCAGGCAAGTTTACTGCGCGGCGTTCGCCCCGTTCCCCCCCCCCCCCCCCCCCCCCCCTCCTCGCCTGCCCCCCCCAGTGGAGGGCAGGTGCGCGACCTTGCGTGACGCCACCCCCCCCCCCCCCGGGCTTGCTTCAGGCTCAGCCCCCCCCCTCCCCGTCCATGCAAGTAAACTTGCCAGAGTCTAAAAAAAAAACAGGCTCCAGTGCCCGGCCCCGCAGAGCGCTCTGCTCCGCGCTCGCGTGGCTCGTCGACCGTGCTCTTTGGGTGTGCACTTGTTTTTCAGTCGGGCGTGCCCCCCTACGGGGGGATTTCCGACGATAAATAAAAAAGACCCCCAACATGCCCTAAAAAGGTCCAAAGACACTCCAAAAATAGTCCCTGGACTATGTTTGGCTTATTTTTTAATATTTCTGGGGGCATTTTTTTATTTTTCGTCGAAAATCCCCCTGCAGGGGGACAGGCCCGACTTAACACTTGTTGTTCGCTCCAGGGGATTACGTCGAGGCCCGCGTGCCCCAAGGTGCTGCTGTTCTGGGGCGGGGCTGCTTGTGGCCGTCGACGGGGCGCCTCCGCCGTGGCCGCGATATTGCGAGCGCCATCGGCTCTGGGTCCGGGGGCTGCGCGAAGGCTCTGGAGTCCGCCCGCGCGGGCAGGAGGCCACAGGCGAACCCTGCCCCATCACCCCACGATTCGGGGGTGGATAGACCTCCTACCCTGACACGTTGATTAAGGAATTGGCCGTTTTCGGTTCGCGAGAGGGCGTCGCGGCCGTCATTTTGTTCGCGAGAGGGCGTCGCGGCCGTCATTTTTGCGGGTCCAGGTCCGTCGGTTTCCGTCCCAGGCCGTTTTCACTAAGGGGAGGTTTAGTAAAGGGAGGTCTATCCACCGCCGAACGATTTCTGAGGGGGGGATGTGGGGTTCACTTCGCTCGGGAGGCCCCAAGCGACGCGAATCTCAGCTCCCCCCCAGAAGTCCTGGTGTGGTGGCGTCGGGTTCGCACGCGGTTCCCGACTCCTGGCGGGGAGCTGTGGACAGCGGGGTGCACCCAGACTCTGTCCTTCCGAAGCACTGCGGGCTGCTGCGCGATGGCAGGCGTGGAAACGGGCGCGCGTGACGGCGGGGACGCCGTGTGCGGGGTGTGCCCGCGGGTTCGTCGGGCTGCGGGGCCAGGGGCCGCGGTCGCAGGCTCGCCCGGATTCGCGCAGCTGGCGGCGTCATGCCCCATTGGGTGCGCACAATTCCAGGCCGCCTAGACGAGGTCGCATCGCATCTCATTTCGCCGTGGTTTCACACCCTTTTTGTTGCCAATGCACCTCTGACGTGCACGGCTTCTCTCTCTCTCTCTCTCTAGACGAGGTCGGAGTAGATGGGGTCGGAGGATCGCGCCGCATCGCCGATGCATCGGCGATGCATCGGGGATGCGGGTCGATGTGGGGCCCAATTTGCCCCACGCCGACGTCGCCGATGCATCGTCGATTTCGCCGGTGCATGGCCGGTGCATGGCCGATGCATCGCCGATGTGTATCGGCGATGCGGCGCGATCCGCCGACCCCATCTACTCGGACCCCATCTAGGAGGCCTCT
>CAUYUJ010020171.1:708004-730504 GCA_963575745.1 Prorocentrum cordatum
CGCGGGGACCCCTCGACCACAGCACCTCTCCACACGCAGCGAACTCGGGGAGGGGGCAAGGCGGCACACACTCTGTGGCGGCAGCTGGAATAACGTGACACGCGTCAGCGATGATGAGGCAGGCAGGGCATCTCCATTTGTCTGCACACCGCTCGAATTTGTGCTGAGAAGCCGCGATCGCGGTCTGCAACTGAGAGCGAGGGCCTGCCTCCTGGGTGGGTTGCCTCTCTGGCCACAGTCCTCGAGGCTCTGAATTCTTGCCTAAAGAACGTAAAATCAGTCGTGCCCTCTGTCGGACGATGGCTGCAATAGCGTCGTATTCATCGGTCCTGGGGACGGGCGGGAGGGCAAGGGTGGCCGACTTGTGGGCCGCGCTTCCCGCGAGCTCGTCGGCATGCTGGTTGCCGAGAGCCAGAAGTTGAAACGTGAGGGGATCGGCGTGAGATGGGGTCCAGAGCACCGTGACCGAAGACCAGCCGCCAGATCGATCCTGCACGAGGTGCCGAATTCTCAGCCAGAGATCCCCATTCTTATTCTTGCCTCTGAGGCTGCCAGGTCTGAGACATCTGCCATTCTGCCAGCCGCGCTGCAGGGCTAGGTGATCAGTAACAAACGTGAAATCCTGCTGGCACGTCTCCAGTGCCAGGCAAAACGCATGCAGTTCGCCTCTTGGGACGGTCTGGCGGGGGCCTGGGAGGGGGGCGAGGAGGCCAGCGTGGAGGGACCAGGAGGCCGAGGGAGGGTCCCATCGGAGGGCCGCTAGGCCAGAACCAACACGGCGTCGCCTGACGTCGTCGGAAAAGGCGCCGCCAGACCCGTCGCCAAAAAGAAACAACTCGCCCTCAGCGTTACGAGCTCCTTCCCACGACGGCAACCCCTCCCGCACCGCACCAACAAGCTCCCACCCGTCCCTCCCAGTCAATGGCTCGAACGCGGGCGTAGTGAGAGCGACAGAGGGGATGCCACGGAGCCACAGGGCAGGGTCAGCATTGGCCCCCGCCACGGCTCGCGGTAGTAACTTGTCACTGGCCTCAAACTCAGGTCCCACATTCGCCTCGCACTGCCACATTCGGTGAAACAAGGTTTCAGGAACTCCTGCGCTGCATCGGTCGCAGTTCTTGTCGATCTGGTAGCCCGCGTTGTGGGGGCGGTCTCTGGTCCATTGTCCACCACTGATGACGGTGTTGTTGAGGGCCCAGTCGCTGAAGTCACCGTTTGCGAGGAGCCTCCTTTGTTCAATGCGGATAGTGACCATGTCCGCACCTCCAGCCAGCGTGTCACCATGGTCATGCGTAGCGGCCTGAGTCCAGAGGAGCCTGTGCAAATCCTCGCTGAGGTCCTGCAATACTGCGTGGATGCCGAGGCATCGGCCCGCTGCTGCTCCCGTGGCCGCAATGGCGGCCTGACGTCGCCATCGTAGTAGAGCGTGCCGAGCGAGGCCGTGCACCTGATGACCGAAAACTCCTTCGGGGAGAGCGCCAGTACGCCACAGTCCTGCTGAGATTCGAGCCTGCTGTGCAGTGCTCCGTAGTCGGTGTATCTTGCGAAACCTAGCTGCGGCTGAGCTCTGTCGCTTCCTGGCTTTGGCTTGTACCCGTCGGGTAGCCGCAGCCGCTTCAACTCCGAGGTCGACGGCCGTGGCGGTCGCAGTAACTGGGATGTCGTACTGCCGCAACTTCTTGGCTAGCGATTTGCGGACCTTGGGGGTGGAGCCGATGAGGACCGCCTTGTCAGAGATAGGCAACTCGAACTCCTTCAGACCGTCGCAGAGCGTCTTGGCGGCACGGGGGGGGTGCTTCTGTAGTGTGCGTAGGACTCCTTCGACTCGAAGGACAGTGTCGTCAACGAAGGTCCACATCTGGGCAAGCTCTGCCTGGGCTTGGGCTTGCCGTAGAATAGGAAGTAATATGAGTCGTGCCAAGGTCGTGCCGTGCGGGGAGCCTGCGATGATGCCTTTGGAGGCGAAGATAGGCATACTCACCCATTGTCGACTGCGCAAGAATCTGGGCGCCAGGTATAGCTGTACTTCCAGTAGTAGAATGATGGGGGGGAAGCCGCAGTTGAGGCCGACCATAATGAGGTTGGCGAGCTTGATATTGTCGTAGAACTTCTGGATGTCTAATAGCAATGTGGCTGACTGTATGCCAAGTGCTGAGGCTGTCTCGTCTAACAAGGCCCTGTGTAGGGCGGCCTGGAGAGCTGAGGAACCTTTGATGGCTGTAGTCCAGAAGTCGTCCAGGCCTTGGGTCCAGGATGTAGATGCAGTCGATCTGATGCGAGACCAGAGTCTGGCCATGTGAGGTAGCATGCCGAGGACCGTGTCGCCTCCAGACTTCTTGGCTGCGAGGGCTGCAATAGTGCCTGAGATTTGTAGTGGCCAGATGCCTGCATGCTCTACTGCGTTGAGGATCTCCGCATAGGCTTCGACTGCTGGTTCTGGTGGTCGATGGAGGTCGCGAGGTCCAAGGGCGTCAACTCCATGTGCTTTACTGGGTGGCATGCGGCCGTGAAAGCGGTGTACGATCTCGGCTGTGATGGGCTCGAGCGGTTGGCGAGCGGCTGCTGCCTTGGCCTTTGACAGCGCCAGTAGGATGTCGTCAGGGGTCTCGGTGGCCTGCCATACTTGTTGCCATTGTTGCTTCTTGCTGTCCATGATAACGGTGGGGTCGGCGATGGTCTGGTTGGTCGTGTAGGCCTCGATGTGACGTACGGGCGCAGGCTTGACATGGGCGTGTAGTACTCCAGGGCGGTGTTTCCAATGCTTTCTGAGCCAAGCACCGTAAGCCCTCTTGGACTTAGCGAGGGCGGCGGAGAGCGCTCTGGAGGCCCAAGTAGCGGTAATAGTGACCAAGTCGTCAGTGTCCTCATTGTCCAAGTGCGGGGCCCAGACGAGTGCAAACCAGCGGAAAATGGTGTCCTCGTCCTTCTCGAACTGGAGGTCGTGAAAGTGAGTGTTGAAGTAGTCCGCGCGCTGCTGGAAGATGGAGGCCTGCTGCTGCATGAGCGCTGCGTGCTTGGGCTTGTCGTGAAGCGCAGCGTAGCGCTTGATGAGGGTGAGCGTGATTGCCCACCATTCCGACTGAGGGTCATGTACGTGTACGCGGCTTGGGGCGGCGGCCGTCTTCTTCCAAGACAATTGGTAGCCTTGGGCTCGGCCTGTGAATGCTGCGGCTTCCTTGGGGTCGATCTGGTGGTGGCTGATCATGGTGTTCTCGAGCGCCGTGACCCATTTGGCGTACTTGAGGTTGAGGTCGTCGGCGTCGTGCACCCAGTGAGTGTACGCGAAGTGCGCGCGAGGCTGCTTACAACGAATGGGTACAGCTTGCTGCCATTGTTCATCCCAGAGGTCGCTCGGGATAGCGTACGGGATAGGCTCCTGTGCTGCTGGCTCGTCATGTGGCTGGAGTTGTGCTGCTGCTTGTTGGAGCTCAGGAGGTAGATCGCGTAGGCGTGCTGCTCGAGCTTCTGCTGTTTTACGTTTCTTGATGGCGGTCTTGCTGTTGGGGTCTGGTGGGATCCTAGGTCTGTCCGCTATGGGGAATGCCCTAGGGGTATGGATGGACTGATACCACCAGGGGTCTGCGCTGCCTGCTCGAACTTCAAGGCCCACGTGGGTGGCCCAGGGGGCGGTGGGGCACTGGCGAATGGAGAACGTGTGCTCGATGCCAGTCTTGACCAATGCGAAGTCGAGCGTGAGTCCCTGGCCCTTGTCGCACGTGGCGGATCCAGGCGCTCGCACGATGGTAGCATTCCATTTGGCGGGCCACTCTGTTGCTGCGAGCTGTTCAGGTGTCATATTCCAATCGGCCAGGATGATCCACGGGTCAGTGAGCATAGTAACGAAGGCTCCCAGCGAGAGTAACTTATCGCGCACTGCACCTTCGATCTGCCTGTGGGGTTCCAGATACGCTGCAATAACAACCAGGTTGCCAGAGCGTCTGTGCCATACCATGGGCGTGAAGCCGCGGAACGGGTCGGGCCTGCGCTGGGAGATGGCCAGGTCGCGGAGGTGGTTGAAGGTTGTGGCCTGGACATGGTACCTGGAGAGGATAATCTCGCCACCCGTGTTGCCTCCGTCGGATCTGCTGGTCGGCGTGGCTGTAGTCGATGATATCCTCCAACCGTCCGCTGCTAACTTGTCGTAGATGAGATGCGTGTTTCAACCAATGCCACCATCTGATATTGTTTGCCTGGCCCCGCCAGCCATTTCTCCGACTGTGGCCCCCCCTGAGTAATGTTGGAGAAGAACAGGGAGTGATCTGACGGCGTGGGATTCGTAGGGCGTTCGTCTTGGTAGACGGGTCTGGGGTCGGGTCTCGGGCTGCTGGGCTTCCAAGGGCCTTTCGCAGCGGTCAAGTCGATAGCTTTCGCCATCTCATCGCCCCCTACCAAGGACTGCGTCTTGGGCGGGGCGGCATCAGGGTGTGCCGTTGGCAACGGCTCCCCTGGTACCTGTGCCATATGCCTGTCGACAGCTTGGGCCGTCTCATCGCTCCCTACCGAGGACAGCGTCTCGGGCGGAGCGGCATCAGGGTCGGCTCGCGCTGCACGCTGCGGCTGCCCTGGGTCCCATGTCACTGTGTCGACGGCCTGTGCCGCCTCATCGCCCCCAACCGAGGACAGCGTCTCGGGCGGGGCGGTAGCGTACTGCGCTGTGGCTGCGAAAACGATGTGGGCGTCCAACTCGGCCAGCTCGTCGAACGGGCCGAGGACTGCGTCCATTGTGTTGATGATCGGTGGGTTGTCGTAGCTCTTGGTCTCTGACGGTAGGCGTCCCGTCTCACCAATCCGTCCAGGGTCGGGTAGTAGTCGGCTAAAGAGGCTGCTGGGCTCCAGCCACGGCGGTCGCGGTGGGCTTGCGCATCTGGCTGAGCATCTTCTGCGCCTTGTCTTCGAGGTCGGGGTCCTTGTTGATCGCTGGTACAGGCTGTGCGGCGAAGCTGCCGTCAGAAGTAGCGCCAGCAGCAGGTGCGGGAGGCTCATCGCCTGGCGCCGCTGGCGAAGAGGCCGCAGAGCCATCAGCGTCCGCTGCGGCTGCCGCTGGGGGTTCGCCTGCTGCCGCCGAGGCGGCGGGCGGCGGTCCACCTCCCTCTCGGGCGTGACCGTCCTCGTCGGACCGCTGCCGCTTGGAGGCGAAGCGCGTGCGCATGGTGCTGGCCTCTGCGCGGAGCTGGCTGATGCGGCTGGCGGTGTTGCCGAAGAGCTCGGTGACCTTGGCCTTGAGCTCCGTGGCGAAGCGCTGTTGGAGGGATTCCCATGCCTGGCGGTCGCTGTCGTCGATGTCAAGGCCTTGGAGATCGAACGCCGAACCCGCCTCGATGGATATGTCACCGTCCTCGAGGAGGCTGGTGAGGTTGAACGTCGGGTTCTGCTGCGAGGCCGTGGGAGTAGCAGTGCCGCCCTTGCGAGCGACTTGGAGTGCATCGAGAGCGGCTTGGGCCTCGGCCTGGGCTTCTGCCAACTTGTAGGCGGCCTCCTCCGACGCCGCCTTGCGCTCGGTGTACCAGCTGAGCGCCTTTGTTCGCTCTCGAGCAGCCTCTCCAGGTTGTTCTTGCAGCGGCGCTCCGTAGCCTGGGCGCGGCTGTAGATGTCGTTGAGGTCGGCTGGCTTCTGCGGCTGGGGCGGCGGAATCTGCGACTTGATACCGTCGATGGCTGCCTTGTCGATGTGGGGGGCGATCGCCTGGAGCTCCGCAAGGATGTCCTCTGCGGAGCGCGCCTTGGGGGTGTCGTTCTTGTTGGCCCACCAGTCGTCCTCTTGGTTCTTGCCATTGCCATTGCCGCGGCGGCGGCGGGACTTGGGCCATGAAGCCCACGGTTCCCATCCACCCTCAGGGCTGGGCTGCTGGGTGCAGCTGGAGTCGGCCTGGGCTGCGGCCTTGGCGCGGGCCGCCCAGGCACCTTGAACTGGAGGCGGGGAATCTGTCCACGGCGCCAAGGCTTTGCTGCACCAGTAGCACGTCTGGTTGGTCTTGTAGTTCCAGGCGTACGAGCAGGAGTAGCACTTGACGTAGGCGCTGCGCTGCTGCGGAGGCGCCATGGACGAGCTGAGGAACAGAGGAAGCTCACCTGCGGGCTGCAGGAGGCACACGGAGGGTTGAACAAAGCTGTCGGGCTCAAGAGCCCTGGCACTGGCCGCGGACTAGCGGTATCCACTTGTTCCACTGTGGAACTAGGCATCTTGAGCCAAAATGGCTACGGAAGAGGAGGAGGAGGAGGAGGAGGAGGAGGAGGAGGAGGAGGAGGGGGAGGAGGGGGAGGAGGAGGACCGCGGTGCCTGCAGGCGCACTGCGGCGCAGGCTGCTGAGGTGCTCCAGAGAGCACGGCTGCGCTCTCGGCCACGGTGCAGCGCTCGCAGCGTGCTGCGGCTCCCGCAGGGGCCATCATCCTGCTGCGCGCGGTTGCGTCTGGGGGCGCCCGCACGCTGACGGCGGTGCGTGCTCGGTTCGCGGGTGGCTTTGCTCGCGCACCGTGACTGTCTTGGCAGAGTTCGGCGCACGCTTCCGCGCACTGGCGCTCGCAGGGTGATGTGGTTTCGGCAGGGTCTGCCTGCCCTCTCCTCCCCGTCCGTCCGGTGGTGGCGGTCACGCGCGTGGTGATCGCGGGCATCTTGTGGTGCGCGCAGGCGTTGGGGCCGACCTTCGCTACCAGGCTGAGGTGCGCGCGAGCGCTACGGTGATGCCCAGGGCACACTGCGGTGCCAAGAGGTTGCAGCACCCACCGCACAAGCCGCGGACCGACGATGTGGCAGCATTTCTTCGCGATACTTGCACAAAGGAGTGACGATCAGTGGTGATGGACCTTGCGTGATGGGCGAGTTTGGAGGTTTCGCGCGTGTCCCACACAGGAGGGCGCGCAGCGACACAACCACGGATGACTGATTCGATTTGATTATGGCGCCGCGGCGCCCTCGCCTAGCCCCGCGTAGGGCCGTCCCCTCGGCTAGGCGCAGCCACAGCTCAGTCGCTGCCCGCCTCTCCTTCCCCCTCCCTTCCCTCCCAATAACGCCCGCCCTGGCCACGCATGCAAACATTCTCTCAAGCTCCCGCAAAAGAGAAGACACCAAGTGTAATGGCCTTTTTCGGTCCTCTGGAGGGAACCTCCAGAGAGGAGGAGACGGACCATGACCGGGGACGGATGAGGTGGGACGTTGGGCGAGGAGGGAGGGAGAAGTGGGGCAGGAGATGGGAAGGACGGGAGGTTGGTGTGGGGGAGGATGGAGGAGGGAGGAGGGACAGGAGTGTGAGGACATGGTAGTGTGGAGGCATGGGGAAGAAAGGCATAGGGGTGGAAGCCAGAGGAAGGAAACGGTGGCAGAGGAGGTGGAGGCGTGATGTGGATGAGAGTCGTTGATGCTTCGAGTTCCTCGGACATCTCTCAGCCTCCTGGAGGCCTCCCAGAGGGCAAAATCTGGGCTCCTCCTGGGGAAGTGTTCGGAGCGGCGGACACCATCTTTGGGCCACTGTGTGGTTCAGTCGGGCTAGCTTGGGATCGTTCTGGAGGCCATCGATCGAGCATGGGAACGCTTCCTATCAGCACCCCTCCGCCTCCGGAGCCCGACCTCTCGTTGCTTGGAGCTCTCTCTGGGCCCTGACATTTTCCGGTGCAGCGTGTTGGTTCCTTCAGGGCTTCTTTTCGCGCTCTCTTGGGGCCATCTTGGAACGATATTCTGGAAGCTTCGCGCAACCCCACCAGCCCATCCAGAATCGATGCCCAGACGAGCGGCCTCGAACAGGGACGTGGAGAAGCACGCAGTGGAACAACGGGCTGGGTAAGACGTCTAACCCCAAGAGGGGGATGATGGAGGAGAAGTCAGAGTAGGGAGAGGGGGAGGGGGAGAAGGGAGGAGGAGGAGGAGCAGGAGGATGAGCAGGAGGAGAAGCAGGAGGAGGAATAGGCGGATGAGGAAGAGGATGATGAAGATGATGAGGATGACGATCACGATCACGATGGCGATGACCATGAAGATGACGATGACGATGACGATGAGGGTAAGGGTGAGGGTGAGGATGAGGATGAGGATGAGGATGATGGTGACAGTGACGGTGACGGTGAAGGTGACGGTGATGATGACGATGTTGATGTTGTTGATGATGATGATGATGATGATGATGATGTTGATGTTGGTGTTGATGCTGATGTTGTTGATGATGATAATGTTGATGCTGATGCTGATGATGATGCTGATGATGCTGATGATGATGATGATGATGATGGTGGTGATGATGATGATGGTGATGATGATGATGCTGATGCTGATACTGATGCTGATGATGACGATGATGATGATGCTGGTGGTGATGATGCTGATGATGATGATGATGGTGATGATGAGCGACCCCGGGGGCCTTTTGGAGCGTCTTAGGTGCCTCGGGGGAGTCTCTCAGGAGCTTCTTGGGGACCTCGTGGAGGCTCTTCGGGCCTCCCTGGCACCTCTTGGGTCCTCTTGGGGCACTCTAGGGAGTCTTGGGGGCCATCTTGGAAGAGGTCGATCAGAAGGGGAGGTCCAAATAACGTTTCGCCCCAGGAGGCCAAAGTACAATCAATGGTGTTTGCCTTTCTGTCGAGGCCATCTTGGACCTCCTGACGCCTCGCGTGCTAGGTCCAGTCGGGGGGAGTAATTAGGGGGGGCCCCTCGCCGAAGGGGAAGAAGGGGTTTTAATGAGTAGACCCGCTGAGCCACTCGAGCTGGTGGCACTCGACACGTCGAAGGCCCATCGATAGTGAGCAGGCGGGAACGCACACGGCACCGGCAACCAACTGTAACGTCAATCGGCTGGGCCTCCTGGGAGGAACCACCGCCACCAAGCCTTGTGTCGGGCGTGTCCCCCTACAGGGGGATTTTCGATGAAAAAACAGAAATACCCCAAAAAGGTTAGGACATACTCAAAACATAGTCCCGAGACTATTTCTGGATTATGTTTTGGGTGTTTTTTTTTGAAAAAAATCCCCCTGTAGGGGGACAGGCCCGACTTAAACCAAGCCGGCCGAAGATGTCCTCCAAGACGGTCCACAATGGCGTCGAACAAAAGGCATAACAAGATAAGGCCATGCAGGGCACGACAAGACGAGACAATGCGGTGCTAGACTGCAGAAAGCGTGGCTACGAGACGACCCGGGAGGCGCCCAACCGCGACAAGCAGTGTTTTCGGTATCTTGACAGTGTTTAGTCTCATTCGTATCTCGGACTTCAGAGCGCCCAGGAGAGCCTAAAGAAAGCCCCAGGACAGTCCACCAGAGCCCTCGGAAGGTCCAATGGTAGCCCCAATGCGACCCAGAATAGCTTCGACATTGTTCAAGGAGGCTCCCCGAAACACCCCCAAGATACCCCCACAGCCCTCTGAATCGTGACGCGGTCGTCGCACTCGAGCGTGACTGGCAGCAACATGGTCTCACGATGCCCCCAGAGGCCTCCGAGGCCCCGTGAGGCCCCCAGAGGCCTCCAGAGGCCCCGAAGCCGCCCCCAGGAGGCCTTCGAGAGGCCACCGCGATGGCGACCCCCGCCTGAAAGAGGCCAAGAGTGGTGCAACGTGCGCGTTCCGCTGCGATTTGACTCAGCTCGGATTGTCTGTCGAGGCAATGCTGCTCCGCCAGCAGCGCACGTCCGCACCATACCCAGCCACACAGGCATTCCACAGCATTTGATCTACACTCATGTTTGCGCACGTGCGCAGACACACACACACACACACACACACACAAACACACAAACACACACACACACGAACAAAAACACACGCACGCACAAGTGTTCCTTCATTGTCTGAATGATGCGCGTCGAAGCGTAGTAGGTACGCTATGGTCGTGACAGATGGTCATGTTCATGACAAGTATCGGGCCTTTGTTCCCGATGTTTTCATAATGGTTTGACCGTCGGGGTGGACAACCGCCCGACGGCAACGTTGTCCCCAATCACTAGTGTGATACAGACAAGGTTTGTTCATGCTGGGTGTCGGTCATGTTCTCCATCCGTACGCGCGTATGTTTATGGAATCGCTTCGCTCATTCCGCCGGCCCGCATTGTGTGATCGCAGGCGTTTGCTGCTTCTTGGAGCCTGTGGGGGCTGTTTGGGGGCCTCTTTTTGGGCCTCTTGGGAACCTCGTGGTGCCTCCAGAGCTCTCTTGGCGGCCTCTTGGGGCCTCCTGAGGGCCTCTTGGGGCGGAAGGCTCGACTTGGTGCCTCGTGTTTCCCCTCTTTGGCTCCTCTTTGGCCCCTCTTGAGACTGTCTTGGGGCCCTCTTGGGCGATCTTGGGCGCCTCTGGGGCCGTTTTGGGACTCTCTTGGCCCTCTTGGGCCGTCTTGAGGCCCTCTTGGGCCATCTTGGGGCTCTCTTGGAGGTCTCTTGGGCCGTCTTGGAGCGATATTTGGGGCCTATTGGGTCGTCTTTTAGAGTCGGAAAGCCGAACGGATGAGAACGCCAAAATCCTTCAACAACGTATGGGAAATCGATGTTTTTTGCCTCCTGGGGCCCTCTTGAGACGCTTCTTCAGGCATCTGTGGGCGTCTTGGGGGCGTCTGCGGCCGTCTGGAGGCTGTCTTGAGCGTTTTGGACCGATCGGTCGGCGACTCGGAGCCCTCTTTGACCGTCTTGGGGGCTCTTGGGGCCCTCTAGGAGCGCTCTGGGGCGCCTGAAAGCCGCGCCCAGAAGGAAAACCATCTGAGGGTCGGACCGCCCGGGGTCCTTCTCGTCCAGGGACCCCCAGGAGCCGCCCCGCGCGCGCGAACTAGACATATTGTTTACCAGTAGCAGGAGATCTTAGCACGCCTCTGGCTCGTTGGGCCGGCGAATTCTGCTCCAGTGTGGTTCGGTTGCGGATGAGTGTGGAGCTCAAGCTGAGTTTTGTTGTTACGTTGTTTATACGTTGAGCCAAGGATCAGTTTGGGATTCGAAAGGGCTTGCTGCTCCTGAGGTCATTCCATGGCTGCTCCTCTAGCGTTACTCGTGCACCCAGGCGTTTTTGGGACCGGGAGAGGGGCTCCGTTCCTTCTTCGGCGTTCCTCCTGGTAGTACCTTGGCTGTGCGCCAGGCCCAGACATCGACAACGCAACCATTCGAAAAGCGCGGGTATGTACGTCTTTCCGCGTTGTGCTGGGGGGGCCTCCCAGGAAGCGCTGACTGGGCTCGCGGAACAGGCGATCGCCCAAATTATTTGCGCCTTGATGATTGGTGAACTGCGAGCAACATGAGGAGCAGGAATCGGGCGGACGATGACATGAATGATTGGGCGATGGAAAGGAGAACACGGGATGATGAGAGGGGAAGGATGACAAGACAGAGGAGGGGAAGGACGTCTCGTCGGAGGAGGAAAGCCGGTATGTGTGTGTGTGTGCTTGTGTGTTTGTGTGTTTGTGCATGTGTGTGCGTTTGTGTGTATATGTGTGCACGTGTGCGTGTGTGTGTGTGCGCGCGCGTGTGTGTGTGTGTGTGTGCGTGTGTGTGTGTGTGTGTTTGTGTGTGTGTGTTGGCGGTGGGGCGGGGTAGCTGAGGATGAGCCCAGGGGAAAAGGAGGGGAAGGATAACAAGGCGCAGCAGCAGCCGCAGGAGGAAGAGCAGCAGCATGGAGCAGGACAGCAGGGAGCAGGGTGGGGAGTAGGAGGAGGCGCGGCAGCAGCGGCCCCCGCGCGAGGAGCCGCAGGATGGTCGCGGCGACGACGCCGCCTCCCTCGGGGATGTCGTCCTCAGCGTGCGATCGGTGCCGAACGCTGGGGGCTCAGACTGCCTCCTCGCCCCGTTCCGCCATGTTCAGAGAAAAGAGGAGGATGGGTGAGGGAGGAAGAAGGAGGAGGAGAGGGAAAAGGAGGAGGAGGAGGAGGTGGCCCGTAGCCATCTTGCCTCAAGTAATCCATTTTTCGAGGTGGCTTAAAGTGAGCTATAGCTTTTGCCCGCACGATCCCTGCTTGAGCCTGCCGGAGGCCCTGCAGGTGTCCTGCCACAAACCGCTCCACACCCGTAGGTGATCATTGATCTCGCAATGAGGCGTTGTTTTGCCACAAGAAGAAATGTGTTTTCAAGACGAATTTCGCTTGGAATACATTGTTTTACATGTGTTGCACGGCTCGTCCCCCCGCTCCTCCTGTTTGCAGCCTCCCGGGGCTCAAGGGGATTGAGCCAACGGGCCGCCAAGCGTGCATAAACCCAAATACAAGGTGCTCGAGCTTGAGCAGCTGTCCAAACGTGTGCGTACGGCCGACGGCGACTTCGATGCGTGCAAGAGTCCCCTGTCGCGATCTCAACGGGCGCGTGTGGTCGCTGAGCGAGCTCGCGCAGCGGGTGGCCCACGCACAGTCCAGAAGCATGCCCAGTGTGTGCTGGACGACCTCAAGCGCCAGATTGCCCAGGCAACCGAACTGATTGCCAAGGCCGGGTCCGACTTGCAGAACGAATCATAAAGCTGGTCAAGCTCAAGAGCTCGCTCGAGAGTCTTGAGGAGCAGGAGCGCGTTGCATCTGCCAGTGCCAACGCGGCCTGGGCGCAGTGCGCAGTCGAAGGCGGAGTTCAGGATGCTGCTCGTGGTGCGGCTTCCCCTAACGATCCCGCCTTCCCCCTCCCCATGCAGTTCCAGACGTTAAAATCCTCACTTGCGGCATCTCTGCGCTCTTTGTCGGAGACGAGGAGTACCATATTACCACCAGCTTAATCCAATGGGAACGACGGCTGCGGCTGTGCACATTTAGCCGATGAGCAAGATGAGGATGAGGATGCTGATGCTGCTGCTGCTGCTGCTGCTGCTGCTGCTGCTGATGATGATGATGATGATGATGATGATGATGATGATGATGATGATGATGATGATGACGATACATGATGCCATGCAGGTTGCGCCGCCTGGGGATGCAATCGTCGATGCAGGTAAAGCACCAGCGGCAGCGGATGTCCGTGATGCCGGGGGTGCAGCCACCGCTGTTTTCGGTGGCCAGCCTGGGTCTCCCTTCGCGCCTGGTGCCTCGCCTGCTGTCTCTCTCTGTGTGGTGGTGGGAGGGGTTCGGGTCGGGGACGGGGCGGGAAGGGAACCATCTCGAGCAAACCGCGTGCCGCGAAAGTTTTCAAAAAGGCTTTCTCAAGCAGCTTGCCCCTGACAGGACCTGGGGTGAGTTCGTGGCGTACCATGCCACTGCGCGCAAACATGAAGAAACCATCTTGGGTGGCATCAGCGAGGCCGCTCAGAAGAAGTGTCGCGTCACGCTCTTCAGTGGCATCGCATCAGGACAGTCTTCTGTTTAGCAAGCGAGCCAGGAAACACTGCCACCTTTTTGCCAACGCGGGTGGGCAGGTCGGCCTCGATGCTCTTTGCGTGCATGTCTGTTGCCCGACACTCTGACCGTGCAAGAAATTCGGAGAATAACCGCTTCGGCTGAACCGGCAGGGCTTCTTCTCCGCAGCACTGCTTGGTCTGCCTCCCTCGCGGCTTCATTGCATGCACAAGGCAATCCGACTGGAGTTTTGCTCACAGCCGCGCCCAGGCGCATTGGGCATGGGAGCCAGCCTTCGTCGCGTCGGTGGCAGGGTCCGCGGAGGTTTCATCGCGGTTAACATTGACTTGGTTCACCCGGTGGGTATCAACGAAATGCATTTGGATATATGGTGCAAGGTTGGGTCTAAGCTTAGGCGCGCTGGCGCGCCGTTTGTCATCGGAGGCGATTGGCACCCGGCTGGGTTGATGTGATGGACGCCATCGCCGTCGCGCCCGAAGGTGGCGCGCGCCGGCCCGCCACGCGCTACGCCGATTACCGCGTCGCTCCGAACGCGATTGCAGGCGGGGCCAGGGCCGAGGTGATTCACGGCATCCCCATGTCCCCTCGTTACCCCGTCAGGCTTACGCTCTCGGTTCGCCAAGGTGCCCAAAAGGTTCCCGTCGGAGATTCCCACCGGGTGCGTCCGTTTGGGTTCCCCGTGGATGGCAGGTGGGAGCCCGCGGTTGTTCTCTGCGGTGGCCTCGCCTTCCCCGTGCAGGATGATTGGTGTTGTTTCGTCCGTGCTGCTGAGGCTGAGTGGCTTCGCATCTCGCGGATCTCGGGGGGGCAAACGGGGCGGTGCATCGGCAGAGATAGGCCTCGGAAGGTCTGCTCTAGGAAGCTGTCTTGCCCTGCTCCTGTTCAGTTTCCGAAGATCTCCTCGATTTCACGCTGGCGGAGAAAAGGTAGCGTCCGCCTTGCTGATTTTGTTCGAGGCCCAGTGGGCGCCCGCTGTCGCCGGCTGGTGTCAGCGGCCTTTCGCCTTGCAGGTTCGCAAATTCCCCCTGAGTGCGCAGCGTGCGCCGCCTGGTCCGCGGCGCTTCGGCACGTCGATTTCGCGCCGCTGCTCTCGGCCCAGACGCCCGCCGGCATGGCCGAGGGCGAGGCAGCGCGCGCGGGCCCACTCGGCGCGGGCCAAGGACAGGGAATGGAACAACTGGGTCGACGAACACCCCTCGGGGGGAATGCCGGCGCCGTTCAAGCCCCCCTCCCTTCCCGCCCCCTGACAACCCGCCCCCTGGATCATTCCGCCCTCCAGCCCTGCTCCGCGGTCGAGTCGATCGATGCTATGGACGCCGAGGGGGAGAAGTGGTGGTCTGTTGGGCCCGATCAAATCTTTCCTTGTTTGGCCCGGCCACGGCGCGCCTCCCGATCGGCCGACGCTGGCTGAGACGTTGCGCGCCCCTAGGAGTTTCGGCTCAGGCACGGGCGCCGGCGTCGATCAAATCTCGCCGCGCCCTCTGCTGCTTTGCCCTCCTCGGCCACGGGGGCCCTCCTGCGACGCCGTCTCGCGCGTCGAGCATCAGCGCGAGTGGCCCATCATGTGAGATCGCAGTGTCTTCGTCCTCGTGCGTCTCGGAGGCGCGAGGCCGTCGCGGCTCCTGCACGCGCCGGCTCGCGCGCAATGTCGTTCGAGGCGCCCTCTCATTGGGCAGCGGCAAGCCGACGGCTTCGAGGGGGTCCTTTGGGTCGACTCGCGGGAAGTCCTCGGAAGCGCGCGTGGGCCCAGGCTGCCCGGTGGGGGCATTCTTCGCATGAGAATCGCAGTTGTTCTGGATTTGAAGAAGGCCTTTCAGCGCGCGCAGCACGGGCGCCTCATCGCGGCTGCGCGTGCGAGTTGCTTCCCCGCGCGGCAAGTGTTTTTACTGTTGCAGACTTATCGCCCACCACAGGGGCTGATTGATGTTGCTGGCGAGGCCGGGTCCTTTCTGGATGCCTTGCGCGCAGTTGTGCCGGGGCGCGTTTTCGCCTGCGACACGCTGCAGCTCTTACTTTCAAGCCCGTTCGGCGCCGCGCTGGCCGCCTGCCTCGCCGCGCAGCTGCCGGTCAACACTTGCGACTTTGGCCTCTTGCGCCGGGGCGCTGAGCACCGCGTAGCGAAGGACGTCGTCGCAGAAGGCAAGAAGCTCCGCAGTGAGTTCACGGCCGTTGATCGCAGGAGCGCAGCTGACAAGTCTCGAGTGCTCGGGAACACGTCCTCTGCGCGAGCATCGATTGCGCCCAAGCTTCAGAGCCTCCGACCTCGGCCTGTTAGATCCGAGTGCAACCTTGGAGTCGACTTTGCCGCGGGTTCGGTTGGGGCAAGGCCACTGCTGCCAGCCGCGTCAAGGCGACGCGTGCCAGAAGGCATCGCATGTCGATCCTGAAGAGCTCCAAGCCTCGTCGCCGCGCGCATGGGTAAACGGCTCGAAGCGTCGCAGCGTCGCTCCTTCTGCGCGGGCCGTCCGCCATGAGAACTAATGGGTGGGAGTTAGGGATGCTTAGAGGTTCTGCATGTCAATTGCAAGACTAGCATCAATATTACAGGTCTCGCACCGCGGCCCTGTCGCTCTTCTCCAGTGCCCCAACGTGACCCCATCTATTGGGCAACCTGGTTGCCTGTGCTGTCCTATCTCTTTGCCCTGGCGGGGCTCTGCTTCCCCTGTTAGGTTCGGACTTCGGCCTTCGCGAGGCCCGTGCTCATCTTTCATCGATCGCTCACCCTTGGTCTCCCATCGAGTGTCCCTGTTGTGCTCTGTGGGCCCCCACTCAAGCAAGTGGATATCATCGCTACTCCTGTCTGCTGCCGAGTGGATTTGGCCTGGCGGCGCCGTCGTCAACCCCAGCGACTATTGCCCTCCTACTGAGCAGGCATTACTATGTCGTGCTGTGCAAGCGTGGCAATCCCAAACACTCGATGACCATTTGGAAGAGCCCGAGTTTGAGCGCGGCGTGTTGTTGCACCCTCTTGATTCGTACCTGGGACCGGCCATCATGGGGGGCCAGTGGCCCCAGATGCGTCAGTGGGGCGCGGTTTGCCCCACCTCCCCGCAGTGCCTCCTGTGTCCAGGCCAAGATGGCGCATTCTTGCACCGCCATTGCGTTTGCTCAAGGCTGGCAGTTGTGGCAGACACTCTATCGTCTAGACGGCGCTTTGCAGAGGCGGCGCTGGGCCCCCGCTCGCAGCCATCTTTGCGGAGAGGCGCCCAGTGCCCAGGCCGCACTTGCCGCGACCACCACCGGGGGATGAAGCCGCATGGGGGCGCGGCGACCAAAGTTGTTAGTTTTTGTAACTACATTTTTGTTGGCAGCTTGGTCTTTGGGGCGGATTTTGCCTCCGTCGCGCCTGCTGGCTGAGGACATATCGCCCTGGGCCTTTCCCGGGACGTCGGCATTGCCAGCCCGTTTGGGCTTGTGTTGGGCCCCATCCAGTAGATCGGCGACGCTGTGTTCATGGCTGTCATCAGTGTGCTCACGTCTGCTGCTTCGCAACTTCGTGTTTCCACTGGCTCCCAGTGCGTTTGCGACGGCTACCATGTGAGAGGCCGAGTGGTGACTTCTTCTGCGCAGCTTCGCACGTGCACCTGTGGCGCGAGTTCTGGGGATTGTTATCGATGAGCGAGGGGCGCTAGTCTTAACCAGGACCAAGGCGAATGCCGCTTAGCGGGATGTATTAGGTGGCGGCATCACGCCTACTCGGCGGCCCGGGAATCACCAGGCCGACAATGCTGCGTGCACTGCAGCCATTGCTACTCGACTTCCCTCGGCTGACAGTCGGCAGTTGCGAGCGAGGCTTGAAGTTGTTAAGTCCTGGCGATCGTGGATCGATCGGCTGTCAAAGGAGCTGTCTGACCGTGGCCACCCGCCGACGCATCGCAATGGTAAGTCTCTGCGCACGCAGCTCCGTTTAGCCGAGGCCCTGCCCCCATGGATGTGGCCTCGTGTTTTAGCCGCTCAACGGTCGTTCGCGGCAGGGGCTCGGCATGATTATGTTTGTTCTTCGTATCGCCCCCCACGACTGGCCGATAGTCGTACAGCGCAGTCATTGCGTGATCTTCGCTTCCTATCGCGCAGCTTCTCTTGCGCATCCATGCCCAACCAACGTGATGGACCCAGGATCCAAAAGAGGAGGAGGAGGAGGAGAAGGAAGAGGAGGGGGGGAGGAGGAGGAGGAGGAGGAGGAGTTGCAGGAGGAGAAAGAAGAATTGTAACATGACAGTGATACGATCAACAAGAAGAAACGATCTACACATACGACAAATAACTACAGGACTCTGAGGAGGAGGAGGAGGAGCAGGAGCAGGAGCAGGAGCAGGAGGAGGAGGAGGAGGAGGAAGAGGAAGAGGAGGAGGAGGAGGAGGAGGAGGAGGAGGAGGAGGAGGAGGAGGGAGGAGGAGGAGGAGGGGAGGAGGGGGAGGAGGAGGAAAAGGGAGGAGGAGGAGGAGGACGAAAGGAGGAGGAGGAAGAGGAGGAGGAACAACGGAGGAGGAGGAGGAGGGAGGAGGAGGAGGAACAGGAGGAGGAAGAAGGGAGGAGGAGGAGGAGGAGGAGGAGGAGGAAGAGGAATAATAATAATAATACTAATACTAATAATAATAATAATAATAATAATAATAATAATAATAATAATAATAATCACACTTATTATTATTATTATTATTATTATTATTAGTATTATTATGATTATTATTAGTATTATTATAACGCGCAGGAGAAGAGAAGGAAGAATAGGAAGATGAGGTGGGATGAGAAGGGATCAGGAGGAGGAGGAGAAAAGGAAGAAGAGGAGGAGGAGGAGGAGGAGGAGGACAATGGGAAGGAGTAGGAGGAGGAGGCCGCGACCTATCGATGCGGCGGGGTCGGCCGCGCCTAGCCCGGCCTGCCCCGCATGTCGATGCGCCTGGGCGTGGCGCCTCGCCGCCAGGTCTCCTGGCGGCGAGGCGCCCGCTGCTTGGCTACTTGCGCAGCAGGGGGGGGGGACGTGGGATCCCAGCCCCGACGGGCCTAGGGTCCTCGGAGATGGGGCCGTGGTCGGGGGCCGTGACCTAAGGAGCCCGCCGTGGTGGACCCGTGGAATGCGCGGCAGCGAGAAGGCCGCAGTTGGGGGGGGCCGCGGCCGGTCCGACGCCCTCATCGACGGCGCGACGTGTCTCCCCCCAGGGGAGTGATGGGCACGACTTCCACATCGCGGGAGGAGGGAACAGCCTGGAGGGAGGAGGAGGAGGAGGAGGAGGAGTTTGGAAGAGGAGGAAGAGGAGGAGGAGGAGGAGGAGGAGGAGGAGGAGGTTGGAAGAGGAGGAGGAGGAGGTTGGAAGAGGAGGAGGAAGAGGTGGAGGTGGAGGAGGAGGAGGAGGAGGAGGAGGCGGAGGAGGAGGAGGAGGGGAAAGTAGGAGCAAGGAGGAACGCGAGGAGGATAAGACAGGGATGGGGGAAGGATGAGCGATAAGGGATGATAGTGGTGATGCAGAGGAGGAGGAGGTCGTGGTCGTTATCCCCCTGCCCTCCAACGCACTCACCCCATGCCCGACATCTGCGTCATTCTTCCCAATTTCGCCTCCCGCCGCCCTTCACTATACCCACCTCCGCTCGGAGGCGGAGGGGACGCAGCAGGAATGCAAGGAAGAGGACGACGGCGGGGACTATCAACAGGAAGATGACGAGGTGGGTGAGGATGAAGTCGGGAAGAGGAGGAAGACGAGGAGGAGGAGGAGGAGGAGGAGGAGGAGGAGGAGGGTGTAGAGGCCGAGGGCGAGGTCGCAGCTCGCAGCTCGCAGCTCCAATTCACACGGCCTGGCGCGTGTCGCACAGCTGCGGAGGAGGATGTGGAGGCCGAGGGTGAGGACGAGTTGGGGGGAGGATGATGCGGCCTGGAGGAGGATACAGGCTCGAATGAGGACAAAGATGCGGATGCGGCGCGAGGAGCAGATCGAGAGGAAGGATGATAAAGCCGCCGACGGCAGCGAGGGCGAAGGCAAAGGCGAGGGCGAGGGCCTCTTCTCTGCGACCACGTGCGAACCCTACGTACCCCTGCGGGTCCAAGCGACGCCAGGGTATCGGACACCCCTGCCGGGGCTAACCTGGCTGCAGACATCCTCCGAACTCTCAACCCCAGCTGGCGTGTCAGACTTCAGTCCTGCAGGAGTTGGATTCCCACTTGCTTACCTGTCCCCCTCCCTACTCAGAACCTCGTCCTTCTCCCGTGGGTCGCGTCGTTCCCTTCTCCCCCGGCTGCCCCCCGCATCTAAACAGACACGAACATTTTGTCGCTTCAGCGTATGCGGCCGCTTCATGCTCTCATCGGCTGCGCATCACCTGGAATGCTTCCATACAGTCCACCCGCATAGTAAGGATGGGCAACCTTCCCAAGGATACCCTTGCATCCTTGCCTCCTCAGTCCAACCTCGGCCACTTTCGTCGGCCGCGCCCCGCTCGAGAAGCTTCGACATGGGCGTCCAAGGCCCTCGCATCCTCATCGCGCAGCCCTATGATGTGGGCCGACTGTGTTTCCTGTCTCACTGGGTCTGCCCAGGCGCGCTTCAGTGCGCCTTCAGGGGCCAGCCCGCCGCGGCCAGTTACCAGACCGCTTCGCTTCGCTTCGTCTCCCTCAAGTCGGGCGGCAAGAACGGGGGGACATGAGAAGGAGGAGGCCTTCTCAGAAGGCGGCGGGACTTCTCAGAAGCCCTCGCGCCTTCTGAGAAGTTGTCTGCGTCCTCGGGGAAGGGTGAGAGAACTGCTCGGAAGGCCCGGGGACTTCGAGATCTCCGAGGAGGCCTCCTCCTTCTCGCTTCCCCCCTGGGCTCGCCGCCCACTCGAGATCGGCTCCCCGACCTTTCCTGGCGCGAGCCCCGTTGGGCGCCGCGTAATGGGGGGGTCATACATGGGGGGGCGGCGAGGGTGGTCCGAAAAGGTGCCCAAACGGTACCTCAACGAGCCCCCTGGGGCTCTGGAGGGGCCCGAAAGGGGCACGAAAGGGGACCTTTTCTGACCCCCCCATTTGTGACCCCCCCCATTAAGCCACGCTCAGCCCCGACCAGTGCGTCGGGAGGGCTCCGAAGCGGCGGGGGCTCGCGGCATCGGCTCGCGAGCTGCGGCGGGGCGGCGGGGAGCTCGGAGGCACGCCCGGAACTGTCCTCGGGCCTCCCGGGGCCCCAGCCCGGGGGGCAGCGTCAGTGCGCAGGCAGGCGCAGGGGCAACGTTAGGGGCGGATACGCCCTCCTCCTCCTCCTCCTCCTCCTCCTCCTCCTCCTCTCCTCCCTCCCCCTCCTCCCTCCTCCTCCTCCTCCTCCTCCTCCTCCTCCTCCTCCTCCTCCCTCCTCCTCCTCTCCTCCTCTTCCTCCTCCTCCTCCCTCCTCCTCCCCCTCCTCCTCCTCCTCCTCCTCCCTCCTCCTCCTCATGCTCCTCCTCCTCCTCCTCCTCCTCCAGATTTCGTAATAAAGGGAGGGGGGTCTCATTTCGGGGGGGGTCTCTTCCAGGCTATCCTGGAGGGCCCTGGGGGGTCTGGGGACGATGCTTCGGAGGGTTCTCCCACGCGGGGGGGGGTCTGAAATGGCTTGTCTTGGAGGGTCCAGACCCCCTCCCTTTTCTTGCGAAATCTGGAGTAAGCTTAGGGGGCGACGCCGGCCCCCAATCGCCCACCCATCGGGGTGGTCGGGGTGTTCGAGCGTTCTGGCACAGGGGAAGTCGCGGGCAGCGTTAGGGGGGCATGGGCGTGAGGGGGGATCGAACGTATTCGGTACGGGGGGGGGGGTCGAGGGGGGCATGGGCAGGGCGGCAGCGTATTCGAAGGGGGATCGATGGGAACGTATTCGAAAGTATTCTTGGGGGGTGCATGGGCGTAGGGGGGGGGATCGAACGTATTCGGCAGTTGTCGGAAGGTTCCGAAGCGCGGGGTGGTTTCCTTGGGCTGCGCCTCGTCGAGGTCGCTCCGGGGTGTGCCCGGAGCGTCCCGAACGGCGGCCGGAGAGCCGTGTTCTGAGCCGAACACCAACCACAGGGCAAGGATTAAATCGGGCCTGTCCCTCTACAGGAGGAACACTCAAAAATAGTCAAAATAGTCTGGGGCCTATTTTTTATTATTTTTTGATATTCTGGAGTATTCTTGGAGTATGTTCATTTTTCGTCGAAAAGCCTCCTGTAGGGGGACACGCCCGACTTGAGGCAAGGATATGCTCAGAGGGGACTGCGTCGGCCTTCACGATCGCCCACCCCCTCCTCCTCCTCCTCCTCCCCCTCCTCCTCCTCCTCCACAATTACTCAATATGAATACTACTCTCCCTCTTCCCCTGATGACGGCCTGGGAATGTCCGACCCCCCCCCCCGCGTACTGTTTTTTACACACAGGTTTCCCCGGAGTTGGGTTTTCGCCTGCATTTTTTCCAAAATGCTGCTCTCGCTGAGGCGCTGGCCTCATTTTCGGGCCCCGCTCGTTCCGAATCGTGCTCCCGCTGCAGCGCTGGCCTCATTTCCGTGCTTCCGCTCGTTCCGAATCGTGCTCCCGCTGCAGCGCTGGCCTCATTTCCGCGCTTCCGCTCGTTTCGACTCGTGCTCCCGCTGCAGCGCTGGCGTCATTTCCAGTGCCATGCCACGGCGTGCAATGCAATGCTAGGTTGATACTACGCTTTGCGGTGCTCTTCTACGCCATGCCATGCCGTGCTCTACAATGCATCGCGTACCCTTTCGGGATCATTGCCCTGCTCGACATCCGACTGTGCGAGTAGAGAGGGGATCTGCGCCATGGTAAGGGATGGGAGGGAGGGGTAGGATGTCAGATATGACGCGAGCGCACCTAGCTTGTCCCCCTCTCCCTCCTCCTTCTCCTCCTCATCCTCCTCCTCCTCCTCCTGCTCCTCCTCCTCCTCCTCCGTGGGAAAGGAGCGGAAAAGAGGGGGGTGATGACTAGGGGGGGGGATATCATGGCGGGGGCCATGATATCTCCCCGGATTTCGTGGCGCCTCTTCTTACTTCACGACGTCCCTGGCCCCCCTGCGGGGCCGCGCACGTGCCGCCTGTGATGATTTGCGCCCCCCCCCTCTTGGACACCCCCCTCTTGGCCGCTCCCGGCCGACAAAGCCAGTCTCCCCCGAGCGTTCCCCCATCAGGAAGGGGTGGTCCTAGAGGTCTCTGACTTAGGGCGATCGGTGGGTCCTGGAGGTGGGGGGGGGAATGGCCCCCCCGGGGGTGCAGGAGCCATAGAGACGATCTGTGAGCGGTAAACCGACCACGGGGCAAGGATAGGCTCAGGGGGGAATCATCGGTCCGCAATCGCCCATTCATCGCTGGTATGAGTCC
>CAUYUJ010020171.1:735504-760504 GCA_963575745.1 Prorocentrum cordatum
CAGCGAGATTGCACGGCAGGCCAGCCACGACCCGCATTCCAAAGCATCGCGTTGCGTCGGCGGCGGCAGTGAAATTCTGGACGCCGCACTGGCAGGCTGACGGGCCCGCTCTCCTCCCGCCACCGGGCCTATCTTTCTTCCGAGGACTGTGACCCTCCTCTTCCTCCCTCCCTCCCCTCCCCTCCCCTCCCCTCCCCTCCCTCCCTCCTCCTCCTCCTCTTCCTTCTCCTTCTCCTCCTCCTCCTCCTCCTCCTCTTCCTTCTCCTTCTCCTCCTCCTCCTCCTTCTCCTCCTCCTCCTCCTCCTCCTCCTCCTCATCATCATCATCATCATCATCGTCCTCTCTCCTCCCTCTTGCCTTCTCCCCCTCCCCGCTCCTCCCTCCTCCTCCCTTCTGCTCCAGTTGTCTCTGCGCCCCAGCTTCCCACGCCCGGCCTGGAGGCCGATATCTGCTTCGCGCTGGACAGCAGCGCCAGGGCCGAGAGGAGAACGCGCGGGGAGGGGTGCGACCGCGGGGAACGTCGTCGTCGTCGTCGTCGTCGCTCGTCGACCTCGACGTGGTCGAGGTTTTCCAGCGTTTCTCGATGTTCTGATCGCCACGACTGGACGTGGCACAGAAAGCTTGCCAGGGGCGGACCCCATGGGGGCAACCAGGTCAGCAAATTTTGGGCGAGGCGGAGGAGGGGGGGCGTCGGGGGATGGATGGAGGGTCGGTGTTTTGGACGTTCTTGGTGTTGTTCTTCTGTAGGGCCTTCAGAGGTACCTCCAGGGGCCTCCAGAGGCCTCCTGGGACCTTTCGTCTGGCCGTCGTTAAAAGATCATGGCGGACAGTTTCGCGTTGATTTTTTTGTTGGTGCGGCGTGGTCACCTGCAATGCCCAGCTCCCTGGGGCGACAGCTCAGGCTGCCACAGTCGCCTCTCGATGCTGCCGTGCCCTTCTCCTCCCTCTCCTCCCCCACTCGGTCTCCTTCCTCGACTTGTGCGACCCTGGGGCTCCCGTGCCCCGGGGTATTTGCGCTGCCCCTCGGCTCCTTGGGAACCCCCAAACCGGGTGGTGAGATACCAGATGGCGACCTGGAATCCCCAAAAAGGTCACCGCTGGGTTTGGGGACGCGGGGTCACCACCGGGTTTTGTGACTCCTGGACCCACCAGTGTCCGGACATCCTCGGAAAACCGCACGAGTCCCCAAACCGCGTGGTGACACCAAATCGCCCGAGACTCACCGCCAGGTGTTGTCACCACCACGTTTGGGGACTACCAAGCTCCGCTGCGGCCCGAAAATGGGGCACACGCCAGCGTCGTGAGCTGGCACGCTCGCGCCGTGTGCACGGGGCGAGCGGTGCGGCGCTCGCCGCTGCTCTGGGGAGCGTCCCGGCCTGGGTCGAGCGCACGTCGGGGAGACGCGGAGGCACTCGAGTCCGCCAGAACTCGGGGGCGGAAAAGAGGGGGGTGATGACTAGGGGGGGGTGGATTTCATGGCGCGGGCCATGATTTTTCCTCAGATTTCATGGCGCCTCTTCTTATTTCATTACGGCCCTGGCCCCCCCGCTGGGCCGCGCATATGCCGCCGGTCATGATTTGCACCCCCCCCTCTTGGACACCCCCCTCTTTGCCGCTCCCGAGCGGAGACACTCAAGTCCGCCAGAACTCAGGAGGGAACAACAAACACAGACACAACGAATCGTCGATTCCCCCGAAAAGGTGGGAAACTATGGGAAGTGTGGGGGGGATACAAAAACCCAGAAATTATAGGGGAAATCTAGGGAATCCTGTTATTTGCGTTTATTTGTTAATCGCTTCGCTCGTTCTGCCGGCCCTGGAGCTCTCTTTAGGGCCACTTAGGGGCCTCTTTGGGACCTCTTGGGAGTCTCTTGGGGCTCCTTGGCGGCGTCTTCGGGGCCCCCAGGGCCTCTTGGGCGCTCTTGGGGGCCTCTTTGGGTTAGGAGGGGGGGCAGTCGATTGCGGCCCCCCCCTCGGAGGCCACGATCCTCGTGAGGGATGTCAAAGAAATGCCCAGTCCAGCATCGCTGGCCCGACCCTGCCGGGACCCTCCCGGGGACCTCCCGGGACTTGCCCAGGGTACTTCTCGCCCGGGGACCCCCCGGGGCCGCCTCGCGCGCGCGAACTAGAAATATTGTTAACCAGTTGCCGGAGATCTTAGCACGCCTCTGGCCCGTTGGGCCGGCGAATCAGTATGTCCCAGGGCCCCTTCAAGAACTGGGGTTCTCCGACTCTCTTTAACGGGCCCGTCCTGGCTTCTGACGGTCGAGTTTTCGTGGTCTGCAGCATGGGCTCGCGTCAAGTGATCGATTCGGTCCCGTCATAATTCTGACAGCCCCGTCGGGCCAGTTCGAGTCCTCCAACCTCGAGTCTTACGGACTCCCGATTTGTCGGACTTGGCGCGTTAATTCAGCCCAGGAATCTTCGTGGTCGGGCTGCGCAACAAATTCCTCGCGGGTGGGGTGAGATCGGAGTTCGTCATTCGTTGTACGTTTTGTTGTTTCTGTGAAAAAGCGGTTTACGTGAGCTCGAGTTTTGAGATTGAGGTGGGATATCGAGAAGCATCGAACACCGTCGCCTGCGGTGTTGGAAGAGATGGTGTAAGAGTACTACGCCGTTCGTTAGTGCGCGTTCAGTGCGCGCGCACGTGCGCTCGTCGAGAGGAGCGCGTCTAGGTCCCCTCGGGTCCCAACGAGATGTTCCCCCTTCATCTTGACCTGTGAAGTTGCCACAGGGGGGCCAACCAAACGACCAACCGTACACCCCAGAGGCACAGGCCACCCATGATCGTTGGAAGCGGCCGATCCTGATCTTTCGCGTCGGCATCTCGAGGGTGCGTCTCCTTGTCCCCAGCCCACCAGTGCTGCTGGGTCCGCGGCTTCTCCCCATTGCGCCGCGCGCCAGCCTCCGTCGTCGCTTCCCCGTGCCCTCCTTCCCGAAACTTTGCTGCTGTGCTGCGTTGGCCTCTGCCGCCGCCAGCCGCCGCAGCTGCTGCTGCTGCTGCGCCCCCAGCCTCTGCTGCAAATGCTGCTTGTGCTGTCCGTTCGTTCGTTTCGCAGCACGGCTCCTGCCGATCGTTGTCTCAGGGGGAGTTCTCGCGTATGTGCACAAGTGGAATTTTCGTCGAGTCTGCGACACACATGAGCATTTTTGCATATCTACGAACATGATGCATAGTGTTCGACCTTGCATCGGGAGAAAAAGTAGTTTTGGGGGCAAATCAATTATGTAGTCCATCTCCTACTTGAAGTTCATCTTTGACCCCAGGCCACGCCCCTTTTCGACCCTCCGCTGACAAGGACCGTGCCCCATAATCATAATATCACAAAGGATCGTGGCCTCACTCAGGTCCACGGTTTTCAGGATCATCCTCAAACGTACGGTTTTTTCGTTTGACGCATGTGCAGAATAGACCCCCACATCACCAATGCATTTGGCCTCCCTAGCACAGGTCCCCTCCCAAAGGGTCAGGCGTACTTCTATTGCCTATCATTGGACCCCAGGCCACGCCCTTCCTCGGCCCACCGCTCACCGAGCGTCCCGCAACGCCCCCAGGGCGTCCCGGAACGCTCTGAGAAGGCCGCGGCGCCCGAGACATCTTCCAGGGCCGCCAGATCTCAGAGACTCTCGACTTGCCCCCCGATGGTCTCGGGACTCTCGATGTATCCGCCAGGTCACAGAGACTCTCGAGGAGGAAGAGGAGGAAGAGGAGGGGGAGGAAGAGGAGGAGGAGGAGGAGGAGGAGGAGGAGGAGGAGGAGGAAGACGCTGCCTAGCGAGAAACGGCAGAAACGGCAGGAGGAGGAGGAGGAAGGCGGAGGAGGAGGAGGAGGAGGAGGAGGAGACTCTCGATCCTCGTCCTGTCCTCGCCTTCTATCGACCCCGCGTCGCGCCCCGGAGCGGCCCGCCTCTCTCGCTCCGCCTGCGGCCCCCAGGGGGGGGCGCTCGCCCGGCGCTGCCCCCCGCCGCCTCGGCCCGCCCACCGCGCGCACCGAGCCCTGCTTGACAGGGGCCTCCGCCCCTGGCTCAAACGACGCGAAGATCGGGACAAAATCGGATCGGGGTCTCCTGGCATGCGTCTCGGGACTCCTCCTCCTCCTCCTCCTCCTCCTCCTCCTCCTCCTCCTCCCTCCTCCTCCTCCTCCTCCTCCTCCTCTTCCTCCTCCTCCTCCTCCTCCTCCTCCTCCTCCTCCCCCCCCCTCTTGGGCCCTTCCTAGGGCCACCTCGGACCGTCTTGGGCGCCTCGTGGACCGGCTTCGGGCTCTCTTGGGCCGTCTTGGGGCACTAAAACGACGCGAAGATCGGGACAACATCGGATCGGGATAACTCGAAATCTCTGAGAATCGGCGGGTTTGGAGGACGTCTTGGGCGCCGCGGCCGCTCCAACAAGCGTTCCGGAACGCTCTGAGAGCACTCCGGAACGCTCTGGAGCGATGTATCCCGATCCTAGCCCTGTTTTGCTGGCCCCTCGTGGAGGCAAACCGCCTGGCGTCACCACGCCCATCAGGGCTCCTTTCGGTTCCTCCGATTCGATGCCTCCGATTCGATCCCTGCTGCGCCCCCCAGGCCTCGCGAGGGCCTTTCGGCTCACCAGGCCGCCCCTCTTTGGCCCCTGTGCGTGCCGTGGCGGACCTTTTTTCCGCCTGCAGGCTCTCTCCCCCCGCCGTGGGGGCCTGGCTGCATGTGGCGGACAGAGCGTGGAGCCCCCCTCCAACAAAAAAGACTCGATCTCGGTCGTGGGATTCCGACTGCGGGCCCCGACTTCTCCTCGGAGGCACGCTGGCCTGCCCATGGTCGCCGATCCGGCTCTTCCCGGCTCGGCCGCCGACGGCCCCCGATCCGATTCCTGGCGATCGCCGAGCCGACCCGCCGCTTCGATTCTCACCACCCACCAAACCACCCCAACCCAACCCGAAGGCTCAGATTTACCCTCGATTTCCAGTGGGGGGGGGGGGGTCCGGAAACATCGAAAAAAACACATATGGAACCCTTACCCCCCCCCCCAACCCGAAAAATTCGGGCCTTCGGGTTGGGTTGGGGTGGTCTGGTAGGTAGTCAGATGCGGGGCTTTGCTGGCCCATATGTGGCCCGCTGCGCGCTCGGATCGTCGTGGGCCGCAGGGAGTCCTCCGCGCGCGGCCTCGGTGGGCCTGGTCGGGTGCGGGAGGTCGCCCCTCCTCCTCCTCCTCCTCCTCCGCCTCCTCCTCCTCCTCCTCCTCCTCCTCCTCCTCCTCCTCCTCCTCGGCTCGGGGGTGGAGAGAACCCCCAACAGTGACACGTCGATTAGTGAATTGTCCGTTTTCGGCTCTCGAGAGGGCCTCGTGGCCGTTATTTTCCAGGCCTGCGCGAGCCAGGTTTGGGCCCGAAGTCGTTTCCACTAGACCACGTTGTGCTAAAGGGAGGTCTGTCCATCCCCGGTGGGCCTGGTCGGGTGCGGGAGGCCGCCCCTGCTGCCGGGCTCGGGGGCGGGGGCGGCCCGGGCGCCCGGGCGCGGCCCGCGACGGCCGAGAGTCTGGAGTACCGAAACGGTGCGGTGACGGACCGTGCGGTGACCTCGAAATCCCCCAAGACCTCACCGCACGGTCCGTCACCGCACGGTTTTGGGACCTCGGAGGCCCCTGTCGCCCGAGACGTCCTCGGAGTACGACCCGAGTCCCAAAACCGTGCGGTGACCCCGAATACCCACCGACTCACCGCACGGTGTGGTCACCACCCGTCTGGGGACCCCGAGAGAGGCTCGCCCCGGGCCGACCCGTGAGATCCCAGCCCTCGCTCTCCCCCTCGGTCTGCCCCCCCCCCCCCCTATCCTTCGCGTGGGGGATCGACTACAGAATTCAGTTTCGCCGTAGAACTAACTGATCTTGTTGGGGATTGACGAGAACAAGCCAGACGCGTATCCTGCTCGCAGATCTACGAGCATGTTCCACACGATGTGTTGTACGCCGCACGCGACGAGAAGGTCATTTCTGGGGTGCAATCAGTTCCGTAGTCGACCCCCTCTTCGAACCCTCCCGCCCTCATTTCATGGCGCCAACATCGCAGAGCGGATTTCGTTCGGGAAACGATGGGATGGGCCCGCAGGCCCTTCCCCTCTCCCGCCCGCCGCTTCGGGCAAGACTCCGCGCGGAGGCCCGCGCAAGACAAGCGCCGCCGCAGCACGCCCGCGAGGCCGTCGCAGGGGCCTCGCCCCGCCCGTCGGCCCCGGGGCGCCGCGGCGGCCCCCCGCGGCGGCCCGAGCAGGTGCGAGGACTTCGTGTCGGCGCAGGGCTGCCTCGTCAGCTGAGCGGGAGAGCCCCGGCGCGCCTGCCCCGCTTGAGCGCGGCGGCGCGCGCCAGGGAGGAGGCCCGCCCTTCCCGTGGCTCCCGCTGCGTTCCTGCTCGCAGCGCGCACCGCCAGAGGCGGCGGAGAGCTTCACGGAGCCACCTGCCCAAAATACCAAAATGAAGGGGGTCCACGCAAAGCGGGGGGGGTCCGCCAGACGGAGCGCCCGAGCCTGCGGGATGCTGCAGGGCGAGGGGCGCAGTGACCCGGGCTTGGGCGCAGGATCCTGCAGGATCCTGCGGGGCCCTTCGCATTGACCCGGGTCTGGGAGCAGGATCTTGCAGGATTGTGCAAGGCCTGATTGACCCGGGTCTGGATTGACCCGGGTCAGAAGATCCCCGATCCAGGGCGCAGTTCGTGGGAGATTCAAGTCTCCGAGGGCCAGGAGGAGGAGCAGGAGGAGGAGGAGGAGGAGGAGGAGAAGGAGAAGGAGGTGCAGTAGGTTCGCGTCGTGTCGACTGGCAGCGACCCCGCCGCCGGCGTTCAACTTCGAACGCCGCCGGCGACCTAGAATCGGTCGATGTTGAACGATTCGTCTAGTGGAGAGGCCTGGCGGCCAGTGCCCCCGACCCTGATCGAAAGAGCTAGGAGTGGGGGGAGGAAGCGGAGGATGAGGAGGAGGAGGAAGAGGAGGAGGAGGAGGAGGAGGAGGGAGGAGGAGGAGGATGAGGAGGAGGAGTTGAAGAGGAGGAGAGAGGAGGAGGAGGAGGAGGAGGAGGAGGAGGAGGAGGAGGAGGAGGAGGAGGAGGAGGAAGTGCATCCTTTGTGTGCCCGCTCGAAGAAGTGCGCCCGGGGAGTGTGATATTCTGACTTGGGACGTGCCCCCGGAAGAGGAAGAAGTGCATCTCGGGCGTGCCCGCTCGAGGACAATGGGCCGTAGGGGGGTGGTATTTTGACTCGGGGCCCGCTCCCGGGACGCCTCTGCGGGAGGAGGAGGAGGAGGGAGGAGGAGGAGGGAGAGAGGGAGGAGAGGAGGGGAGAGGAGCGGAGGAGCAGGAGGAGGGAGAGGAGGAGGAGGAGGAGGAGGACCCAGGAGAGGAGGAGGAGAGGAAGTGCGTTCCCGTGCGTGCCCGCTCGAGGAAAGTGCGCGCCCGGCCGGGCGTCGTATCTGCCCCGGGCCCCCCCTCCCCCCCCTCCCCCCCCCCCCTCCCCCCCCCCTGCGTGGAAGGGATCAAAGGGAAGGGGTTTCCCTTCGACTCCACTACGACGTCGTTTAATTTCGCTTTGGATAGCGCGTTTGAGGAGGAGAGCCCTGGGAGGGGGAGAACGGAGACGACGGAGACGACGAGTCGAACGGAGAAACCCCTCACACACGCCGACTGGGTCGGCGGATTCGGAAACGACCTATCGCTCAAGATAGAACGATCTTCGCAGTGTCAGGAACCTTCGCAGTGTCAGGAACCAACGCCGGAGTCGGCACGACACGAACCTGCCGTACCCATACCGCGACCCTTCGCCTGTTTTCCTGCTTTTGGGCCTCCAGAGCACGCCCCGGGAGAGGTCCGGGGAGCAACGGTATCGGTACCTTTCGGTTACCCCGCCCTTAGAATATTCATAATTCCGTTACGAATTCGGCTGCAGAATCGATGAGGAAAGTTAATTTGTGGGTAAATCAATTCTTCAGTCGATCCCATACTCGATTCAGGCTGCAATTCGTGCGAGGTTCGAACAGATATGCGAACATATGTGCGAACATGTTACGCTTTCGGTGTAGACTCGATGAGGAAAG
Organism: Prorocentrum cordatum; assembly: GCA_963575745.1. NCBI lineage: Eukaryota > Dinophyceae > Prorocentrales > Prorocentraceae > Prorocentrum > Prorocentrum cordatum. The sequence goes on from CAUYUJ010020171.1 coordinate 743,553, forward strand.
TCAATTTTGGGGTAAATCAATTCTGCAGTCGATCCCCTGTTCGATTCAGGGTGCAATTCGCGCGAGGTTCGAGGCGGCACCGGCGCTGGCACAGCCGTGGTCGGCAGCCGGCCAGATCTGGCGCAGGGCCCGCTTGGTGCGGCTGTTGCTCCGGTCCCTGCGGAATCCCTGGCCCCATCCGGCGTGGTTGTGGGCAATATTTTTGTCGATATCCACTGCAGTATGGAGTTTCGGGTTCCCTGCCCCAGAAACCAGAGGCGCGCTGGATATGGATAAATTTGCCCCCTAAAGGCTCGATTGCTATCCATATCCAGTGCGCCTCGGCCTTGTGACGCTCCTTCCCAAGAAATCCAGGACGCACTGGATATGGATACGAACCTTGCCCGCATCCCTGGCCCCACATGGCGTGGTGGCTCCTCAGTGTGGTTTATAGGATCGGGGGTGGACAGACCTCCTAACAGTGACACGTCGATTGGTGAATTGTCCGTTTTCGGTTCTCGAGAGGGCGCCGCGGCCGTTATTTTTCAGGCTTGCGCCCGCCAGGTTTGGGCCCGAGGTCTTCACTAAACCACGTTTTACTAAAGGGAGGTCTGTCCATCCCCGATAGGAGCCCTTCATCGTTCTCACGATGACCCTGCAGTGGTTGGCTCCTACCCCCCTGCTCCTGCCCCGGTCGGTCGGTCGAATGGTGTCGGACGCAATCGTGCTCACTCGTCGGAGCATCCGGCGAGGAAACTGGCGGGACAGTATAATGTGGGCAGGAGAAGTGCAGGAGGCAAGCTTATACGGCGGGTGCGCCAGGCACTCCACCAGCCCCTGGGGGCTCCGTAGCCTGCCAGTCAGGAGCTTGGCAGGACGGTCCTCCTGGGTCCCCCCCTCTTTCCTTGCGAAGGAAAACAATTACCTTGTGACGTGCCCGACACATTCGCATCAAGTGACAAGAACATTTGGCCCAACTTGTGTCAGGACAATGACAGTGCAGGCGCTGTTTTATGTTGTGCAAGCTACACGGGCTGCGCTCACGTGGCACGACTCACAGGACAACAACAAAAGGACGAGGAACGAGGGCCCAGGCTTAAGGAGGACACGGGGGCGGGAGCGAAGGGCAGGAGAATGACGCGTGGGAGGCCGAACCGTCAGCGCGGCAGCAGCAGACGGAATGTGGCAGAGGGCAGAGGACGACGACGAAAGTGACGGGAGGATGCCGAAGAGTCTTATGTTTGACGGCAGTACGCTAAAGATACAGCGTTGCTTGCGCCAGGCCGCCTCGGCGCTCGAGACAATGATTGGGCCTGCTTGTAGTTAGTGCAAGAAGCGGGCGAGGTCTAGTTCGCCCGCCAGCTTCTCTGATTCTTTCGTGACGACCCAGAGCTCGGACCAGCCCCCCAGGTAACAGAAAAACGCTTTATTCCGCTGGACCCTGGAAGACGTCACTCCGCTGCTCACCACCCACCAAACCACCCCAACCCAACCCGAAGGCTCAGATTTACCCTCGATTTCCAGTGGGGGACGGGGGGGGGTCGGGAAGCATCGATAAAAAAACACATGTGGAACCCTTACCCCCCCCAGCCCGAAGTTCGGGTCTTCGGGTTGGGTTGGGGTGGTCTGGTGGGTAGTCAGCTGCACCCCCCAGGCAGCCTTGTCCAACCCGCGGGCCCCGGGGGCCGCGGCCCCTGCCTCGGGGCCCGTGCTCCGTGCCTGGTCCTGCAGGATGCCTGCGCCACGCCGCCGAGCCCCACGGGAGGGACGACGTCCACTGGGCGTGGCCTGCAGGGGGTACTCCAGATTTCGTCATAAAAAGGGGAGGGGGTCTGGACCCTCCAAGGCAAGCCATTTCAGACCCCCCTCTCGCGGGAGAGCCCTCCAGAACATTTGTCCCCAGACCCCCCCAGGCCCTCCAAGATGGCCTGGAAGAGACCCCCCCCGAAATAAGACCCCCTCCCTTTTATTACGAAATCTGGAGTATTTTGGGGACCAATGAAGGGGGTTTGTTTTGGGCCTCCTGGAGTCCCCTTCGGGCCCCTTAAAATTTTGTTTGGGGGCGCCCTGTGGCGGTTTCGGGGGCCCTCTTGGGGCGGAGGGCTCGGAATGTCAGTTTTCTCCCATCCGCTTTGCGCGGCCCGCGCGCCTTTCCTTTCGCCAAGTCCTCGGGAATGGGGCCTCGCGCGGACCCCGCCCGTTCGCCAGGAGGGAAAGCGCGCAGTCCCAGTACGGTAGGTTTGCGTCGTGTCGACCAGCGGCGACCCCAGCGCGGGCGTTCAAGGTTGAACGCCGCCGGCGACCCAGAGTCGATCGACGTTGAACGATCGGACGTTGCGGCAGCGGCCGATCGTTCAAGGTTGAACGATCCCTGCGGTGTCAGAAACCAACGCCGGGGTCGTCACGACGCGAACCTGCCGTATGAAGTTGTGCCACCATTCAATGTCATGTGTGGGGAGGAGAACAGGAATGGGCAAGGGCTCCCTCGAGGGCGCGAAGTTATTCGCGCTTCGCGCTTCGCGGTCCTCGTTCCTCCTCCTCGTCCTCCTTTTCTCCCTTTGGGGGGGCGGCGCGAGGGCGCGAAGTTATTCGCGCTTCGCGGAGCGCGAAGCGCGAAGTTGGGAGCCCTTGGAGAGCAGGAATGGGTGGGGCCCGCTGACTCGTTCGACCTGGCGAGCTTCCGCCCTTGCCCTCCTACCTCCTCCTCCTCCTCCTCCTCCTCCTCCTCCTCCTCCTCCTCTTCCTTCTCCTCTTCCTCCTCCTCCTCCCTTTCCTCTTCCTTCTCATCCTCATCCTCCTCCTCCCTTTCCTCCCCCTCGTCCTCCTCCTCTTCCTCCTCCCTCCCCCGCTGCCTATCGCAGCCGTTTCTCCACGGTCTCCCGAGCGCCCGGCGGTGCCCTCCGCCGCCCCCCACACGCGCCCAGCCCGCGCCCAGCGGCGACCTGCGCCATGTCCGACCCGTGGGGCTGCATCTGCGAGTTCATCCGGCCCCCCACGCGGGAACCGTTTTCCGTTCTGCCTGGGTAGTCGAAGGCCAGACTGTCAGATTGGATTGGGCCCCACGGGCCAATCTGGCCTGGCCAAGCTGGACAATTTGGGTTATTCGCCAGACTGGATTCGCGTTGGCTCCCTCGCCTGATTGCCCCCGTTTGCCAGATTGGGCCTGCCAGATTGGCGCCAGATTGGCTTCGACTACCCAGTTTTCCGTTCTGCACGAACGAAACGGGCACGGAGAGAGTGGGCACAGTGCCCAGCAGCAGCTCCCGTTCATTTTGAACAGGGCCCGCCGTCCGCGCCGCCGCGGCCTGTGTCCCTTTGAGGCAGAAGGCCGCCTGCCCAACAGTGCCCGCTGTTGATTTGGGGCAGCATTTGTTGTTGGGCATTGCGCCCATTGTTTCCGTACCCATTTCGGGCGTCCATATCCGTCGGGGGTGAACAGAACCCCCACCCTGACATGTCGATTCGTGAATTGTCCGTTTTCGGTTCTCGAGAGGGCGCTGCGGCCGTTTTTTCCAGGCTTGCGCCCGCCAGGTTTGGGCCCGAAGTCGTTTTCATCAAACCACGTTTTGCTAAAGGGCTTTCTGTCCATCCCTGATTCCCCCGCCGTGAAACGAACGGGTCCTGAGGGAATCAGGCCCAGAGGGTGTTTCGCCGCTTGCGGGCCACCTGGGCCTTACATTGGCCCAGGGGCTGTCAGAAAACGATTCAGGATGAAAAGCTGGTCTTGGGGGGAAGGTTCGGCGGAGGAAAAGGTATCCACACTGCTACACCTCCCTCGTTTTATCATTTTTGGGCCTCTTGGGAGGCCCTCGTCACCACCGCTGGAGTCGCTTCGAGTTCCTGGTCAGAACGCGCCCTGGGAGAGATCCAGGGAGCAGCGGTATCGTTTTTGTTTGGGTTCCCCATGGAGGCCCCGCGGTCCACGGCACGTTCCCCCCCAGACCCGGTTTTCATGCCAACCTCTTTCGGGTCAGACGACATGGAAGAACAGGACCCGAGGAACGGGGGCGTAGTACAGAGGGGGCCCCTGCCAAGAGACACCCTGCCCGGCTCCAGGGTGCCCTGCGCTTCTTGGGTTTCGATGGCTTTGCTGTGGAAACATGACGTGCCCAAACCAAGAGAATCATGGAACGCCCTTGTGGGAGGTTTCTTTTGGACTGGCCTGCGCTGTACGAGATCTGATCAATGCAGCTGGCGCCTCCGGCGCTGGGAGGCGCCTGGGAAATCAGCGACATGAGTTGGTTCGCAAGCCCCCCTTCTGCTGTCCCCCCGCGTTCGTCCCCGATCCAGCTATCGAGGACCAAGACATCACACAGACACCATGCGTATGCAGTGCATGCCGGTTCTGCTCACCTACACGGCGTGGGGTGAAAAGAGAGCGGCGAGTTCTGTTCGGCCCTTGTGGGAGCCACCCCTCAGGGGTGGCCGGCCAGCGCCCCAGGCCCCGAGGGCTTCGGGGGTGGACAGAGCCCCCTTACAGTGACACGTTGATTGGTGAATTGTCAGTTTTCGGCTCTCGAGAGGGCGCCGTGGCCGCTAGTTTCCAGGCTTGCGCCCGCCAGGTTTGGGCCTCAGGTCGTTTTCACTGAAAACCGCGTTTTACTGAAGGGGGGTCTGTCCACCCCCGAGGGTTGCGGATAGGATCGCGCGTCGCGAGTCGCGGTCTGGGACGCCGCTGGCCACTCTCCCAGGGGGGCTGCGCGCTGGCGCGGTGGCCCACACGTCTTGAGCAGAGGCTTCCTCGTCTGGGGCCTCGTGGGTGCAGCTGCGCGAGCGTCCCAGGCCTCGGCCTCGTCCTGGTTCTGTGCAGGGAGCGGTCTGCCAGTTTTCAGGGGGGAAGAGGACACACAGGCACACTTCATCGCCGATTCCCCGGAAAGTATGGGAAACTATGGGGAGTGGGGGGGACGACAACAGCTCAGAAAATATCTGGGGAAACATGGGGAATCCCGGGATTTGTGTGAATCTGTTTCTGTGTCTCCCTGGGCCCCTTCGATTCTGCAGCTGGTCTGGGGAGCCTCTTCCCCTCCTCGGCGTGCATCTTCCTCGGCGTGGCAACATTGCCATGGGGCCTCCGCGGCTGCACCTGTGCAGCAGAGCTGGCAGGGGCTCGCCTCTCCCTCTCTCTCTCGCGCCCTCGAGCCTCCGCGGAGCGTCGTGTCGGGGGAGCGTAATACCCGGGTTTGCCAGGACTCGGGTTCGCCATCGTTTTTTGACGACCGCGCCTCGGATTTTGACGAGGAGGAGTTTCGTGGGATGTCTGCAGCAGGAGGCCTCGTCAAAATGCAGGCTCGGCCTCGTCATTTTTTTGACGACCTCGTCGGGGATTTCCGAGTCCCCCGTACCCGGGTCTTACGCCCCCCTGATCGTGGGCCGATGGGGTCGTGGGCCCCTCTGGCTCGCCGAGGGGGCTCGCGCCAGCAGAGAGCCCCGCGCCGCGGGCGCGTCCCGCGGCGGCGTGGCGTGCGGCACGCGCCCGGAGCTCACGGGCGGTGAGCGTTTGAGTCGGGCATGTGCTTCTACAGGGGGGATGTCCAAAACTGGTCATAACAATAGCAAGGGCTCCCTCGAGGGCGCGAAGTTATTCGCGCTTCGCGCTTCGCGGTCCTCGTTCCTTCTCCCCCTCCTCCTCGTCCTCCTATTCTCCCTTTGGGAGGGCGGCGCGAGAGCGCGAAGTTATTCGCGCTTCGCGCTTCGCGCAGCGCGAAACGCGAAGTTGGGAGCCCTAGCTTCTACAGGGGGGATATCCAAAACTGGTCATGACAATAGTGTGGGGACGCTGTTTGACTAGGTTTGGGTAGTTTTGTTGAGCATCGTTTGAACATGTTGCACTTGTCGCCCAAAATCCGCCTGTAGGAGGACATGCCCAGCCCAAGGCAAGCGCGTCCTGTAATTCCATTGGCCCCCGAGCCCCGGGCATTCGCTCCTCTTCCTCACCACCCACCAAACCACCCCAACCCAACCCGAAGGCTCAGATTTACCCTCGATTTCCAGTGGAGGGGGGTGTCGGGAAACTTCGGAAAAAAACACATGTGGAACCCTGAACCCCCCCAACCCGAAATTCGGGTCTTCGGGTTGGGTTGGGGTGGTCTGGTAGGTAGTCACTTCCCATTCTGCGCAATTGCGCGCGGCGGGTTTCAGCGCAGGCTTAGTCCGCAGTGCCTTGGCTCTGATAGGGGACGGCTGTCATTTTCATATTTCGTTGGCGAGTGTGGCAGGGCCGGCCCTGAGCCTTCGGTGGTGAGCTGGTCCCTGCGCACTTCAAGCTCCGAGACGGACGCTGCTCCTTCGGGTGTTCGCCGCCGATGCCCACGCCCTCGCGGTGTGCACCTTAGGCGATGCTTAAGAAAACTTAAATGTTCGGCCAGAGTCTCGATTATTCTTAATGTTTCAATGTAAACCCTAAGATTTTAATAGAAACGTTGGGCTTTTATTCAAGTTCTGAGATTATGAATTTCTTATTCCATGATTTCTTAAGCATTTCGCAGGGTGTGGATCCCAAGACGAGATCCAGTGGACACGCGGTCGCGTGGACGCGTTCCGCGCGCGACAGCTGCGACGAAACTTCCAGTGCTCCATGGGGTTGCGGCCCAGGGGCCTGGCCCGCGGGACCGTGGATGCCCGCACTTCTCCCGCCCACGAAGTGCTGCGTGCTTGCGGCTAGTGCAGTATCTCCGTCACCGTGCGCTGGTATCCTGTAGTCCGGCGACGAGATCGCCCTCGAGGGCGCGAAAATATGCGCGCTTCGCGGTTCGGCTCCGATTCCTCTTCGTCCTCCTCTTCTCTCCTGGGAGGCGGCACGAGAGCGCGTTTTACTTGCACTTGCGCGCCTCGCGCCAGCGCGAAGCGCGAATTGGGGAGCCCTTGGGGCGAGGGCAGGTGTGAGGGCTGATGGTGCCGCAGGGTCTTCGACAGGCGTGTGTGTGTTTGTGTGTGTGTGTGCGTGTGTGCGTGTGTGCGTGTGTGCGTGTGTGTGCGTGTGTGTGCGTGTGTGTGTGTGTGTGTGTGGGTGTGTGCGTGTGTGTGTGTGCGTGTCTGTGTGTGTGCGTGTGTGTGTGTGTGTGTGTGTGCGTGTGTGTGTGTGTGAGTGTGTGTGTATGTATGTGTATGTATGTGTCTGTATGTGTATGTATGTGTTTGTATGTGTATGTGTGTATGTGTGTGTGTGTGTGTGTGTGTGGGTGGGGGGCTCGGCTTCGATGGTCCCGCTCTCTCCAGGTCCCAGGGCGCAAACCTGCAGAACGTGATGCAGTCGCTGCAGAATCAGGGCCGCGGCCGCCTGGGCGCCTCGGGGGCCAGGGATTGGGGGGGCCACAGGGTGGCTGAGTATCAGGAGGGAAAGACACACACAGACACAATTAATCTTCGATTTCCTTGAACATATGGGAAAATATGGGAAGTTGGGGGGAAGACAGAAACCCAGAAAATATTGGAATTATATGAGGAATCTTTTCATCTGTGTGCACTTATTTGCGTGTCCTGGGGCCCCTTCGGAGTAGAACGAGAGGGGAAGAGGGGAGGACGACGCGTGGAGGGAGAGGCGACGGAGGAGAGACTGCCGGGGTTTCGTGGCGGCTTTGGTCCTTTTCTGGGCGTCCTCCTCCTCCTCCTCCTCCTCCTCCTCCTCCTCCTCCTCCTCCTCCTCCTCCTCCCCCTCCTCCTCCCCCTCCCCCTCCTCCTCCTCCTCCCTCCTCCTCCTCCTCCCTCCTCCTCCTCGCCACGGTTGGGTATGGGCTGGATCCAGCTGTATGGGATCCCCACCTCTCCCCCAGCCCCCGTCCGAGCCGGTGGGGGGGAGGAGAGCTCTCTCCCCCCCCCCCCAGTTCGGAGTGGGAGGCTATTTTGCCCCCCCCCCCCCCCCGATCCCCATTCCCCCTCCCGTTGTCGAGCTGGGGGGGGGGCTTGCCAGCAGCAGCAGGAAACGTTTTTTCCTCGATCCGGATCCCTTCCTCCCTCTCTTTTCCTTTCTTCTTTCCGCATTTCCCTCAGCTGTCTACGGCCAAGACGCTGAAATAGGAACCATTGGAGGCTCAGGATTGGCTCTGGTCTTCGGGCCGCTCCATACAACCAGGCCGAGGAACCTCTTCGTGGCCCAGGCTCGCCGTTGCCAGAAGAGCATCTTCGCTCCTCATTTAGCGTCCCTTTAACTAGCACGATGACTGTATGGGCTTCACCCCCAACCCCGTGGCCTCTTTGGGTTGGCCAGCGGACGGCGGTGCCGGAACACGATCAGCGACCTGGACACGAGCGACAGCTTGCCGCAACTCTCGTCCGGCGTGTCACCGCTTCACCTCTTTATGTTTGTGCTGATGGCGGTCCCTGTGGATGCAGCTCAAAATATCGGCAACGCGCGCAGGGGGGGGGGAAGTGAGACTGGGGCCGGCCTTATCTCGGCGGTTCAAAGACAGGGTCCGGAGGGATGGGGTCCTCAGGATAGGAAGGGGTCCAAGGGTGGGCTTGCGTTGTTTGAGGCACCTCGTCCTGAGGACCCCATCCCTCAGGACCCCATGTTTGAATCACCGACGGCCAGAAGGCAGCGGGGCTTCGGAGACGGTCCGGAAAGCTCTGGAGGCCAGGGGCCTGCTGGGCCTGCGGAGAAGCCCCGCCCCTGCCGCCTTAAGCCTTGGGCGCGCCTCAGCTTGTGCTGCAGAGGTGGGGATGAGGAAGGGGACTGCGCGATGTCCGTCCCCCCCCCCATCCACAACTACTCCATGTGACAATAACTCTCATCTGTCCCCTGAGTCTGTGGCGGGATCTGTCTCGGAGTGTCCCCCCCCCCCCCCCGCGTGTCGGTTTTCCCAACCATCCTGTGGTGTTGGGTCCTCGTTTTGAAGAGACGGTCCCCGCGTCCCTCCTCTCCTCTCCTCTCCTCCACCTCGTCCCTCCACCCCTTCCCCCCTTCTCCCTCCTCCATGCGTTTCACCCACCCAGTACAGCGTCTCGTGGCCCCATATGGGGGCTCCACCCAAGGCCCCAGCGGGGGTTGCCACATGCGTCCGCCACATCCAGCACAGCGCTTCGTGGTTCCATATGGAGCTCCACCTAAGGCCCCAGTGGGGTTGGCCACCTGCGTCCGCCACACCCAGCACACCGTTTCGTGACCCCATAGGGAATTCCACCTGCGGCCCCAGTGGGGGGTGGCCACATGCGTCCGCCACACCCACTACAGCGCTTCGTGGCCCCATAGGGAGCTCCACCTGCGGCCCCAGTGGGGGTGACCACATGCTTCCGCCACACCCAGCAAAGCGCTTCGTTGCCCATGGGGAGCTCAACCCAAGGCCCCAGTGGAGGTGGCCACACGCTTCCGCCACACCAAGTGCAGCGTTTGGTGGCCCCATATGGGGGCTCCACCCAGGGCCCCAGTGGGGGTGGCCACATGCGCCCGCCACACCCAGTACAGCGGTTCGTGGCCCCATAGGGAGCCCCAACTGCGGCATCAGTGGGGTTGGCCACATGCGTCCGCCACACCCAGTACAGCGCTTCGTGGCCCCATAGAGAGCTCCACCCAAGGCCCCAGTGGGGGTGGCCACATGCGTCCGCCACACCCAGTACAGCGCTTCGTGGCCCCATAGGGAACTCCACAGAAATACCCCAGTGGCACGGCCCGCATGCGTCGTCCACACCCAGTACAGCGCTTCGTGGCCCCGTAGGGGGCGCAAGTGGCCACCGAAGGCCCCAGCGGCAACGCCCGCATGCGTCCCCCCTTCGCGTGGCCCCACAAGGAGCTCCACCGAAGGTCCCAGTGGCACCGCCCGCATGCGTCGGCCACCACCCAGTGCAGCGTTTCGTGGCCCCGTTGGGAGCTCTACAGAAAGACCCCAGCGGCACCGCCCGCATGCGTTTCCCCCAACCAATACAGCGTTTCGTGGACTCATCGGGAGCTCCAGGGGCACCGCCCGCATGCGTAAGCCACACCCAGGACAGCGTTTCGTGGCCCCGTAGGGAGCCCCACCGAAGGCCCCAGTGGCACCGCCTGTATGCGTCCCGCTCACCCATTACGGCACGTCTCTCACGCGTTTCGTGGCCCCATCGGGAGTTCCACCCGAAGCGGCACCCACAACGCGTTAGTCACAATTGCATATGGTTGTTTCTTTCGCCGGGACAATTTTCCATAAAATGTCGGCGAGTTGGGTTTTCGTTTGTTTTTCCCCCAACCATCCTGTGGTGTTGGGTCCTCATTTTGAACAAAGGGTCCCCGCGCCCCTCCTCTCCTCTCCTCCACCTCCTCCCTCCTCCCCCTCCCCCTCCTCCCTCCTTCATGCGTTTCACCCACCCAGTACAGCGCTTCGCGGCCCCATAGGGAACTCCACGGTTACGCCCTAATGGGGGTGGCCACATGCGTCTGCCACACCCAGTACAGCGTCCCGTGGCCCCATAGGGAGCTCCACGTAAGGCCCCAATGGGGGCCACATGGGCCCGCCACACCCAGCACACCGTTTCGTGACCCCATAGGGAGGTCCACACACCCGGCACAGCGCTTCGTGGCCCCATGGACAGCTCCACCCAAGGCCCCAATGAAGGTGGCCACATGCGTCCGCCACACCCAGCACAGCGCTTCGTGGCCCCATATGGGGGCTCCACCCAAGGCCCCAGGGCTGGTGGCCACATGCGCCCGCCACACCCACTACAGCGGTTCGTGGCCCCGTAGGGAACTCCACCGAAGGCCCCAGTGGGCGTGGCCACATGCGCCCGCCACATCCAGCACACCGTTTCGTGGCCCCATAGGGAGCTCCACCTGCGGTCCCAATGGGGCTTGCCACATGCGTCCGCCACATCCAGCACCGCGCTTCGTGGCCCCATAGCTCCACGTAAGGCCCCAGTGGGGTTGGCCACATGCGTCCGCCACACCCAGTACAGCGCTTCGTGGCCCCATAGGCAGGTCCACCTGCGGCCCCAGTGGGGGTGGCCACATGCGTCCGCCACACCCAGTACAGCGTTTCGTGGCCCCGTAGGGAGCTCCACGCAGGGCCCCGGTGGGGGTGGCCCCACTTGGGGTGGCCACATGCGTCCGCCACGCACAGTACAGCGGTTCGTGGCCTCATAAGGAGATCCATCTGCGGCCCTAGTGGGAGTGGTCACGTGCTGTCGCCATACCAAGCACAGCGCTTCGTGGCCACCCATAGGGAGCTCCACGCAGGGCCCCAGTGGGGGTGGCCACATGGTTCCGCCACACCCAATACAGCGCTTCGTGGCCCCATAGGGAGCTCCCCCCAAGGCCCCGGGGGGGGTGGCCACATGCGTCCGCCACACCCAGTACAGCGCTTCGTGGCTCCATAGGGAGCTTCCCCTCGGAACGACCCCAGTGGCACCGCCCGCATGCGTCGTCCACCACCCAGTACAGCATTTCGCGGCCTGCACAAAGCCCCAGTGGCACCGCCCGCATGCGTCCCCCCCCCACCCGGCACAGCCTTTCGTGGTCCAGGCAGCTTCAGTGGCCACCGAAGGCCCCAGTGGCATTGCCCGCATGCGTCCCCCCCCCGTGTGCCCCCCATAAGGAGCTCCACCGAACGTCCCAGTGGCACCGCCCGCATGCGTCGGCCACCACCCAGTGCAGCGTTTCGTGGCCCCGTAGGGAGCTCCACAGAAAGACCCCAGCGGCACCGCCCGCATGCGTTTCCCCCAACCAATACAGCGTGGCGTGGCCTCATCGGGAGCTCCAGCGAGGGGCACCGCCCGCATGCGTCAGCCACACCCAGGACAGCGTTTTGTGGCCCATAGGGAGCCCCACCGAAGGCCCCAGTGGCACCTCCCGCATGTGTCTCCCCCACCAATTACGTCATGCCCCTCACGCGTTTCGTGGCCCCATCGGGAGTTCCACCGGAAGCGACACCCACAACGCGTTAGTCACAACTGCCTATGTCGGGGGAGCGTAAGACCCGGGTTTGCCGGGACTCGGGTTCGCCATCGTTTTTTGACGACCGCGGCTCGGATTTTGACGAGGAGGAGTTTCGTGGGATGTCTGCAGCGGGAGGCCTCGTCAAAATGCAGGCTCGGCCTCGTCATTTTTTTGACGACCTCGTCGGGGATTTCCGAGTCCCCCGTACCCGGGTCTTACGTCTCCCCGACTATGGTTGGGTCTTTCGCCAGGATAATTGTTCAAAATGCACCCTCCCCCCCTCCTCCTCCCCCCCCCCCACCGCCCGCCGCCAGAGAGCCTTTCCTTGGGGGCCTCCCTCGCGGGTCCACTGGTTTGGGATTCGCCACGTGTTCCGCGTTTCGGTGGTCGGCAGGCGCGATCGTGGGCCGCACCTCTTCGCGCGCCAGTGGTGAGGATGACTCGTGCGTAAGGGAGCCTCGAGTGAGGGGAGGTGTGGGTGAGAAAAACGCTGAAAAGCACCTGAGCCCCTCAATCAATCCAGTCTCGGCCCATCCCTCCACCGTGCCTTGTCCTTGGACAAGAGGCATGTTGGATGCCTCTTGGGGTGTCTTGGGAGGCCCCTTGGCGGCCTCTTGGGGAAACTTGGAGGCCTCGTGGGGACCTCCTCAGGGCCTCCTGCGGCTCTAAGGGGCTCTTGGGGGCCTGCGGGGTCCATCTGTGGGGGAACGGGATGCGTTGATAGAAAAAGTAGTGTTCTGCGAACCCCTTGCAAAGCATACGATGCGGGGCACATGCGCGCGCCCGCCGCGCCCGCATGCCCAAACAATTTAGAAGCCGTGTGCTTGTTCTCTTACAAGGTCAAGAGGTTGCTACCCGACAAGTGACAGCAAACTGTGTTGCTTCTCCAGCTGACAAGTTGCCAGTGTTCGTCGCGCGCACTCACCGACGTCATATCAGCCTTAAAGGTTTTAGCACTTCTGTCATGCAGGACCATGCGGACCAGTCGCGTGAGCATGTCGATAACGTTCAACCACATCTCGCGCCCGCAACTTATGTTAACTGATACCTTGCAGACACGCGCGTTCGGACACCATTTCAGGACAGACGCGTTCAAAAATGCACCGGTCAATCACAGAGGTCTATGGGTTCATACGCTTGCTGTGTGGGCGCTCATTTTCTCGCCATCGTCATCAGTCCAATCGGTATCACCATCGCCAGCGTCAGTATCGCCATGAACATCATGATCGTCATCATCGTGGTCGTCATCATCATCGTCATCATCACCATCATCACCATCAGCATCAGCGTCGTCACCATCGTCGTGGTTATCACCGCCGACATCATCATCACCATCATCATCGTCATCATCATCACCGTCATCATCAACATCATCATCATCACCGTCGACCTCGTCGTCCTCGCCAAGTTTCTACACGCAGGCACTTACGTATCACCATCGCCATTTTCATGGGCATCATCATCGCCAGCGTCTTCGTTGCCACCGTGAATATCATTCACACCAGCTTCATCACCACCGTTGTCGTAGTCAACATCGCATCGTCCACGTCACCATTTTCAAAACCATTGGCATCATATTCCCCCCTACTGTGCCATCGTCGTCGGTGTCGTGGTTGCCACCATCGCCACCACCACTTCGTGACATGCACTATTTGCACGGTGGAATGCCCAGGTAAGTTTCGCCAATAAGTGGCGGGAGGAAGGGGGAGATGTTTGCATGCTCGTGGGAGGTGGTCACGCGCGCATGTTGCGCGGGCAGCGAATTGATTGTATCCCATTTGTTACACCACATTCAGTCAACCCGCATAGTAAGGATGAGCGATTCTCCACGGGTACCTTTGCCTCCTTCCCTTTCGGCCCATCCTTGGCCGCTTTCGCTGGCCGCGCCCCGCCCGCAAAGTGTCGACCTGGCCCTCCAAGGCTCTTGCATCCTGGTCGTGCGTCCTTACTGTACGGGTCGACTGCAGAGCTCTTTACCTGTGTTGCAGGACATAACTACATGTGTTGCACACAGCATGCCGCTCAGAGAGTAACATCGCCCCCTGCTTGGGGTCCGCGCTGGCAGACGTTGCCAGTGCGGGGCAGCTGGAAGTACCCCGGAGGTCTCCGGCGGCCCGCGAAGGGTCTTGTAGGCCTCCGGGGCTCCCCTGCACGTCAGCGCCTTAGACACCCTCGGCCCTCGGAGATCGGTCCTCCCGTCCTGGACCCTCTTGGAGACGATGCTGGGGCAATTTTGGCCAATCGTGGGGCCCTCTTGGGCCTTCGTGTTGGGCTATGCTGGGCCGTCCCGGGGCCTTCCAAGAGCGATCCCAAAGGGAGGGCGAGGAAGAAGAGTCCGCCCCCGAAAAGGTCTGGGGGTTCCTCTACGTCAGCGGCCGCCAGAACCGCGCTGCCGACAAGCCGCGCAGCCCTTCCTCGTCGTCCGGATCCGCGCCGCCCCCCGGCGGAGCGAGCGGCGACGGCTTGCCGGGCAGCGAAAGGGTGATCCGTCGAAGCGATGGCTCCCACCGGGGGAAGGGAAGGGTGAATGGGGGAGGGAAGGAGATTGACACGGTGAGAATCTGCGGCCCTGCCGCTCGTTCGTGATGTTGGAAGGTTGAAATGTGAGACTCCACTGCCTCTGCCGTACGTTGTGGGAATCCTATGCTCCTGTCATTTTCAGGCTCCCTCAGGGTTCGTCAGGATTCTGCAGAACTCTTGAGGATTTCTCTGGGTCCCTCGGGGTTCCTGCAGGTACTCTGGATTCGCCGGGATGACCTGCTAGGCAGGCTGACGTGTTGAGGATCAAATGGCCTTGCCACACGTTCGTGATCTGGGAGGGCCGAACTGGCGAGCATCCCATGGCCCTGCCACCTGTGCGTGGACTGGGAAAGCTGCAATGGTGGCTGATCAGTCGAAGCGATGGCTCCCGCCAGGCGGGGGCGGAAGGGTGGGTGGGAGAGGGATGGAGGCCTCGCCAGAACTCAGAGCCCCGAATCATCAGGGGTAACTCGGGTCAGGGATAACTCGGGTTCGTTTTTCGGGAACCCAAACCCGAGTTATCCCGGACCCGAGTTACCCCGGATAACTCGGGCGTCCAGAGCCCCGAATCATCAGGGGTAACTCGGGTCAGGGATAACTCGGGTTCGTTTTTCGGGAATCCAAACCCGAGTTACCACGGACCCGAGTTACCCCGGATAACTCGGGCGTCCAATGGGTGGGAGAGGGATGGAGGCCTCGCCA
Organism: Prorocentrum cordatum; assembly: GCA_963575745.1. NCBI lineage: Eukaryota > Dinophyceae > Prorocentrales > Prorocentraceae > Prorocentrum > Prorocentrum cordatum. The sequence continues at coordinate 758,590 of CAUYUJ010020171.1, forward strand.
GAACATCGGCTGGGAATCCTGCCGTGGCGACGAAGACCCAGAAGCCTGAACGTTCCGAACTCTCTGCCTCGAGAGTCCCCCCCTCTCACGCGAGACGTTGATGGTCTGGGGTTTCCGCAGGGAGGAGAAGTGAGAAGACCACCACCACCACCACCGGCGGGCCAACTCCAGCCAGGAGGTCCACGACGCCTCCCCGAGCTTCGGATCGGAGGCGTATCACGCGGGACGCCGCAATGAGACGTTTCTTATCCCCTGGAGATGAGAGGGCGTGAGTCCCTGCACATACAGGCGGGCCGCTGCCTGCTTACAAGCCGCGTCGCCTCTCCCACCATCTCTCTTTTGGGGACCTACCGGCCCCCGTGCGCGGGCGTCACCATGACGCAAGTCCTGAGCATCGAGCCTCGGGTCGGACGATCGTTGTGATCGTCATCGTTATCGTTATCGTCGTGATCGTTGTCGTTTCTTTGATTGGTATGGTTGTCACCGTTATCCCTGTGCTCGGTATCGTTATCATTGTTGTTTGTTGAGAGATTTGAAATCGGAGGCGCGCCTGGGGTGGACGTCAGAGGGGCAGGGCTTGTCGGAAGGCGGCGGGACTTCTCGGAAGCCCTCTCGCCTTGGAGAGGCCGTCTGTGTCCTCGGAGAAGGCCGAGCACCGTGCTCAGAAGGCCCAAGGTTTTCCGACCCGTCAGAGGAGGCGTCCCCCCCCCCCCCCCCCCTGCGCTCGCCGCGGAAAAGGGGAAAGAAGGGTACGAAGCCTGATGCACGCAGCTGCGTTCGGCGCCGCCCCGTGGCGCTTCCCTCTACAGCTTGTGGCGCTCCCCGGCGCTGGGAGGCGCCGGGGAAGTCAGCTGCGCGAGAGCTGATTCGAAAACTCCCTTTCGTCCGACCCGGGAGTCTTGTTATCAATCAGAAACTTGGGCTTCTAAGTCCGGGCGGTCGGTGTCGTAAGACGGGGTAAAGAAATATCGCGGTGTATCAATCGCTTTGAAACTGCGCAGTGACATGAGTTCGTAGCTGTTTGCTATGGCGCAGGGCGCTCTTTCCAACAATCAGAGCGTCGAATAGTCATCCTTTTGTTATTCATTGTTTTGCAGATCGGCGCGGGCCCTCCCCCCCTCCTCCCCCCCTATGGAGTAGATCTTGGCTGTCTTTTGGGCACCTGTTTCGAGCAGGTGGAGTCTCCCTCACAGGACGCACCGTTGCGAACAGACGCCATTAAGCAGAGGTCTGGAGCCAGACCCTCCCCTCCCCCCCCATCCGCCCAATGTCCAAACGCCGAATCTGAAAACGTTCACATGACAGCGTGCATGCACGAACTTGACTGAAGCACACAAACACTCCAAAAGGTAAGCATTGCAAGTAGCCTTGTCATTGCTGAGACTGCACGCAATGTCATCAGTCCCAAACATTAAACAACGAACGAAGGCTGATGATGTACATAGAGAACCCGACATGAGTATAGCAGCCAGGCGAAAGCTCGTCACCACAGTAGCTTTAGCACTTGATCATTGCCTGAGCAAGATTCGCCGTGAGATCGCACACTGTGAAACAGACTTTGGACCTGATGACACTGCGGGGAAAATAACAGCAACCCTGGGTACTGAAAATGAGGGCCGTGCTGGCTCAGCCGCGGCGGCGACTCCGCTGCAGAGCGTTCCCCACGTCCAGAGCCCAACGGCGCACACGCGCATCCTGCGGGCCCTAGCTATTGAGCAGCCAGGTGCAGTGAATCCTGCACGTCAGGCACGTGAGCCAACAACTGACGGCGTTGCGGCCTGGCCTGAGGGCGTGACCCTGGTCCACGCACTGGCAGATCCTCTGCTCCACCACCTTTGGCGTAGCTCCAGCAGCGGCATTGGGCTTTGCCGAGGGCGTCGGCGGCTGGCTGGAACTTGATGCTTCCTTCTCTGGT
>CAUYUJ010020172.1:0-20000 GCA_963575745.1 Prorocentrum cordatum
ACTACTACTACTACTACTACTACTACTACTACTACTACTACTACTACTACTACTACTACTACTTACCACTACTACTACTACTACTACTACTACTACTACTACTACTACTACTACTACTACTACTACTACTACTACTTACTACTACTACTACTACGACTACTACTATAACGACTACCATTACTACTACTACGACTACTACGACTACTACTACTACGACTAGAAATACGACTACGACCACTACTACTACGACTACCACCACTACTGTTACACCTACTACGACTACTACTACTACTACTACTACTACTACTACTACTACTACTACTACTACTACTACTACGGATTACACTACTGCTTGCACCACTAATTCCACAACACATTCTACCATGAATACTACGACTGCAACTATAACTATTATTATTACGACGATTACTACGACGACTGCTACTACTACTACTACTACTACTACTACTACTACTACTACACTACTACTCCTACTACTACTACTACTACTACTACTACTACTACTACTACTACACTACTACCACTACTACTACTACTACTACTACTACTACTACTACTACTACTACTACTACTACTACTACTACTACTACTACTACTACTACTACTACTACTACTACTACTACTACTACTACTACTACTACTACTACTACTACTACTACTACTACTACTACTACTACTACTACTACTACTACTACTACTACTACTACTACTACTACTACTACTACTACTACTACTACTACTACTACTACTACTACTACTACTACTACTACTACTACTTCTACTACTTCTACTACTACTACCACTACTACCATTTACCATCACTACTACGAAGACGACGACGACGACCACCACCACCACCACGGTCAGCCCCAGGGGCCCTCGCTGATACAAATCATCGAGAGGCCTTATATTTGCGGCGAATGATCCCACAACGCACTACTGAAACATTAAGTAGCATACTTTCCAAACGATCTGTACTGCGCCAATGACGGCTAACCCAAGCTCTCTACATGATTATGTAAATTTCCCTCCTTTTTCTCATGTGCGCGGAAGAAGAAGAGGGGGGAGGACGGCTGGTGGCATGATGAACTCTGATATGTGGACGAACAAGGGGAGCATAGCAGGAGTAGAGCTCGGTTGAGGAGTCACTTCCACTCATTGTGATGATACTATAAATCCCCCACATCCCCCTCACAGCCCTCATTCTATCACACATGCCCTCCATCATCTGACGCATCTTCACCCTATGGGGGTGGAAGGAGAAACGACAAGAAGGACGAGGAGGGCGGATGAGAAGGAGTGGCCGCTCAAAGCTTCCGCCTCCTCCTCATCCTCCGCATCATCCTCCCCAATTGTGTTCCTATCATGTCACATCCTTCTCTGCATCCGCGTCCTCCCACACGATAGATGATGATGCCTATGGATGACGGAGGAAGAAAAACCGAATGGCGATCCGGATGAAGAGGCGGAATCTTAACGCGAGCAACGGGATCTCAAAGGAGGAATGAATCCTTACCCTCCTCCTGATCCAGCCCCTCACCATGTCACCACCGCCCCCACCCCAATCCCTCTCCTCCTATCACCACCCCAACCTCGTCCCCCCGCATCGGGGACATGAGGAGGAGCGGGAGGATACAGGCAATGAGGAAGAGCAGGGTGAAGAGGGGGAATCTTAATGCGAGCGACGGGATCCCAAAGGAGGAATGAATCCTTATCCTCCTCCTGATCCAGCTCCTCACCATGTCATCACCACCCCCACCCTTATCCCCCTCCTCCTATCACCACCCCAACCTCTTCCCCCCGCATCGGGGACATGAGGAGGAGCGGGAGGATGCAGACAATGAGGAAGAGCAGGGTGAAGAGGGGGAGGGATGAGGAGAAATTGCAGCATGCAGGAGAGGAGTGGTTCCTCATCCTCATCTCCATGCTGGTCATCCTGCGCATCGTCCTACATATCCTCCGCATCCTCCTCCTCCTCCTCCTCCTCCTCCTCCTCCTCCTCCTCCTCCTCCTCTTCATCATCCTCCTCCTCCTCCTCTTCCTCCTCCTCCTCCTCCTCCTCCTCCTCCCCCTCCTCCTCCCTTGGGGGATGTGCTGAGAGGATGAGGAGTGATAGGAGGAGAACAGAGATGATGAGGAGGAGGAGGGTTCCTCAGTCTCCTCCACTCGGCCCTCTTCACCCTCATGGGAGCAGCCCCGCGGGATGAGGAAGCGAGCAAAGGGGGAGATAAAGAGAGAGGGAGAGAGAGAGAGAGAGCGAAAGAGAGACAGAGAGATAGAGGGAGAGAAAAACGAACAAACAAACAAACAACAAAAACGACCTGAGAGGAAGCGGAGCAATCAACAAAAGCAAACATGGCAAAACCCCTCAAACGCCTCGTGGTCTCATAGGGAGCTCCACCAGAGGCCCCAAAGGCAGAGTGCACATGCGCCCACCCCGCCCGCCACATGTCGATTTCGGCACACCCCTCACACGGTTCGTGTTCGCATAGGGAGCTCCACCGAAGGCCCCAGAGGCAGAGTGCACATGCGCCCACCCCGCCCGCCGCATGTCCACGTGGGCACACCCCTCACAAGGTTCGTGGCCCCATAGGGAACTCCACCGAAAGCCCCAGAGGCAAAGTCCACATACGCCCACCCCGCCCACCGCATGTCCATCAATTTTGGCACACCCCTCACACGGTTCATGTTCGCACAGGGAGCTCCACCGAAGGCCCCAGAGGCAGAGTGCACATGCGCCCACCCCGCCCGCCACATGTCGATTTCGGCACACACACACACACACACACACCGCACGCTTCGTGATCCCGTAAGGACTTCAACTGGAGGCCCCAGATGCAAAGTGCACATGCGCACACCCCGCCCGCCGCATGTCAATTTCGGCAAACCCCTCGCACGGTTCGTGGCCCCACGGGGAGCTCCACCGAAGGCCCCAGAGGCAAAGTCCACACGCGCCCACCCGGCCCACCACATGTCCATCGATTCCAGCACACCCCTCACACGGTTCGTGGCCCCAGAGGGAGCTCCACCGAAGGCCCCACAGGCAAGGTCCACATGCGCCCACCCCGCCCCCCGCATGTCAATTTCGGCACACACACACACCACACGCTTCGTGATCCCATAAGGAGCTCCACCGAAGGCCTCAGAGGCAAAGTCCACATTCGCACACCCCGCCCACCACATGTCAATTTCGGCACACCCCTCACACGGTTCGTGGCCCCATAGGGAGCTCCACCGAAGGGCCCACATGGAAAGTCAAAGAACGCCCACCCCGACCCCCGCATGCCCATGTCGGCACATCCCTCACATGGTTCGCGGTCCCATGGGGAGCCGCGCCGACGTCGCCCAGGCGTGATCCTGGACTGCGGCCGCCACGAGGTCGGGAATGGCAAGAAGGAGGACGACGACTGGTGGCTGGAGCTCTATGTGCTGCTCTCTCGATTGTCCAATCGTTTGGCCTCGCGCCGCAGGCCAGCTCCTGGGGACACGATCCCCCGCAAATGACGCCAGACTCGCGCTCCCCAGGCCGCGACCCCCCGAAAAGGAATCCCTGATTCGCGCTCTGAGAATGAAACAGAGCGCCCGACAGCAACTCCAGCATCTCAATGTGTCTGCTGCATACCAGTCGCCCTCGCACAACGTCCACAGAAGGCTTGCACGGCGCCGCGGCGTCCCAGCACGGCGCCGACACCTCCCGTGATCAGAGGGGCCCCGCGGCAGAGGGCCAGGCCCTCGCGGACACGTGTGATCCTCGGCCACGTCGGGGGGCTTTCGGTGTGCACTCCCAGGCCATGGCAGGTGAGGAGGAGGAGGAGGAGGAGGAGGAGGAGGAGGAGGAGGAGGAGGGGGAGGAGGAGGAGGAGGCGTGGCCGGAGCAGTAAGCCTCCAGCGCTGCAGGTGGGTGTCCGGTGGAGGAGCAGGCAGACGGTGAACGGGTCAGTTGGCGGCCACGGCCGGAGCGGCCGCGCGCCATCTCCACACAGCTGCGACATCATGGGTCCAGGTCCCTGCTGCACTGCTGGCAGATCCATGCACCCAAAGGTGGGACGAGCTCGCAAAGGCTGTGACGTCCCTTCGTACCGTGCAACGGGCGATAGAAACGATGGAAAAGCCAGGCACCCATGTTCAGGTGGCATGCCTCTGTGTTTGCGTTCTGGTAGCATGACAGGGGACGTTGTGGTGAGGAAGTGGCTCAAAACGTTTCACCCTGGCCAGGGCAGGCAATCTTGAGAGCGAGAAAACTCAGCTCCCTACTAAGATGGATGAGGATGAGAAGGGACGGGAGAGGACGAAGAAGGAACGACGGAGGAGGGACGGAGGAGGGAGGAGGGAAAAGGGAGGAGGGGAGGAGGGAGAGAAGGGGGGAGGCGAAGGCCCAAGGAACGCAGGATGTCCCCCGACCCCCGAAAAAACAAGGTCGAAGTCTCCTTTGCGAGCACCTCATCGGCACGCTTCTGCGCGAGCGCAATCTCGGCTCGAATTTCATGGTCCGCTTCCAGCAGAAGCCTCATCAATAGACCGTCCTGCAAGCCAGTGTTTGCTGCTACGCTCAAGTACATGTGGCGCGCGCAGCGCAGCGCGAAGCTGGGAGCAGGTCCTGGCGTCACCCTTACATCGTCCTGGCGACATCGTCGTCATCGTCGCCGTTTTCGTCGCTGTCGCCGTCTCCGTCGCCGTCGTCGTCGCAGTCTCCGCCGCCGCCGCCGCAGCCATCGTCTGTTGGCGTCGTCGTCGTCGTCGGTGTCGTCGTCGTCGTCGTCGTCGTCGTCGTCGTCGTCGTGATCGTCGTCGTCGTCGGCGGCGGCGTCGCCGGCGTCGTCATAGCACCTCAGTCGTAGCTCGTCGGCCACCCATCACACCCACATCTGGGTAGACCCTCACGAAGGGTCCGTGCCGCTCATCCAACATCCAACCCCACCCCACCTCCCACCCACACCACGCAAACGTCCCACTGAAGAGGTGGACTCCTCCGCTCTCGTTACCATGACCCAAGCATGGGCAGGAGCAGCAACAGGAGCTAGTGGAAGAGTGGAAGGAGGCGGAGGACATTGCTTGTGGCGGGCCCAGCGAGCGCGCGGGTCGGTCAAGCGGCCCACGAGCGCTGGACAGCTGACTGTGCGCTGCAAGAGGCAGAGGAAGGAGAGTCAGGGCGGCCGCGGAGGAGAGGAGAGGGCGGGGGGCAAACTCAGACCATGCAGCAGGTCTGCGTCAGCACGCTGTGGCACAGGCTCGTTTGAGCCGTCGAAGGAGAGACGCTGGATCGTCCAGGGGGGGGGCGGACGGACACGAAGACGAAGGGGAGCAACGGAACAGCGAGAGGAGCAGCACAAGGAGGCTCGACGCACCCCTTCATGTCCACTGGCGACCCAGGGCCACGGCGAGGTATAACAACTATCACCTCCAAGAATCTGCACTGCCTTGAGAATAGCCCCGTGCACCATGTCCCATGCTCCGACCCTCCTCGTCCTCATCCCTCTCATCCTCGCTGTCATCCTCGCCATCGCCATGATCACAAGAAATAGCATGAATTGTTCATCCCAATCCTCATGCCTCCCCCTCGTCCTGCTATGGCTGTTCACGTTGTGCTCCTCATCATCAACCCAGTTCATAATCATCCGCAGCAACAACATCCACAGCGTCAACGACATCACCGCTGTCATCGGCAGCAGCAGCATCATGATCTTCATGATCGTCGTCATCATAACCATCATCATCAGAATCAGCATCAACAGCAGCAGCATCAGCATCGTCAAAGGCATCATTCTCATCATCTGCATCGCAGTCATTATCAAGAAAACACATCGTCAGCGACATCAACATCGACATGGTCCTGTTCCTACTCGTGATTCACCGTATCCTTTGCAACCTCATCCTGCTATTGATGTGTCCCCTCCTCATTCCTCCACCCTTCCTCTTTGTTCTCCACCTCCTCATCCGAATCATCCGACTCATACTCCACCTCCTCCTCCACATCATCACCACCACCATCGTCGTTAGCATCACCATCCGTCAACTACTACTCCTGCTCCTGCTCTACTCCTCCTCGTCCTCATCCTCATGACGCGCATCCTCTAAATAATCCGAAACATGGATCACTCCGCGCTCCTGAGGAGCAGGGGTCGAGATGAAGCCGCTGAGGAGCACCGCAACCACAACGTTTATCAGCACGAACGAGTTGATCCGCAATCGTGCCCCTCTGGCATGCTGAGGCGTGGAATAAAATCAAGTGCTGCCTGGCAGGCTTTCTCTTGGGATCTTCTTGGAAGCACAAGCAGATCCCAAGGGGCGCCCAAGGGGGCTCGGGAGACGTACTGGGCATTGGAGACAAGGCCACGAAGCTTCATTTTGCGGTTCACGGGCCTCCCGGCTCAAGGTGGTTCCAAGAGGGTATCCGAAGAAGCAAAGACATGCCGAAAGAGCCCAACAAAGGCCCCCAAGAAACCACCGCCAGAGGGTCCCAAAGAGGCTCCCAAGACAGCACTGAGAGACTCCACAGCGGGCCGAGCGGGGCCCAGCCGAGCCGGCCCAGGACGGCACCCACACGGCCCAAGAGGATCCCAAGACGGCCCAAGAGGGCCCCAAAAGGACCCCACAGGAGCCCAAGGCAGCCCCAAGACGGCCCAGAGAGGCCCCATGAGAGCCCCGAGCGGAATCGAGACGAGCTATCACAGGTCGCGGCCTTCCGGGGGGCGTTCGAGGCGTCGCCACGCAGAGTTTTGCGCGCTCGCACGGCGGCAGAACGTGCCGCAGGCAGCTGGATCACGACAAACGACACAAAGAATATCTGAGATATGATGTACAACTGCTGATCCTGAGGATCCTGCGAGGTCGCATACCGATACATAATCGGGCGCACGGCGGCCTCGGACCAGGACTCGCCGGTCAAGACCTGGAACATCGTGTACAGGGCTCGCCCGGTGTCGCCGTAGTAGTCTTCTCCGAAGCAGACACCTCAGGACTGAGCGGGAGCGAGCGGCAATGGCAAAAGGGGAGGAAGTATCGAATCGGTCAGGGCGGACCACGTGCATCCGATGGGCTTGCAAGCGCCTTTCCGCCCACACCTCCCAGGGCCGATGAGAGGACCGGGAAGAGGGGGGGCAATGGCCCAAGGGATCACATAACGTGCTGGCACGGAAACTGTCTGAAGGAGCTCAAAGGAGGGGCCAGCTGGAGGGTCTGCTCCAACAGCTGGAATGCTCGGAGGACGCAAACGGGAAGGCCCCCGCCACCACCCGAATGCCGCACCGTATGTCCAAAAAGTGCTGATCGGCGCGAAAGACGAGACAGATCTGACGATGGGGCAGATCAACCCAGCAGCCTCGAGCAGTGACGAACTGTTCCATGTTTCTGTAGGGGGCGACGTCACTGGCACAATAGAGGCCGCAGTACTGGTCAACTGGAGCCGCTCTTTCAGTCCTTCAACAAGCCAGCTCAGATGAGACGAAAAGGATCCAGCGCGATCCTGGGAATAAGATGCGCGAGACCGCCGTTATCTCTGATGTTACTGATCCTAGCGTTTCGGAGCCCCTTTCATTTCGAATTTACTGCGACTCTTGCTGCGTCTGTTATCGATTTCTGCGTATTGGTTTTAGGAGCTGGCATTTAAGTGGCTTGGCTGAGCACTGCATGCAATTCCCTTCCTGTACCATGTTTCGTGTCTGCTGCTTCGAACCGATTGGCGATAGTCTGTCTCCCTAAGCTGCACTCCGCAATGTCACCTCGCTGCATAAGATTGCTGTCATGTGCTGTAGCGTTTCTGTCGTGGAGTCGAGACGAGGACAGCCCTGCCATCGAGCAGCAGTCAAGAGCCCCCCCCCCGCCGGGGCGATCCATCGCACACAGATCGAGCAATCCATCCCCGGAGCCAGCGGCGGCTTCCAGGGGCCGACAGCGGCCCACCCAAAAAATTCCCACTCCAGACCCCCGAGGCACCCGGCCACTGGCACACCACGCGCGGCGGCCCTCCAGGCCGCCCCGCGCTCGTGGCGGCACCGCTCGGGCCCGCCGCGGGCGCGGCGCCCGCGCGGGGTGCTGGTCGAGCAGCGCCTTGGCCCCTGCGCACGAGCACGAGCGCCCGGCACGAGGCGAGAAGCAGGGAGGGGCCGGGCGGCCGCGGCTCGGCTCGGTTCGGCGCAGCCTGGGAGGCAAGGGGCACGGCCTCGACAGCCTGGGGGGGGGGGGGGGGGGGGGCGCAACCAATGAGTGGCACAGGCCGAGGCGCCCGCTCTGCGGGCCCGTTGTGCCCCAGGGGTACGAGCCCCAGGACGAAGAAAAACGAAGGAGAGAGAGAGAGAGAGAGAGAAACAAAAAAAAAAAACGAGAACTCGAGGGGGGGACAGGGAGAGCGACGCCGCTCGTGGCAGCACGCGCGGGGCAGGCGACGCGCTGGATCACGCAGCGGCGCGGGCCCTCGCGGGCCACGCCCCGGCCGGCCCCTTGAGCGCAGCGCAGCGCGTGGGCCCCCGCGCGCGCCGAGCCGAGGACGGAGGAGGATGAGGAAAGAGGAAGAGGAGGAGAAGAGACGCGGAGGAGCAGGAGGGGGAGGAGGCGGAGAAGGAGAAGGAGAATCATGAGGAGGAGGAGGAGGAGGAGGAGGAGGAGGAGGAGGAGGAGGAGGAGGAAGGGGACGAGGAGGAGGAGGAGGAGGAGGAGGATGAGCTTCGAAGGTCTGCCGAGGTGCGCCGGCGGATCGGGGCGGCGCCTGGACCCTGCCACGGCCCGGGGGTGCAGGAGGGCGCCGCCACGAGCGCGGGTGCCTGGCGCACTACAGTCGGGGCGTTGGCCCAAGGAACCCTAAATTCGCCGGCCCAACGGGCCAGAGGCGTGCTAAGATCTCCGGTAACTTGGTAACAATATTTCTAGTTCGCGCGCGCGGAGCGGCCCCTGGGGGCCCCCGGACGAAAAGTACCCCGGCAAGGTCCCGAGAGAAGCCCGGGAGAAGCCACCAGACCACTCCAGGGGAGGGTATTTTTCGACACCCCTCACGAGGATCGTGGCCTCCGAGGGGGGAGCCGCAATCGACTACCCCCAAGAGCCCCCCAAGAGGCCCTGGGGGCCTCCAAAACGCCGCCAAGGAGCCCCAAGAGACTCCCAAGAGGTCCCCAAGAGGCCCCCAAGAGGCCCTAAAGAGGGCTCCAGGGCCGGCGGCATGAGCGAAGCGATTAAGTAAGGAACGAGTCCCCTCTTTTCCACAAGCTAAACTTCGATTGTCGAAAACCTAAGGAAAGCCTGAGGCAAGCTGCGAAACACTTAAGGAACGCGGAGCCCCTCCCCAACGAAAAGGGTTCCTTCTTCAGGGCCCCGACTGTACGGATGGACGGACGGGCGCTCCCATGCGCGGCGGGGCGCAGCGGTGGCGCCGTGTCGCCGAGCATCCGATACGGGCTCGGGGAAGAGGTCAGCGATGCAGCGCAGGCTGGGAGCGGGGAGAGGCAGAGGAGAGAACCGTGGGCATCGGGAGGAGGCGAAAGCCCCGCACGGACGAGTTTGATCGTCCCCATGGCGCCCAATAGCGCGACCAATGGCGCACAGAGCGGAAAAGATGCATCTCCCTCACATGGCGCTGTTGGGCGCTATTGGTCGCTGTTGGGCACTGCTTGAGCGCTATTTGAGCGATATTGGGCGCCATTGGGCGCTATGTGTCGCTATTGAACGCTATTGGGCCCTGTTCGCCGATATAGAATCAATCCATGACGAGCGGAAGCTTCTGTGATGTACTATCTGGAAGACGCTCGATCGCTAAAAGCTGCAGTCCTGAGCGGCAGGCGTTCGGCAACCGCCGCGGTGAGGAAGGAGATGCCTCCGAAAAAGCAAGCCCGAAGCCTCCGTCCAAGCAGGGGGGGCGCAGCCAGGGAAGAGCTGGGCGCAACGGGGACGACATGGCAGTTGCGACCCAAGCATGCAGCCTTGAACAGGCCGCAATTGCGTCGAGACTGCAGACGCGTGGAACACTTCGCTTCGCCTCTCAGACAGCTTGTCCAAGTGGGGAGGAACTCGAGCTTCCGACGAAGTTAGCGCACAGCTCGGAAACAAGGCTCGGGTCGTGCCAAGCAGCACACGTCTCACCACGAGAGAGAATCTGCGAGAACGGGCTGCTGAGGCACTGCCAGCCCAGAGGGAGGGCAGCCTGCTGATGTAAGCTGCAGAGCTAGGTACGCCTGTCCGAGCCAAGAGATGGCACAAGAAGACAGCGAAGGATTCGCACGGCCCAAGGGAAACGTAGACCATCGGGCGTGCGGGTCGTGCCCCCTGTGAAAAGAGCGATGTGCAGCAGCAGCCTGGCAAAGCCCCAGAGCGTGCAGCTGCCAGCAGCCCTGACCCGGCCGCACAAGAAAAAAAAGATGTCGACGAAGAAGGGCTGCGAGTACCCCCCCCGAGACCCGCGTGCTGGTAGGACGTGTCCACGAGCAGGCTCAGGGCGTGCCGCGCAAGGCAAAATTCGACCTTGAAAACCGAAGAAGGAAGAGTGAAAACATAAACTGTCGGGGCTCCTCGCGGATTTCTCGGACCGGGGCTGGGCCTGATGCGCTCCGAGCGCCAGGAGGGTCCAGCGCAGATCCAAGCAATCTGCGCGGACGACGCGCCAAGAAGGCTGTTCAGCAGTGCATCTGCCAGATGGATCAACAGACAACGGGCGCCTGATCAGACGCCGATGCAGTCCTCTGCCCAGGCTTACAGAATGCCACGAGCTCCGGAGCGACATCCAGCTGGGCCGCACGAATATGAGAATAGAGATCGGCAAAGGCCGAGCAACCGCCTTAGCAGGAGCGCTTTGCGACGACCAACTGTTTCCGAGTGAGCGTGCGCATGATCCAGTCAGCCCTGTGGGCGTAGGTGACTTCTGGAATTAGTTGTTCCACCAACTTCTTCCCTTGGAAGAGAGGTTAACTCTCCACAATTGCTCAATGAATACCACCCTCCTCTCTCGCCCGAAGTTGTCCAGAAGATCGTCCGCCCCCATCCGCGTCCTACTCTTGTACACACAGAAATGGGCCGAACTGATTATCTTTGTTTCAAATGGTGGTTTACAGTCTGATGATGTTCAGTGTTTCGAAAATGGTGCTCTATCGCTGCAGCGTGGGCCTCAGTTTCGGATCGGCGCTGTGCTCCCGTCGTGCAGGATGGCGCTCCAGCCCCAGCATGGGTCACTTCTCTGGATCCCACTGGCGTAGCAGGTCCCACAGGTCTTGCAGGTCTCGCATGCCGCACAGATCCCACAGGTCCCACGGGTGTCGCAGGCCTCACAGGCCCCACAAGCCACAGAGGTCCCCCAGATCGCACAGGCCCCACAAATCCCCGCAGGTCCCGCAGGTCCCACAGCTCGCACAGGTCCACAGTTACCACCTGCCCCACAGGTCCCACATGTCCCACGCATCCCACAGCCACAGAAGCCCCACAGGTTCGACAGGCCCCACAGATCGCACAAGTCCCACAGTTCCCCCCTGCCCCACAATTCTCACAGGTCGCCTTTGCTGCTAGTAGGGTGCTTTGCTGGGGTGATGGGGTCCCAGGTCGACTATGGCACGCGTCCGCGGGTAGAGAAAGAAAGTATCCGCGCAGCGGGAAGGAACGGGAGGGAGGGATCGTATCTCAGACGCGGCGCGAGCGCACCTAGCTTCATTCTCCCTTCTCCCTGGGTCTGGACGGGCCCCAAAGGCGCCCATGGTCGCCCCAAGGTCGGCCCAAGAGGCAGCATGTCTGCATCCGATGGGGGGCCATACTACGCCCCGCCTCCTTTCTTCGATCGATGGCCCCCAAGATGGCCCCAAGAGGCCCCTCATGGTCCCCTAAGGATGGCCACACGAGGCCCGCCAAGGCCCCCAGGAGGGCCCTAAGGGAGCCCGAAATATCTCCAAAATTATCCTGGCGAAGGACCCAACAATATGAAATTATGGGCACCGCAATTGTGAATATTTTTCAGTGAAGCACCCTATGAAGCCACGAAGCGCTGCGTTGGGCGGGGGGGAGGCATGCGGGCGGTAGCACTGGGGCCGTCGGTGAAGCTCCCTATGAGGCCACGAAACGCTGCAGTGGGTGGGTGAAAATACCAAAATACGCGTGTGGGACGCATGCGGGCGGTCCCATTGGGGGCTTCGGTGGAGTTCCCCATGGGGCCGCGAGGCGTTGTACTGGGTACGCGAAAATGCCAAATTTGGTGTGGGTGACGCATGCGAGCGGCCCCACTGGGGGCTTCGGTGGGGCCTTCGGTGGGGCCCCCTTTTATGGGGCCACGAAGCGCTGTACTGGGTCGGTGAAAATGCCAAATTAAGCGTGGGGGACGCATGCGGGCGGTCCCACTGGAGGCTTCGGTGGAGCTCCTTGTGGGGACGCATGCAGGCCGTCCCACTGGGGGGCTTCGGTGGAGCCCCCTATGGGGCCACGAAGCGCTGTACCGAGTGGGTGAACATGCCAAATTGGCCATTGTGGACGCGTGCGGACGGGCTTCGGTGGACCCCCCTATGGGGCCACGGAGCGCTGTACTGGGTGGGTGACAATGCCAAATCGGGTGCGGGGGACGCATGCGGACGGTCCCACTGGGGGCTTCGGTGGGGTTCCCTATGGGGCCGCGAAGCGTTGTACTGGGTGGGTGACAATGCCAAGTTGGGTGTGGGTGACGCATGCGGGCGGTCCCACTGGGGGCTTCGGTGGTGCTCCCGATTGGGCCACGAAACGCTGTACTGGGTGGGCGACAGTGCCAAAGTGGATGTGGGGGGCGCATGCGGGCGGTACCTCTGGGGGCTTCGGTGGAGCTCCACGGGGTCACGAAGCGTTGTAGTGGGTGGGTGAAAATGCCACATTGGGCATGGGGGCCGCGTGCGGGCGGTCCCACTGGGGGCTTCGGTGGAGCTCCCTATGGGGCCACGGAACGCTGCACTGGGTGGGTGACAATGCCAAATTGGGTGCGGGGGGGGGGGGGGGCGCGTGCGGGCGGTCCCATTAGGGGCTCCGGTGGAGCTCCTTATGGGGCAACAAAACGCTGTGCTGGGTGGGTGGTAATGCCAAGCTGGGTGCGGGTGGCGCATGCGGGCGGTCCCACTGGGGGCTTCGGTGGGGCTCCCCATTGGGCCACCAAGCGCTGCACTGGGTGTGTGCAAATGCCAAATTGGATGTGGAGGACGCGTGTGGGCGGTACCACTGGGGGCTTCGATGGGGTTCCCTATGAGGCCACGAAGCGCCGTACTGAGTGGGTGAAAATGCCACATTGGCCGTGGGGGACGCATGCGGGCGGTCCCACTGGGAGCTTCGATGGAGCTCCCTATTGGGCCACAAAACGCTATACTGGGTGGGTGAAAATACCAAGTTGGGTGTGGGGGGCGCATGCGGGCGGTCCCACGGGGGACTTCGGTGGAGCTCCATATGGGGCCACGAAACGCTGTGCTGGGTTGGTGAAACGCATGGACGAAGGAGGAGGGAGGGGGGAGGAAGGGGAGGAGGAGGAGAGGAACGCGGGGCGACGTCTCTTCAAAACGAGGACCCAACACCACAGAATGGTCGAGAATTACCCAGAGGGGGCCTCTGTTGAACCTCACGAGGGCCCTAAGTTGCCTCCAAGAAGTTCCCAGAGCGTGGCTGCATGGTGCTGCACTTCCCTAATCGGTGGGCCACTGGTGAGTTGGTTGGTCAACAGACTCGCGAGGCGGGTCGAAAGCCGTCCGAACACTAGTCGGGCCGCGACTAGGCAGCAGGAAAAGAAATGCAAGCGAAGCGAGCGAGCGGGCAGCCACTCAGAAGGAGAGCCAGAACCGATACGCCAGTGGGGAGACGCAGAGCGTCAAGAAGTGGAACTGAAGGTTCCATTCAAGGGACGTCGTGCGTAGACTGCAGATGGGACGTAAAGAGACATGCTAGTACTACATGTCCTCCTTGGAGGCGCGCGTCCGACCCGAACATACAGTATGCCCATACTGTAGTGTATCGTTTCCCGAGCGGTGTGGCCAGAGAGCGCCCGCCACGACGTATGTACTATGAGATGTCTCGGTGCGCGCGTCGCCCCTGAGGGGCGACTCACACATAGTATTAGCATGTTGGGGTGACGCCGATGCATGAACGAGCTTGCTTACGGGCGGTTGCGTGACGAGCGGGGCCGCATGGAGCATGTCGGATCAGAGGAGCAGCCGTCTATGAGGCCCAGAGAAAATGACGTCTCCTCTCGTGCCTTCAGCACGCAGTGGGGTGCCCCATGACTGTCCAAACGATTGTAGGACTCTTCAGAGCCACGATCACAAATTTGCCGCGACCTCTTGCGCTCCTTGGCGCCTCGGGCATTGCCTTCGTAGGCCCCTGGGAAGCCAGAACCAACACAAACCGACTCCAACATCCTGGAAGCCTTCCGAGCAATGCTGAAAAGGGCTCTGGAACTCTCGGTAACCCAAGGAACCGTCTTGAGCAGTTTGGGATGCCTTCGGGGGGGGGGGGGGGGGCAAAATCACTGAAACGCCTTACACTGTTGTATGAGTGTCCTATAGTTGGCCGTTCGGCTTTCAGCGCGCCTAAGACGACCCGAAAGGCCTGGAAGACCTACCCGAGAAGGCTTCTGAGGTCCCCAAGAGGGTCCCTCCGACGAAGCTTGCAAGAGGGACCCCAAAGAGACTCGAACTACAACGTCGAGCCCGCCTGACCAAGATGAGCTCTCCGAGACCGCCAGCAGCCCAAGAAGCCCCCAGAATGTCCCCAGGAAAATCCAAAGAGGCCTCAAGAGGCCCCGAGAGAACTCCAAGAGACCCCAACTCGCCCGAGAAAGCCTCCGAGGCCCCCAGGAGAAGCCCAGGAGGCTCCCTAGAGGCCCCCAAAAAAGGGTCACAACATACCGGCGAACATCTTATTAAGAAACCTCCTCCCGAGAGTCTGGACCAGCGTTCCTTAACCGCCTTGCCAGAAAGCTGGCCCAGTTTCTTGAGCACGTTCGCCCTCCAGCGTTGCAAACAGACATTTACCAGGGCGTGTTTCAAGAAATGTCTTGGAAGCTGGCACAACTTTCTTCAATCATAAAGTTCTTGCTCATTTTGCCGGCTGTATGCCACCCAGGAGGAGCCCAAGAGGGTGTTAACGACACTCTGGTCCACAAAGCAGGCACGGTGGCGAGATGGGCCAAAGGCCACTAAATCCGCCGCCCCCTGTGGTCTTGCCACAGGGGTGCACGGCGTGCTGGATGTTTCAGGTTTTGGTTTTGGTTCTTTTTCTAAAAGAACTCCCCAATGGGCTTCGGCCCGTCCCGCCGGCCACCCGCAAGTTTCCGAAAATCCATCTGTCAATGCCTTTGTTGCCCCAACTTGGCCCAAGATGGCCTCCAAGACGGCCAAGATGGCCCAAGATGGCCTCCAAGATGCTTCCAAGACGGCCAAGATGGCCTCCAAAACGGGTAAGATGGCTCCAAGATGCACCCAAGACGGCCCAAGATGGCCTCAAGATGGTCTAAGACGGCCCAAAAGGCCCGCAAAAGGCCTCCAAGACGGCCCAAGAGCCCTCCAAGACGCCCTCCAGGAAGGCCCGAATAGGTTAAAATCATTGATTTTCCTTAGGTTTTTCAAGGATTTTGGCATGTTCTTCTTTTCAGCTCTCCGACGGCCCAAGACGGCCCAAGAGGTCCCCAACATCGCCCCAACAGCACCCAAGAGGCCTCCAAGATGGCCCCATGACGGCCCAAGAGGCCCCCAAGAAGGCCCCAAGAGGGCCTCAAGACGGCCCAAGAGGCCTCCAAGACGCCCAAGATGGCCTCCAAGACGGCCAAGATGGCCCAAGATGGCCTCCAAGATGCCTCCAAGACGGCCAAGATGGCCTCCAAGACGGGTAAGATGGCTCCAAGATGCACCCAAGACGGTCCAAGATGGCCTCAAGATGGTCTAAGACGGCCCAAAAGGCCGGCAAAAGGCCTCCAAGACGGCCCAAGAGCCCTCCAAGACGCCCTCCAGGAAGGCCCGAATAGGTTAAAATCATTGATTTTCCTAAGGTTTTTGAAGGATTTTGGCATGTTCTTCTTTTCAGCTCTCCGACGGCCCCAGACGGCCCATGAGGTCCCCAACATCGCCCCAACAGCACCCAAGAGGCCTCCAAGATGGCCCCATGACGGCCCAAGAGGCCCCCAAGA
The DNA here is from genome assembly GCA_963575745.1 of Prorocentrum cordatum. Taxonomy (NCBI): domain Eukaryota; class Dinophyceae; order Prorocentrales; family Prorocentraceae; genus Prorocentrum; species Prorocentrum cordatum. The sequence goes on from CAUYUJ010020172.1 coordinate 16,106, forward strand.
AGGCCCCAAGAGGGCCTCAAGACGGCCCAAGAGGCCTCCAAGACGCCCAAGATGGCCTCCAAGACGGCCAAGATGGCCCAAGATGGCCTCCAAGATGCCTCCAAGACGGCCAAAATGGCCTCCAAGACGGGTAAGATGGCTCCAAGATGCACCCAAGACGGCCCAAGATGGCCTCAAGATGGTCTAAGACGGCCCAAAAGGCCCGCAAAAGGCCTCCAAGACGGCCCAAGAGCCCTCCAAGACGCCCTCCAGGAAGGCCCGAATAGGTTAAAATCATTGATTTTCCTTAGGTTTTTGAAGGATTTTGGCATGTTCGATTTCTTAGGTTTTGGTTTTGGTTCTTTTCCCAAACGAACTCCCCAGTGGGCTCCGGCCCGTCCCGCCGGCCACCCGGAAACTGCATCAGTCAATGCCTGAAACGGCCGTTTCGCTCGGGACATCCTCAAAAATCGCGAAGATGGCCCAAGATGGCCTCCAAGTCCGCCCAAGATGGTCCAAGGCGGCCTCCAAGACGGCCCAAGAGAGTCCAAGACGGCCCAAGATGGCCCAAGAGGCCCCCAGAGGCCTCCCAGACGGCCCAAGAGGCCTCCGAGAGGTCCTCCAGGAGGGCCCGAAGAGGCCCAAAGCATTGATTTTCCTTTGGTTTTTTAAGGATTTTGGAGGCCTCCAACACGCCCAAGATGGCCTCCAAGACGCCCAAGATGGCCTCCAAGACGGCCCCGAAGCGCCCCAAGAGGGTCCCCCGTTGGCCCCGATAGGCCCCCAAGACGGCTCCCGACGGCGTCAGACGTGCCAGGAACCCACCAAGGTGGCCGAAGTTGGCTCGAAGCTGGCCCAAGACGGCCCAAGAGGCCCCCAAGAGGGCCTCCAGGAAGGCCAGAAGAGGCCAAAAACATTGATATTCCTACGGTTTTTGACGGATTTTGACATTTCCTTCTTTTCGGCCTTCCGACGGCCCGAGACGGCCCAAGAGCCCCCAATGATCGCCGAAAGATCGCCCAAGAGGCCTCCAAGACGGCCAAGATGACCTTCAAGATGCCCACGTGTTCCCCGAAGGCTTTCCAAACCGATTCGGGGAACACATGGTCCGATGGCTTGGCAGGTCTGGCCTCAACGTTCGGCCACATAGGCGCTTCCGAAAAGGCAGGGGGCGGCGGTGGTTCGCCGTAGGCGTCTTCGATCCGCCGCCCCCCTTTGGCTTACCATAGGGGTGCCCAGCGTGCTAAATCCTATCGCTCTTGGTTTGGGTTCTTTTTCCGAAAGTGCTCTCCCCTGGGGCTTCGGCCCGTCCCGCCAGGGTGCCCCTCTCGTCGGCTTTTTTGCTTAAGATGTCTCAAGGTGGCGTCCAAGATGGCCAAGATGGTCAAAGATGGTATCTAAGATGCCTCCAAGACGGCCAAGACGGCCTCAAGATCGTCCAAGGCAGACTCCCAGACGGCCCAAGAGGGTCCAAGGTGCCTCCAAGTCGGCCCAAGAAGCCTCCAAACGGCCCAAGAAGCCCCCAAGAGGCCTCCAAGACGGCCCAAGAGGCCTCCAAGAGGGTCCCCGTGAAGACCCGAAGATGCCAAAATCAGTGATGTTCCTCCAGTTGTTGAAGGATTGTGGCATTTGCTTCTTTTCGGCCCTGGAGCACCCCAATAGGGCCCCCAGTCGGCCCAGAGAGGCCCTCAAGACGGCTTCCGACGGCGTCGGATGGGCCAGGCATGCCCTGAGACGGCCAAAGAGGCCCCTGAGAAGCCCCCAAAGGCCCCCAAGAGGCCCAAGGAGGCCCCCAAGATGCATCCAAAAGACTCCAAGGAAGCTCCCAGGAGGCCCCAAGATGCCCCGTCCTCCTCCTCCTCCTCCTCCACCTCCTCCTCCTCCTCCTCCTCCTCCTCCTTCTCCTCCTCCTCCTGATCTTCCCCGCCGTCCTCCCCCAAGGGTTCCCCGAAGGGTTTCCACAACGGTTTGAGGAAGACATGGTCCGATAGCTTGGCAGAGCTCTTGCCACAACGCTCGGACACATGGGCGATTTCAAACCTCTTGCTCCCCCTCGCGTTCCCCGAAGGCTTTCCAAACTGACTCGGGGAACAACTTGCCCGATAGCTTGGCCAAGTTCTAGCCCAGCTGTCGGCCACATAGGCGGTGATTCGCCGTGGGCGTCTTGGATCTGCCGCCCCCTGTTGGGTTATCACAGGGGTGCCGGGCATGCTAGACTTCATCAGTTTTTTGGTTCTTATTATAACTCCCCCTGGGGCTTCGGCTCAGCGCGTCAGCCACCCATCAGGACCCCAAACGACCTCAACGTCCACAAAAATCCCCCAAGACGGCTCAAGATGACCTCCAAGACGGCCAAGGTGGCCCAAGATGTCATCCAAGGTCGTCCAAGATGGTCCAAGATGGCCTCCAAGACGGCCCAAGAGGATCCAATATGCCTCCAAACTCACCCAAGAAGCCACCAAGACAGCCCAAGATGGCTCCAAGATGGCCCAAGACGGCCCTAGAGGCCCCCAAGAGGCCTCCAAGACAGCCCCAGGGGCATACAAGAGGTCCTCCAAGAAAGCCCGAAGAGGCCAAAATCCGTGATTTGCCTTCGGTTTTTGAATGATTCGGGCATTCGCTTCCTTTCGGCCTTCCAATGGCAGGCCGCCAGTATCGCTCCCAGAGCGCCGCAGAGGCCTCCAAGTTGGCCCCAGGACGGCCCCAGAGGCACGCAAGACGGCCCCCAAAAAACCCCAAGACGGCCGAAGCGGCGACGCCCAGGATGGCCTTCAAGACGACCCTGAAGCGCCCCAAGAGGACCCCAAGACGGCCCAGAGAGGCTCCCACGACGGCTTCCGACGGCGCCAGACGGGCCAGGGACACTGCAAGACGGCCAAGGAGGCCCCCAAGCTGCCCCCAAAGGCCCCCAAGCGGGCCAAGATGTCCCCAAGAGGCCTCCGAGAGGTCCCCAGAAAGCTCCCAGGAGGTCCCAAGAATGACTCAAGAAGCTCCCAAGAGGTCTCCTCATCCTTCTCCTCATCCTCCTTTTCCCTCCCTCTCCTCATCCTCCTCATCCTCCTCTTCGTCCCCACGTGTTCCCCGAAGGGGCTTCTACAACTGCTGGGGGGACGCATAGTCCAATAGCGTGGCCAGACTTTGCTCAAACGTTTGGCCACATAGCCGTATCCTAAAAGGCAAAGGGCGGCGATGATTCGCCGCAGACGGCTTCGATCCGCCACCCCCATGGCCTGCCGGAAGGGTGCCGGCGTGCCGTCTTCTATAGCATTTTCTGGGCCGTCCAAAAAGTTCCGAATGGCCTGCGGCTCAACCCGCCGCCATCCAGAAATTCAATATCCTTTGGATTGCCTTCTCCATCCAAAATGGCTCCAAGATTTTTACAATTTGCACAGAAGTCCGTGGATCCGTCCCCACCGTGCCCTCACAATGAGGCGTGTGAATCCGCCACCGTGGCGCGAGGCAATGAACGGAATGTCCTGAATACATACATGCCACTTTTTACCTGCGAGCCCCAGACATGCCTCCCAGAATCCCTGGGACGCGTGGCTCGGAGTCCACACTTCCAACATGTCCTGAGATGGCCCCAGGGTTCCGAACTGAACCTCTTTTCGACGCCTCCTGGGCCGTCTTGGAGGCCCTACTTCGCTGAGAATATCCTGCGTCGTGGGTCCCTGTGCACGGTCGTGCGTTGATGCTGGTTGCTGCGCTCCTGGAAGTGATCCTTTATGATCGCTGCTGGATTGGGTTGTATGTATGTGAATTGCGTTGCGTTGCAAGGCGTTGACCTGCTCTGCTTTGCGTTGCGTTGCTTTGCTCCGCTTCAGCCTAGTCTGCTTACACTTCTACACGTTGTGAAGCGTTGAGTTGCCTTGTCTAGGTTCGATTGCTGCAAAGAGCCCCGCTGGGGAAGTAGCAA
>CAUYUJ010020172.1:25000-35000 GCA_963575745.1 Prorocentrum cordatum
ACTTCATCAAGATTCAGGCCTCAGGAGCCCAAAAGTGACGATAGTTACAAGAATCGAATGACCCCTTCGGATTAATAACAAGATCTCCGGGCCCTATAAGGAAGCCTCGCGATTCACTCACAGACGAGGCTCCCGCATGGTACTTCCCCCGCACTCAGGCCTCAGGAGCCAAAAAAGTGACGACAGTTACAGGAAACGAATGGCCCCCTCGGATTACTAAAATGATCTGCCAGCCCCATACGGAGAGGGCTCACGCCTGAGACTTCCTCGCAAGTCACTGGCAGACGAGGCTCACGCATGAGACTTCATAAAGATTCAAGCGTCAGGAGCCGAAAAAGTGACGATAGTTACAAGAATCGAATGGTTCATTCGGATTAATAACAAGATCTCCAGGCCCCATAGGGAGGGGGCTCCCGCCTAAGACTTCCTCCCGATTCACTCAGAGACGAGGTTCCCGCTTAATACTTTCCCCATATCCAGGCCTCAGGAGCCGGAACAATGACGACAGTTACAGGAATCGAATGGCCCCCTCGGATTAATGACATGATCTGCGGGCCCTATAAGGAGGGGCCTCCCGCCTGAGACTTCCTCGCAAGTCACTCGCAGACGAGGCTCCGCCTGAGACTCCATCAAAATGAGTGTGTGAGTGTGTGGGTGTGTAAGTGTATACGATGATGACGACGGTGGTGACAATAGTGGCGTTTTGACGACGATGATGAGTGAGTGTCATGATGATGATGCTGAGTGGTGACGATGATGACGATGATGTTGATGTGTGAGTGTATGCGAGAGAGGGGGGGTGAGGAGAGGTGAAGACTGCGCGGGGTGTCCAGAGAAAACAAGAGCCCCACTCTGGATGTGGGGAAGAATCACACGGAATGAAAAACCGAAGGCGCGGGCACCTGCGGGGGCGCCTGCCTACGGAGCGCGCCAGGAAGCCTTTCGGAGGAGAAACGCACATAGCGTCTGCTGCTCAATGCTTGGGCATTCAGAACGGTCGCGATCCCACAAGGCTCACACAAGCGCCAACGTACCAGAGCCGACGCCCAAAGAAGAGCCTCCGAGCTTTCCTACAGACGTCGCAACGTTCGCTCCAGGATTCGAGAAATGGCCGCAGAAGCCTCCAGGAAGGCCCTTGACGCGCAAATGAGGGCACAATATGCTCTCCAATGGCACGCGCGCTCACTCAGAAAGAGAGAGAGAGAGAGAGAGCGACGTTTGCTCACCAGCCGAACGCGTGGCCTCTCGGCAAGATCTGCACGCTCACACATAAACGCACACACTGAGCCAGAGCCGAGTCTGGTTGAGCCTGAAATGGTCACTGACGTTGACCACCTGGGCCATGTGAGTCTCGCTGATGATGACGCGAAGAGCGTGCTTCAGAGTGGCAACTTCGACGGCGGTCCACCATCAGACCAGGGAGTGGTCGGGAGAACAACGTAAGCACCATCAGACGAGAGACCCACTTAAACGTGTAGGAAGTGTGAAACGGGCAGACCACACACACACACACACAACACTTTTCAGCGTCTCGGCCACGCGCGCAGCGGCGCGGCGAAGGTCAAGTCAAGCGAACGGGCGCGGGCCTGGCCAGCTCACGCAGCACGGAGAAGCTGAATCCGCCCGTCGGGGATGGACAGCAGCACTCGCGAGGGAGCAAGCGCGAAGGGGAAGTGGAACGGGAAAAGGGGGAACGACGAGGAAAATGGGGGAACCAGAGTCGAGGAGAAGCCGTGCGACATTGAAGCCGAGGCTAGGCGGCAACGGCAGCGGACCAGGAAGGAGAGACAAAGCACTGAGAAGACACCCAGACCAGACAGGGAGACCCGGGGTGAAACAGCACGGGAGACACGGAGCACCCAAGCGAGGAGGGGTAAAGCGGCGAACGCACACACACACACATACACTCTTTGGCGGCCGCGACCTCGCGCACAACGTCGAGGCGGAGAAAATCAAGTGCAACGGCTAGGGGAAGCAACGCCATATGCCATCAGAGCGAAGCACTTTTTGGCACCACGGCATCGCGCACAGCGTCGGGGCGTAGAACGCACGAGAGCCAGAGGCGAAAGACGCGCGCGGACGGCACCTCAGAAGATACAGAATGGATCCACACGGGGGGATTCATACGCACACACACACACATATACACACACACACACATACACACACACACACACACACACACACACACACACACACACACACACACACACACACACACACAAAACACACAAAACACACACACACACACGCGTTCAGGGCCCTCAAGGGAGTTCTGGGAGCGTCTTGACGGCCAGATGGATTGGGGCCGTCTTGGGCTGAAAACGTCGACAAGTGCAGTTCTCTCCAAACTTGAAAACTGTCGATCTGGCAGCGCCCAGGAACGCCAGGGCGGGTACCGACACACGCTTCACCCCTAACCTCCTTATTGGCCACACTAGCGCAGAAAAAGTGCCAGAACTTGTCGCGGCCACTTTGAGCCTACTTTGACTCAGAGGGGCGTTTGCCTTAGTAGAAAAAATCGAATCTACATGTACTGTGGCACAGCATTTACGACGCGAGTCAGCTAGAAATGGCGAACAAATAAAGACAGGGGCAATCGACTGGATCACCCATCCCGCGGCCCTTCCCAACAATTTTTCCTTGATTGTAAACGCATTCAAATCTGCAGAAAATTACGAGGCGGCCGCGGCGACTGCGGCTCAGGCAGGTGGGCCGCGCAAGGCAGCAGCGGGAGGGGAGCCCCACGGGCCACGAGCCCGCGCTGACTTTTGGCGTCCTGGCACGAGCGCCTCGGACTCAAAGCCCAACCCCAGATCTACTGAACGGGCCCAAGGACACACAAATAAATACACACCCAAAAAAAATACTCTCCATGTTTTCCCATATTTTCTGGGCTTCTGTCTTCCCCCCCACTTCCCATATTTTCCCATATTTTCCTGGGAGTGGACGATTCATTGTGTCTGTGTGTTTTTTCCCCTCCTGATCTACACCCAACGCGAAGACTGGGCGCACCCTTTGGCCCAATGTGCGCATCGCTACCGGCCCTCAGAAGCACTATCGCTGTGGTCCGCCACCAGGTCAGCACACGCGCCCGCTTCCAATCCGCGTTCCTTCATGCACGCCACGAACGCAGCTGACTTCCCCGACTTGGCAGGGTTCCCCACAATTGGCGCCCCTGGGCAGCAGCGTCTTGGACGGCGCCCCCACACGACGCACGCGCCCCCACGCCGGGGACGCCTGCGCCTTCGCCCCAGGAGCGCGTGCAAATGAGCGAAAACGCACGGGGGCGCCAGGCGAGCCCCGCGCGCCCTACAGCGCAACTTAACCGATGGAGGGCGCACACGCGCCGCCCTTGGCTCGCGCGGGCACACCCCCTGCAAAGAGCGACTGGGAAAGTACGGCTTTTCCTGCGAGCCATCGCGACCTCGACGCGGCGGGCGCCACTGCTGACGCCCGAAGCTTCACCGCGCACAAACTGTCCGACCGCCAACGACAACTCTGATTGGGCTCGGAAAAGGATGCCGCGCACGATCGCACATGCGTCGGCCCATTCGCGCTGGCCCTCCGCCTCCGCCGCGACCACCATTTTCCGCGCCGCGCCCCCGCGACGCGCCCGGGGGCCTCGACCGCGCGACGGCCGCGCCCCGCAGGGAAGCGCCCCTCGCCCACTGCTGGACGCCGCCGCCCCAGCATCCGAGCAGCGCATCTGGGAGCTAGGAAGGCACCAACTATACACCAACACCGATCCTGGCCAGGATCACCCTGGGCCCAGGATCGGTGTTTCGCCCTCCTGCCTTGGGCAAGAAGGCATATACACCGATCATGGGCCCAGGGTGATCCTGGGCCAGGATCGGTGTTGGTGTATAGTTGGTGCCCTCCGATCATAGGCCCACCGAAGCTGTCACAGATGTTTGACAACGCGGTCAACGCAAGTTGCCTAGCACGCGCGATGGTGGAAGGAAAGCGCGGCAGATGGGAGAGATTCGCGGAACTCCCCCCAAGCGCACGAGGCGCCTCCAGGGCTACCCTCCGAGACTGGTCAAGGAATGACCCAACCTGCAGATCACTCGCTGGGCGCCCCCGCTGGGTTGCGAGCAAGGCCCCGATGCGTCTCCTCGGGCGCCCGCTGACAAGAAATGCGCTACGAAACGCACCCCAAGCGGCCTTCGGTTCCAAGCCGCGCGGATAACCCGCTCGGCCTAGCACTCGCTCATTTCGCGCGCATCGCCGAAGGCAATGGATTGACCCGAAAGGACCTGCGACAGAGATTGGCCCGCTCCCGGCCCGGCACTCGGCCGCGCGCAGTCAAACGGCACAGTCTGCCCACTACTAGGAACGCGGGGCGCCACATTCTCGTGGGCCGAAACGCGGCCGATCGGCCCCCTGGCATCGCGCGAGAGCGGCGAAGGCTCGCGACGGCGCGCCGGGCTCCAGCTGCGCAGGACAGGCGCCCCAAAACGCCGAGGCGCGGCGCGGGGGCGCCGCCGCCGCCGAGGCGGCAGCCAGGGGGCGAAGGCCACCTGGCTGCACGGGCCGCATGGACCCGACCAGGGCCCCTGGAAACACGGGCCATCTGCTGGGCATAGAAGCCTCGGGCCTGCGGCGAAGATGGCCCGGCAGCGCAACGCGCGGCGCCACCGCGCCGGCGCGGAGCCGGCAGAGGCAGAGGGCCAGACCAGACGCCTCGCGGGCCCTGCTGCAGCCGCCAGAGATCGAAGGGCGACGCCGCTTCACTCGGCCCCCCCCCCCAACATCAAAAAAACCGCGTGAGAGGCGCCAGACCGCCACCCCCCGCCAACGTGGCCAGAGGCGCCGGCCCAGCACCTCGACCACGGGAGGGGCGACGGCGGCGGCGGGAGAGGGCGGGGGCCGCAGGGCGGCGGGGGGGGGGGAGCCGGAGCGAAGGGGCCAACGAGCGCAGGGCAGGGGGGGGGGCGAGAGAGAGAGAGAGAGAGAGACAGAGAGAGAGACAGAGAGAGAGACGGAGAGAGAGACGGAGAAGAGGGAGGGGGGTAAAGGAAAGGACACACGAGAAAAAAGGACAAGAGGCAGCGAGGGCACGCCAGATCGCCAACGCCCACCTCCGCCCTCTCAGCGCATGCTTCCGACGCGCCGACTCTCGCTTCACGACCACGCAGAACCGGGGCGGGGCCACTCTAGTGCCCCGCGGCCCCGCGGCCCCCACGGGCCCACGGCCTGCCGGCTAGGACGGTCCACGGGATTGCTCCCAGGATTCACATGCCGAAACTCTACCGCCGCCCGAGAGCGGGCCACAGCGCGCTAGCACGCACCTGCCACGGAATCTAAATCAGGCCTCCTGGACCAGCCCGAAATCATGACATCCAAAGCGGCGGTGTTGTCGACGGAAAATAACGCGCGCGCGCGCGCCGAGCGGAACTCGGGCCACGACGTCTGCCGCGCAGCCGTGGCGGCCAAAAGTTCGACAGCGCTGATCTGCGTTTTTTCTCGACTGCAAGCGGCGCTGCCACTCGCGCGGCACAATACCAATGGCGCAATCTCGAGACCCTGACTCAGGCCAACGACACCGACCTTCACCGCACCGTCGCTGGCCGCGCCTGCACACGCCAACACATCGAACACAGACAATTTCAGCCACGCCGCCACGCGGCGCACGCCCGGGGAGGTCGTCTCGAACAGAGCCGTCCACCAACGGAGGCACGCCCGCAACCGCTTCGCGAGCTTCCAGGGCCTCGGGCCGATTGGCGCCAGCACAACGACCCGATCTATATATCTATATATATATATATGTGTGTAAACACATACATACATATACATACATATACACATGTAAACACACATATCTATATATATATATACATGTCCATATACATATATATATACACATTTAACGACCGAACGCCCGCGAGAACGCGAAGTTCAGGCGGCCGGCAAACTTGCTCGCCGAAGCGCGGGAACGGGGGTCCGCGGCCAGGATTTCCTCATTCTCGAGCCGCCACTCTGCGGCCCTAAACGGGTGAGGACGCCACTGCACGCCATGCTCCGAAACGGAGAGCGCGCAACTGTGGAGGGCTCTCGTCGCGGACACGCCTTCCGACTTTCCCAGGCCCAGGCCCCAACCAAGGAGGGGCGCGAATTCCTGGAATACCAGCTTTGCGCGCGCTGCTGAAAGTCCACCACGAACGCACCATCGACATGCACCAAGAGGGCGAGCTCGAAGGCCCCCACCGCAATCGCTTCGATGGCTCGGGCGCACCGCCACCACGCAAACACCCCCCGAAGACCCCGAGAGGTTGGCCCAGAAGCTCTGACACCCTCCGATCCTGGTGGCTTGCATCCCAAACCAAGCCCCCCATTAGCGAAGACTGATCTGGCCTAGAACAAACCGCTTTGCAGGCACCCGCGGGAGCGCCCCACCCGAGAAAATCCCAGGGGGGCCTGCGGGCGGAGCGCGGAGCAAGCCCCGCAGCAGTGCCAACGCAGCGCGAGACGAATGGTCGCAGGCACCTCTCCACGCGCGCTCAGCCATGAACGCACAAGCGTTCACCCCATGCTTGTCAAAGCTGTCAACGGTATGGCATTGTTGTCTGCCCTCACAAAATTATTTCATGTCTCGCCTCCCCACGATATCGGCCTGGCTTATTTCTACATCGCGGAGCGCAAGCGGCGGCCCTGCCTTGTCCGAAGACTCCCCCTGAAAATGTTTCCGCCAAACGGGCTCTGCATGAGCACCCGGTTTCGCATCGGCTTAAGCGGCGCAGTTAATCAACCAACATCGCTTGAAATATTCGCCCGAGCACGGAGGGCCGCTCTCGACGGCGCTGCGCGGCAACGCCAGGCCAGGCAACTGACGCCAAACGCCGCCGACCCAAACGGGGTCAGAAACAGGGTAACCCCGGGACAAGTCCGCCAGAGAGCCCGCGTCTGGACGGCCTACGGCCCGAAGAAGTTCTCGTGGGAGAGAGCCGCGGATTTGCCCCAACATGTTTCTGCATCTCACAGAAAGGCTTTCAACCCACCGCTGGTACTGGGTCGAAAAAGCCGCGGACCGCGCCTTCCCACAAAAAAACGCACTTTCTCTACTGGTGGCCACGCCTGCGGGGCCCTCGAGCCCCTCCTGGACATTGTCAATAATATTGGAGCCGAGGTGCGGGAACGGGTCGCCCTGCGGGCGGGCCCCAAGGGCCGCCTAGACGTGCTCCGCCATACCTACGGGCGGACCCCCGCCTGAAGAACTAAAGAACGCAGCCGCACAAGCCTCGCACCCTCCCGGCGAGGCGGGGCAAGGCGGGCCGCGCGGCGGCGCTAGCAAGCGAGTTCCGGTGGCGCCAGCCCTCGGCCCTGGCCACGCTGCGACTAGAGCCGATACGAGCGCCGTTCATAACGATGCCCTGCGGACAGCCACCTGCAAAGATAGAAGAAGAAGGTAGAGGAGGCGAGGAGGGGCGGGAAAGGGGCCGGGTAGGGGGTCTACGAGAGGGGAAGCGAGGGACCCAATTGTCCACCTGGACAAGGCTCCTGCGGCGCAGCGCGCTGCGCACTACCCGACGGCCTGCGGCCACCACCACTCGCGCGCGCAACGCGCGCCCCTGCTTCCCCAGCCACGCGGCGACCTACATCGCTGGGGGGCTGAAGGCCTACTTGCTCGCCTTGAAAAGGCGCCTGCGGCCAGAGCGGCGCGCGCTGCTATCCGACGGCCCACAGCCACCGTCACTCGCGCGCGCATCGCGCGACTCTGCTTCACCGGGACGGTGGCGATCTACATCGCCGCATCCTGCAGGCCCTCAGTTCCCTCCTTCGCCGTCTCCCTTCGGACGGCCCCGCAGGCGCGGGGCCCCCCGCGCCTGGGCCGAGGGCGGCGGTTGCGGCGGCGGCAACACCGTCGGCGCGCGTCCCCGTACAGGCTGGCTCGCGCGCCTGCGAGCCCTGGCCTGCGCCCCAGCCGCCGCGGCTCTAACCCTCGCCAGCCTGCTTCGCCCTGCGGCGCTGCTCCTTCACGTCGCTGCGAAGGGCGTGGGCGATTTCCGCAAAGCTGACGCGAGGGTCCACCGAGGGTTCCTTGTTCTCGACCTGCGCGCCAAGGCGGAGCCACTCTTGGCGGTCGCAATCGCACGCGACCGTGACCCCGAGAGGCTCCATGTGCCACAAGTCGAGGGAGAGCCTCAGCAACCACTCGAAAGTGCCGGCCTCGCTGTTGAGGTCCGCCTGCATCGCGAACTGGGACAGCGCCCTTGCCCACCAGCAGCTGACGAAATGCGCGAACAACTGGAACGTCTGACCCTGTTGAAGCGGGTGCAGAATGGCGTCCGGCGACCTCTGTAGCGGCTCGGAACATTTCTGCAGCTCGCCCGTGACCCACGCGAGCTGCCCGTGGCTGGCTTCGCGGCGGCTGCGCCAGAGCAGCTGCCGAAGGAACGCCGCATGCAGCAGGTGCTCCAACGGCGAACCGTTGAATCCGCGACTCTTCAGCCCGTGGCACACGTTCACCGATGCGGAGGCCTTATCGTCCGAGTCGGGGGACACCGAGCGGTCTCCACGCTGCCTGGCAGCGCAGCCCCTCGCCCTGCGGGCGATGGCCCAGAGTGCGATGACGGGCTCCGCCTGGAAGCCGGCACCCGCCGCGGCAGCGCTCGGCCTGCTGCACCTTCTCCGCACAGCCGAAGCCCAGTGATCTAGCTCGAGAGCGAGCGGATCAGGGTCTGGCTCTGGACCTCTGCTTAGTGCGACTGTTTGCTGCAGTGCGTCCCATGGGGGAGACTCCACCAGCTCAACGCAGGCGCCAAAAAGCAGCCGAGACCTACACCATGCGGCAGGGTGAAGGGGGGGGTGCGAGCGCCCGCGTCGATCGGCAAAGCGACGAAAAGGAAAACGATCACATGGATGGCGAGGGCAGGGTTCGGACTTCGCCCACGTGTTCGACGACTTCTGGACCCTGGCCCTGGCGCCCACCGAGCTGCCCGAATCCTTGGTCGGCGAGGGCGGGATACGGGTTCCGCCGGCTGGGCAGCCCAGGTGCTGCCGCAGCTGCTGCAGCGGCAGCTGGGCCCCGCGGCCACCGGGAGCCACAGACTTCTCCGTCGGCGGCGAGGCAGAGGCGCTCCGCTCCAGCGCGCGGCAATTCGGGGCAACCGGATGGCCAATTGGCCAGCATGCAAGTTAGCAAGAAGGACGCGGGGAGCCACAAACAGACAGAACACGGCCCTGGGGCTGGGCGCCGGGAGGTCCGGCGCCTGGGCCTCGCAGAAGGCACAGGCCGCCGCATGTCTGGCGGGGGGGCCCTGGGAGACCTGCAGAAGGCGGCCTGTCGGCAGCGCGCCCTGGGAGGGGAGGGGGAGAGGGCAGGCCTTCTCGAAGGCGGCGGGGCTTCGCAGAAGACCTCCGGCCCTGTGAAAAAAGTGCTCTGCGTCTGCGGAGAAGGCTGACCCAGACCCCTGGCAGCTACAATCTGTCCGATGCGTCGGCCCCGGAGGTCCAGACCACTTCCCCGTGGTCGGTTTTTCGTCCCGAGTCATTTTCTCAAACGCTCGGGCGACGAGATCTATACATATCCACTGCTCCTGGCCAGGCCAATCCTGGGCCCAGGAGCGGTGTATACGCCCTCCTGGCCTGGCCAGGGAGGCATATACACCGCTCCTGGGCCCAGGATGGACCTGGCCAGGAGCAGTGGATATGTATAGATCTCGTCGCCCTATCCCAAGGCCCTGCGAGGGCCCCCGGAGGCCGAAAATTACCAAAATCCCGTCGCTCCGATGTGTTTTGGGGAGCGTCGGATCTCTGGCTTCGGAAGGCCCGAGGCCCCCCGAGCCTTCTGAGAGGGCCCGCCCCCCCTGCTTTCCCCCCTGGGCCTGCCGCCGGCTCTGGTCCACGACCGGGGGCACGGCGGTCCCCGACCCCCTCGCGTCATGAAAAAATCACGACGGGAGGTTTTTCGCTACTTTCGGCCTCTGGGGGCCCATACCGGGACTCGGGACCGTCAGAAAACGACTCAGGATGAAAAACCGGTCCCGGGGAAGGGGTC